>CM065589.1:501544574-502114726 GCA_033119425.1 Bufotes viridis | reverse complement strand
GTGGTTGATATGACGCATGATTCCTTGATGTGGGACCTCTCTCCTCTGTCTGGTTGCTGGTCCGAACTAAATGAGAGTGGCCTTCTCCAGTGGTGGGTGATATGACGCATGATTCCTTGCTGTGGGACCTCTCTCCAATTGATATTGGTTAATTTTTATTTATTTTATTTTATTTTAATTCATTTCCCTATCCACATTTGTTTGCAGGGGATTTACCTACATTTTGCTGCCTTTGGCAGCCCTCTAGCCCTTTCCTGGACTATTTTACAGCCTTTTTAGTGCCTAAAAGTTCGGGTCCCCATTGACTACAATGGGGTTCGGGTTGACTTCTCGAACCCGAACATCCAGGTGTTCGCTCATCTCTAATGGTAAAGTATTAGTCTGAAAAGCGCTCTACTGTTTGGATGCGGCTACTGACAGTGATGGTAAAGTATTAGTCTGAAAAGGGCTCTGCTGTTTGAGCAATTTTGACGAGTCCCGAATAGGGTAGTATTCAATGTATAAAGTCCACAGGTAGGTACTTTAGTATGTTCTCAATAAATCGCTACAGTACATTACCAGTCTTCTGATAGCAGCAAGTTGTTTTTTTTTCTCTATTCGCCGACCGGACATAGCACAGCGTCCTGTGCGGTCTCGCGGTCAAAGCGCGGCGTGACACGTGACCGGCGGCAGCTTACGTGACAATGATGTCATGGAAATGGGCAGCTCCTTCCTAGGTCCTTGAGTAGGATTAACCAAGTGTTGAAGTAGCACTGCAGGAGGAATTCTTTAGTTTCTTTCGGCTTGCAAGCGATATCATAAATTGCTTATGAAATATAATCTGCAGGGCACGCCATACGCGTTTCGGGGTGCATACCCCTTCCTCAGTGGTACTGCTTGCAGATGTATATGTGCCCTTTTTTATACTTGAACCAATTATACATCTGCAGGCACTACCACTGAGGAAGGGGTATGCACCCGAAACGCGTATGGCGTGCCCTGCAGGTCAATGGGGACCCGAACTTTTGGGCACTAAAAAGGCTGTAAAATAGCCCAGAAGAGGTCTAGAGGGCTGCAAAATGTAGGTAAATCCCCTGCAAACAAATGTGGATAGGGAAATGACTTAAAATAAAATAAATAAAAAATTAACCTATTTAAATTGGCAACTTGGAGGAGGAGAAGGTGGAATAAGAGGTTGGGGTGACATCAGGTGGGAATGCTATGGGAGTTGAAGTTCTCATCACAGCCAAAAAGGATTCATGTCTGCCTGCAGTGCCACAGGCCTCATTCACAGACTCAGGCCATGGCACCCGCAAAGAGGAGAGCGGTCCCGTAACAGCAACCCAGGCCTCAGGTAAACCTGCAATGGAACAGGCCATTATAATTTATGTAGGCCCCTGACACCCAAACAGAGGAGAGGTCATTTGACAGTAAAAAGAGTTTAATTTCTCTCACCCAGACAACAAGCAATTAAATGAAATAAAGGCCATGGACACCCAGACAATGGGGTGATCATTAGACATTAAAAAGAGTTTAATATCTCCCACCAAGACAACAAATGATTAAATGACATATAGGCCCCTGACACCCAGACAATGGGGCGGTCATTAGACAGTAAAAAGTGTTAAATGTCTGCCACCAAGACAGCAAGCAAGTACGTGAAATTTACGCCCCTGACACCCAGAAAATGGGACGGTCATTAGACAGTAAAAAGAGTTTAATATTTCCCACCAAGACAACAAATGATTAAACGACATATAGGCCCCTGACACCCAGACAATGGGGCGGTCATTAGACAGTAAAAAGAGTTAAATGTCTGCCACCAAGACAGCAAGCAAGTACGTGAAAGTTAGGCCCCTGACACCCAGACAGAGGAGAGAGGTCCCATAGCAGCAAAAGAGCTATCTTGTCACCCACCAACAGAGATGGCCACTTTTAGTTATTTAGGCCCCTGACACCCAGACAGAGGAGAGCGGTCCCAAAGCAGAGAATTAGGCTTCATGTCACCCACCAATGGAGAAGGCCACTTTCAGATATTTAGGCCGCTGGCACCCAGACGGAGGAGAGGTTCATTCAACAGCAAAATAATGGTAAAATTAAAAAAAGAGAGTTCAATAAGAAAGTGCCCTGGAGTACAAGAATATATGGTTAAGGGGAGGTAGTTATAAATGTCTATTCTGCACAAGGGATGGACAGGTCCTGTGGGATCCATGCCTGGTTCATTTTTATGAACATCATCTTGTCCACGTTGGCTGTGGACAGGCGGCTGCGTTTGTCAGTAATGACGCCACCTGTCGTGCTGAATAAACATTCAGATAAAACGCTGGCCGCCGGGCAGGCCAGCACCTCCAAGGCATAAAAGGCTATCTCTGGCCATGTGGACAATTTGGAGACCCAGAAGTTGAATGGGTCCGAACCATCAGTCAGTACGTGGAGTGGTGTGCAGACATACTGTTCGACCATGTTAGTGAAATGCTGCCTCCTGCTAACACGTTCCGTATCAGGTGGTGGTGCAGTTAGCTGTGGTGTGGTCACAAAACTTTTCCACATCTCTGCCAGGCTAATCCTCAGAGGAGCTGGCCGTGACACAGCTGCGTTGGCGACCTCTCACTCCTCCTCTGCCTTCGCCTTGGGCTTCCACTTGTTCCCCTGTGACATTTGGGAATGCTCTCAGTAGCGCGTCTACCAGCGTGCGCTTGTACTCGCGCATCTTCCTATCACGCTCCAGTGTAGGAATTAAGGTGGAAACATTGTCTTTGTACCGGGGATCCAGCAGGTTGGCAACCAAGTAGTCCGCACACATTAAAATGTGGGCAACTCTGCTGTTGTTGCGCAGGCACTGCAGCATGTAGTCGATCATGTGTGCCAGGCTGCCCAGAAGTAAGGACAAGCTGTCCTCTGTGGGAGGTGTATCGTCATCATCCTCCGTTTCCCCCCAGCCACGCACCAGTGATGGACCCGAGCTGCGTTGGGTGCCAGGCCGCTGTGAACATGCTTCATCCTCATCCTTCTCCACCTCCTCCTCATCCTCGTCCTCCTCATCCTCCAGTAGTGGGCCCTGGCTGGCCAAATTTGTACCTGGCCTCTGCTGTTGCAAAAAACCTCCCTCTGAGCCACTTCTAAGAGACTGGCCTGAAAGTGCTAAAAATGACCCCTCTTCCTCCTCCTCCTGGGCCACCTCCTCTTCCATCATCGCCCTAAGTGTTTTCTCAAGGCAATATAGAAGTGGTATAGTAATGCTGATAACGGCGTCATCGCCACTAGCCATGTTGGTGGAGTACTCGAAACAGCGCAACAGGGCACACAGGTCTCGCATGGAGGCCCAGTCATTTGTGGTGAAGTGGAGCTGTTCTGCAGTGCGACTCACCCGTGCGTGCTGCAGCTGAAACTCCACTATGGACTGCTGCTGCTCGCACAGTCTTTCCAGCAAGTGCAAGGTGGAGTTCCACCTGGTGGGAACGTTGTATTTGAGGCGGTGAGCGGGAAGGCGAAGTTGCGGTGTAGCGCAGACAGGCGAGCAGCGGCAGGATGTGAACGCCGGATGCGCGCACAGACGGCCCACACTTTATGCAGCAGCTCTGACATGTCGGGGTAGTTGTGAATGAACTTCTGCACCACCAAATTCAGCACATGCGCCAGGCAAGGGATGTGCATCAAACCGGCTAGTCCCAGAACTGCAACGAGATTTCGCCCATTATCGCACACCACCAGGCCGGGCTTGAGGCCCACCGGCAGCAACCACTCATCGGTCTGTTGTTCAATACCCCGCCACAACTCGTGCACGGTATGGGGCCTGTCCCCCAAACATATGAGTTTCAGAACGGCCTGCTGACGTTTACCCCGGGTTGTGCTCAAATTTGGTGGTGAAGGTGTGTGGCTGACTGGATGAGCAGGTGGAAGAAGAGGAGGAGGAAGCCGAGTAGGAGGAGGAGGCTACAGGAGGCAAAGAATGATGCCCTGCGATTCTTGGTGGCGGAAGGTCTTGCGCCAAAATACTCTCCGCCTGGGGCCCAGCCACCACTTCATTTACCCAGTGTGCAGTTAGGAAGATATAGTGTCCCTGGCCATGCTTACTTGTCCACGTATCTGTGGTTAGGTGGTCCTTGCCACAGATGGCGTTGCGCAGTGCACACTTGATTTTATCGGATACTTGGTGGTGCAGGGAAGGCACAGCTCTCTTGGAGAAGTAGTGGCGGCTGGGAACAACATACTGTGGGACAGCCATGGCCATTAGCCGTTTGAAGCTGTGTGTGTCCAATAGCATGAATGACAGCATTTCAAAGGCCAGTAGTTTAGAAATGCTTGCATTCAGGCCAGGGCTCGAGGGTGGCTAGGTGGGAATTTATGCTTTCTCTCCAAGGTTTGTGAGATGGAGAGCTGAATGCTGCCGTGTGACATGGTAGAAATGCTTGGTGACGCAGGTGGTGGTGTCGGTGGCACATCATCTGTTTGGTTGTCGGCAGGTGCAAACATTCCTCTTGAGGCGGAGGAAGAGGCCGAGGTAGCAGCAGAAGAGGGAGAAGGGGGAGCCTGAGTGAGTTCCTTGTTTTTAAGGTGTTTACTCCACTGCAGTTCATGCTTTGCATGTAGATGCCTGGTCATGCAGGTTGTGCTAAGGTTCAGAACGTTAATGCCTCGCTTCAGGATCTGATGGCACAGCGTGCAAACCACTCGGGTTTTGTCGTCAGCACATTGTTTGAAGAAGTGCCATGCCAGTGAACTCCTTGAAGCTGCCTTTGGGGTGCTTGGTCCCTGGTGGCAGTGGCCAGTAGAAGGCAAACTCTCTTGGCGGCGGCTGTTCTGCTTTTGCCCCCTGCTCACTCTTTTGCTATGATGTTGGCTCGGTCTCACCACTGCCTCTTCCTCTGAACTATGAAAGTCAGTGGCACAACCTTAATTCCATGTGGGGTCTAGGACCTCATCGTCCCCTGCATCGTCTTCCACACAGTCTTCCTCTCTGACTTCCTGTTCGGTCTGCAAACTGCAGAAAGGCGCAGCAGTTGGCACTTGTGTTTCGTCATCATCAGAGACGTGCGGACTGCGATGAGATGATATTCCCATGTCATCTTCATCAGGAAACATAAGTGGTTGTTCATCAGTGCATTCTATGTCTTCCACCACTGTGGAAGGGCTAGGTGGATTCCCTTGGGAAACCCTGCCAACAGAGTCTTCAAACAGCATAAGAGACTGCTGCATAACTTGAGGCTCAGACAGTTTCCCTGATATGCATGGGGGTGATGTGGCAGACTGATGGGCTTGGTTTTCTTGCGCCACCTGTGCGCTTTTTGCAGAAGACTAGGTGGGAGATAATGTTGTGAACATGCTGGATTCACTGTCGGCCACCCAATTGACTAGCGCCTGTACCTGCTCAGGCCTTACCATCCTTAGAACGGCATTGGGCCCAACCAAATATCGCTGTAAATTCTGGCGGGTACTGGAACCTGAGGTAGTTGGTTCACTAGGAAGTGTGGCTGTGGCAGAATGGCCACGTCCTCTCCCGGCACAAGAGGGTACACTAAAACCACCACGACCGCGTCCGCATCCTTTACTAGATGTTTTCCTCATTGTTACCGTTCACCAAGCACCACAATAAGAAAAAAAATATTTGGCCCAATGTATTGATTTAAAATTCAGGCCTTTTTTTACAGGCACCTAACACTATCTGCCTATTTATTTATGTAGCGTATTACACTAATCCAGGCACAGCAGTAACCACTGATTTTGGGGAATATCTCTTTTAGGGCTAGTATTTAGGCCCTGGATGAAAGGTATCCTTTTATGGACAGATTTACAGTTGGCCTGCAACAGCTCGAACACCAGATTCAGGGTATTGCTATTTTGGCAATTGAATTTCACCGCAGAACAAAATATACCCTTTTACGGACAGATTATCACTTGGCCTGCAACAGCTGGGACACCAGATCAAGGGTATTGCTATTTTGGCAATTGAATTTCACCCCACAACAAAATATATGTTTTTGCGGACACTATGAAACTTGACCAGCCACAGCTGAAACCACTGATTTATGGTATTGCTATTTTGGCAATTGAATTTCACCATAGAACAAAATATAACCTTTACGGACATATTAACACTTGGCCTGCAACAGCTGGGACACCAGATTCAGGGTATTGCTATTTTGGCAATTGAATTTCACCCCTCAGGCCTTACCATCTTTAGAACGGCATTGGGCCCCACCAAATATCGCTGTAAATTCTGGCGGGTACTTGAACCTGAGGTAGTTGGTTCACTAGGACGTGTGGCTGTGGCGGAATGGCCACGTCCTCTCCCAGCACCAGAGGGTCCACTAACAACAGCACGACCATGTCGAGTCCGCGTCCCTTACTAGATGTTTTCCTCATTGTTACCGTTCACCAGCACAATAAGAAAAAAATTATTTGGCCCAATGTATTGAATTCAAATTCAGGCCATTTTTTTACAGGCACCTAACACTATCTGGCTATCTATTTATGTACCATATTACACTAATCCAGGCACAGCAGTAACCACTGATGTTGGGGAATATCAATTGTAGGGCTAGTATTTAGGCTCTGGATGAAAGGTATCCTTTTATGGACAGATTTACAGTTGGCCTGCAACAGCTCGAACACCAGATTCAGGGTATTGCTATTTTGGCAATTGAATTTCACCGCAGAACAAAATATACCCTTTTACGGACAGATTATCACTTGGCCTGCAACAGCTGGGACACCAGATCAAGGGTATTGCTATTTTGGCAATTGAATTTCACCCCACAACAAAATATATGTTTTTGCGGACACTATGAAACTTGACCAGCCACAGCTGAAACCACTGATTTATGGTATTGCTATTTTGGCAATTGAATTTCACCGCAGAACAAAATATAACCTTTTACGGACATATTAACACTTGGCCTGCAACAGCTGGGACACCAGATTCAGGGTATTGCTATTTTGGCAATTGAATTTCACCCCTCAGGCCTTACCATCTTTAGAACGGCATTGGGCCCCACCAAATATCGCTGTAAATTCTGGCGGGTACTTGAACCTGAGGTAGTTGGTTCACTAGGACGTGTGGCTGTGGCGGAATGGCCACGTCCTCTCCCAGCACCAGAGGGTCCACTAACAACAGCACGACCATGTCCGAGTCCGCGTCCCTTACTAGATGTTTTCCTCATTGTTACCGTTCACCACAATAAGAAAAAAATTATTTGGCCCAATGTATTGAATTCAAATTCAGGCCATTTTGTTTACAGGCACCTAACACTATCTGGCTATCTATTTATGTACCATATTACACTAATCCAGGCAAAGCAGTAACCACTGATGTAGGGGAATATCAATTGTAGGCCTAGTATTTAGGTTCTGGATGAAAGGTATCCTTTTACGGACAGATTTATACTTGGAGATCCACAGTAGCATGTGAAAAAATATATAGTATTATGCTTTCAGCACTTGTATTTTAACACTTTGTGTAATATACCCTTTAATGGAAAGAAATACACTTAGAGATGCAAAACAGTGTGTGCAAATGTAGAGGATTATGCTGTATTTTAACACTTACTGTAATATTCCCTTTAAAGGAAAGAAATACACTTGGAGATGCATGCTGAGTGTAATATACCCTTTTACGGACAGATTTACACTTGGCATGCAACAGCTGGAACACCAGATTTTGGGTATTGCTATTTTGGCAATTGAATTTCACCCCAGAAAATAATATATCCTTTGACGGACACTATGAAACTTGTCCAGTCACAGCTGGAACGCCAGATTTACGGTATTGCTATTTTTGCAACTGAATTTCACCCCAGAAAATAATATATCCTTTGACGGACACTATGAAACTTGCCCAGTCACAGCTGGAACACCAGATTTACGGTATTTCTATTTTTGCAACCGAATTTCACCCCAGAACCAAAAGCTATCCTTTGCCAGACAGCAGACAGTATTATACTTGTCTAGCCTAAGCTGGAACACCAGATTTAGGGGATTGGTATTTGGGCAATTGTATTTAACCCCTTAATAAAATATAGAAATTTCTATCCTGAGTTTTTAGGGGTGACAATAAGCACAGCCAAGCCCCTGATGTAGAATATAGGAAAAAAAATGAAAAACGACTATTGATGGATTAATGGACTTGGTGGCAGCTTGTGCTGGCACACCACAAGACACAAAATGGCCACTGATCACCCCAGAAAAAAGTGATAGAAAAACGCTCTGGGCAGCCTGAAAACAGTGAGCAATTAACTTGCAGAAGTTGAATGATTCAGAGCTGTAGATCGATCACTTCATTAAGTGTTTTTGCTGAGTTAATCCCTGCCTAATCTCACCCTAACAGCAGCTGCATCCTATCCCTACACTAATTAGAGGAGAGTGATGTGACTCCAGCTTAAATAGAGGCTGGGTCACATGCTGCACTTGGCCAATGACAGCCATGCCAATAGTAGTCATGGCTGTTATGGCCTCTTGGGGCAAGTAATATGACGCTTGTTGATTGGCTGCTTTGCAGGTTTGCAAAATGTGTCATAGAAATCGCCGAACAACGAACCCGAACTTTTACGTAAATGTTCGGGTTTGGGTCCGTGTCACGAACACCCCAAAATATACAGTTCGGGTTCGCTCATCCCAACTGCTGACGGATGCCCTTTAAGTTCAGCGATTCAAGTAGCATAAAACATGAAATCCCAAACAGTATAATGCCCTGCTCTATTCGACTAAATAATGTACAAAAAAAAGAGTAAAATTGATAGATTTATAAAATTGGATAAACATACACCTAATGTACCCAACAATATTTTCTGCCAAATTTTGTTGAGGACTCCAAATTCTCACAACACCAATTTAACACAAAATTAAGCCATGCTAGCCAAACCCTAAGCAGACTAAAATTCATACCGCAACCACTGGATTGTCTCCTGTCACAAACAAAAAATATACATCCCCTGACAGAGTATCACAAAATTCCCTTGTTTAAAAATAACCCATTGCCACCATAATTATTTTTCACTTTTTTTGTTATCATTTTTATCTCATAGTTTTATTTTACTTTTCCATTCAAATACCTACATGAGGGCTTGCTTTTTTAAAACAAGTTGTATTATTAAATTACATTATTTATTTTACTATATGATGTATTAAAATAGAAAAAAAAATACTTTTTGGGATGAAAGTGAAAAATACATTTTTTATTTTTTGTTTTTATGGGTTTCAACTCTAACTCTAAAACTGAATTACCTTAATTGTGCCAGTAAGTACAATCACAATGATATACAGTGGAAATAAAAAAAAATCTACACACTCCTGTTAAAACGTCAGGTTTCTGTGCTGTAAAAAATGATACAAAGATAAATAATTTCAGAACTTTTTCCACCTTTAATGTGACCTATAAACTGTACAACTCAATTGAAAAACAAACTGAAATATTTTAGGTAGAGGGAAGAAAAAAATATTAAAATAAAATAATATGGTTACATTAGTGTGCACACCCTTAAACTAATACTTTGTTTAAGCACCTTTTGATTTTATTACAGCACTCAGTCTCTTTGGGTATGAGTCTATCAGCATGGCACATTTTGACTTGGCAAGATTTGCCTTCTCTTCTTTCCAAAAACACTCCAAATCTGTCAGATTGTGAGGCCATCTTCTGTGCACAGCCCACTTCAGATCACCCCACCGATTTTTCATCAGATTCAGGTCTGGGCTCTGGCTGGGCCAATCCAAAACTGTAATCTTCTTCTGGTGAAGCTATTCCTTTGTTGATTTGGATGTATGCTTAGGCTCGTTCTCATGCTGAAAGATGAAGTTCCTCTTCATGTTCCGCTTTCATCAGACCATAACACCTTTTCCCACATGCTTTTGGGAGACTTCAGATGTGTTTTTGCAAAATGTTGCCTGGCTTGGATGTTTTTCTTCGTAAGAAAAGGCTTTCGTCTTGCCACTCTAACCCATAGCCCAGACATATGAAGAACATGGGAGATTGCTGTCACATGTACCACACAGCCAGTACTTGCCAGATATTCCTGCAGCTCTTTTAATGTTGCTGTAGGCCTCTTGGTAGCCTCCTAGACCAGTTTTCTTCTCGCCTTTTCATCAATTTTGGAGGGACATCCAGTTCTTGGAAATGTCACTGTTGAGCCATTTTGTCTCCACTTGATGATGATCAACTTGAATCTGTGTTCCATGGTATATCTAATGCCTTGGAAATTCTTTTGTACCCTTCTCCTGACTGATACCTTTTAACAATGAGATCCCTCTGATGCTTTGGAAGCTCTCTGTGGACCATGGCTTTTGCTGTTGGATTCGACTAAGAAAGTTTCAGTAAAGGCCAACTAGAGCAGCTGAACTTTAATTGGGGTTAATCAGAGGCACTGTAAATGATGGCACGTGTATGCTGACTCCTATTTACCATGATTTTGAATGTGATTGTTTAATTCTGAACACAGATACATCCCCAGTTATATATATTTTTTATTGTTTTTCTTCCCTCTACCTAAAAGGTTTCAGTTTGTTTTTCAATTGAGTTATACAGTTTATAGGTAACATTAAAGGTGGAAAAAGTTCTTAAATTATTTATCTTTGTCTCATTTTTTACAGTACAGAAACCTGAAATTTTAACAGGGGTGTGTAGACTGTTTATGTCCACTGTAGTTATATTGTTTTCCTTATACTTTTCTTATGCTCTACTACTTTCGCTTGTTTTTCTTATGCTGTACTTTACTATATTTTTACTATTTTTAAAAAGTTTGACAAGATGATTTGTGCTGTCATAATCTAACACCAATAACTTTTATAATTTTCCCATCTACAGGGCAATGTGAAGTATTTTTGTTTTTCAGAGTGAGCTATAGTTATTAGGTGTCCTTACCTACTTGTGCGATCTGCACTAATTGATGGCAGTACAGGGCTCTAAACCTAGTGAGGTAAAAGATTAGTCAGACAGAAAGAGGTGAAAACCAAACAGGCCAAACCAGGACCAGATCAGAATCCAGAATTTAAGTAAAAATCAGGCGACAGTCCAAACCCAAAAGATAAGTGAGAACCAACACAAGATACAAATACAGATTCAAATACAGAACAAAGTCAGTGTCTGGAGATAACATCAGATAAATATTCACTACTCAGGAGCAAGTTCAAGAACAATCCGAAAGTCAGAATCCAAACAATAGTATAATAAATGATAGTTAGGCAAAGAAGACCAATCACAAGCATCTGTTACAAGCAGCTGCCTGTTTAAATCATTCACTGATAGAAAGCATGTTTTGCTGGCACCAAACCTGATTGGCACAATTTTACAGCTCCCTGATAGGCCAGCCAGCCTGACCCCCGCTGTGCAGCAACAGAAAGGCCAGACTCACCACCTCCCTTACAGTAGTCATGCCCCCTTAGAACCTTCACACAGTAATTATGCCCCCCTCACAGTAGTGCTGTTCCTTAGTGTTATTAAGTTTAAATATGTAATTTGTGCCTAGCCCTGTTCCCCAATATATGGAGCACATCATGCTCTCACCAACAGTAGATGCAATATGGTGATGTAATTAAGCCTTCTGAGCTACGAAAGGGAAACACACAGGTCAATTCCCTGGCTGGAAGATGATTCCCAGCCTGTGCACTCTGTGGACACGATGACATCACCACATCGTGCCTGCTGCTGGGGAGAGCACAGGCCAGTGAATGGTGAAGCGGGGAGCATTCTCACGACTCACATACAGTTGAAATCAAGATATACCTCAAGTATACCAGGACCCCTGAGCAGCCACCAAAATCTGAACCGCTGGACAGCCAGATCTGGGACTGTTCAGAGGTACTTATGTATGTAGCACAGATCACATAAATTGTGTGCTCACTGCCGGGAGCTCCAGACATGGACCTGGTGCAAAACTTCTCCTGCACGTAGGCGCTGCAACTAGCAGCAGCATGCAGCCAGCAGGTTGTTCTCAACTTAAATACAGGAAATAAATATTAACGGTTTTCAAAACTTTATTCAGAAGAATCCATCTTGGCTATGTTAAAGATAATACAAATGGATCCGTTCTGAACAGATGCAGACAGTTGTATTATTTGAACGGATCCATCCATGACGGATCTGCACAAAACGCAAGTGTGAAAGTAGCCTTATCTGCACACAAAACAGTCAGATTTCACTGAGGATCTGACTGTTCAGTTAGCAGGTACTATAGAGATTTGTACACACAGCAGATTACTTGCTGGTCCAATAACACTGCATTGCCGGGACATTTGAAGTACACAGAGTTCTATGTGAGCATTTTTCCATTTGGGTAATTTTCTATATGGGCATTTCTGCATCTGGCCAATTTTCAGTTAATTTTTCCATGTGGGTAGCCAAGAGAGTTTACTGAGAGGACAACAGGAATCAGCAGATTATCAATTTATTCTGGGAGAGCAAACTGTGCAGAGCCAAAAATAATTTGTAGTAGGCAAGGCCAAAAATTTATACATGAATACACTGATATGTAAATCCAAAAATGTAAATTATGCTGCAATGTAAACTCTTCATTTGACTGCCCATTGCCTCTACCCCTACTAAATAGTACATTGAAAGTAATATTTACTGGGTTAAGAATCACTACTTTCTTTCTAGAACTTTTTATAAAGAACGATGCAAACTTGCATAGAACATTATGATAATTATAATGAAGATGACAAAAATTTTAATGAAACTATACAGCTGTGAGTATCACAGTACTTTATATGCACAATGCGATCATTCATTGTCTTTGTTAAATTAAAACGTTTTATTAAAATATGGACTTTGTTTTTCTCAACAATGACTAAATGCAAAGCTTTTTTTATGCAAGACAATATTTTACAAGATAAAAAATAAATAACAAGCCATTTGTTTTAATAGATAATTTATCATTTTTTCAACAGCTATTTGAAAACAGAGTTCATTTATGTTCCCATTTTATTTAGTCTAAAATATGTGTTCTTCCTAATGCACAGACTCATTTTGTTTTGACCTTGAGGAACAATGCAGGGCTGCAGTCATGTTTATGGCAATATAAAACAATACAGCTTGTTTGAGCTCTTCTGCTAATTGACAAAGCCAACTGGCTAAAGTAAAATGCAGCTCTATTAAGCTTGAATCTAGAATCCTACTGTTTTGTTATATTATCTCTAATGCGTGAAATGTAAATTGAGTTTGACTGCTCTAAATTCAGACATTCAGAGGAGCATTTATTAAAGTCTTTAGGCCAATATTGTGGTGTAAAAAGTCGCACATTATGGCACATACCATAATTGCACAATATTTTGCGACTTTTCACTTAATGGAAACCAGAAGATTGTGGAACATCTAAAAACCCATAGTTTGAATGATGAAAAACAGCATGGGTTTACTTCAGGGAGATCATGTCAAACTAATCTTATTGACTTTTTTGATTGGGTGACTAAAATAATAGATGGCAGAGGTGCAGTAGACATCGCTTATCTGGACTTTAGTAAGGCATTTGATACTGTCCCACATAGAAGGCTTATCAATAAACTGCAGTCTTTGAGCTTGTGCTCACATATTGTTGAATGGATTAGGCAGTGGCTGAAGGACAAAAAACAGAGGGTTGTAGTCAATAGAGTATATTTAGACCATGGTATTGTTACCAGTGGGATACCTCAGGGATCTGTTCTGGGACCCATATTGTTTAATATCTTTATCAGCGAAATTGCAGAAGGCCTCAATGGTAAGGAGTGTATTTTTTTTACAAAGATTTGTAACAGGGTTGATGTTCCTGGAGGGATACACCAAATGGAAAAGGATTTAGGAAAACTAGAGGAATGGTCAAAAATTTGGCAACTAAAATTTAATGTAGATAATTGCAAGATAATGCACCTGGGGCGTAAAAACCCAAGAACAGAATATAAAATCAGTGATACACTACTAATCTTAGTATCTGAGGAAAGGGATTTAGGGGTCATTATATCAGACGACCTAAAGGTGGGCAGACAATGTCATAGAGCAGCAGGTAATGCCAGCAGAATGCTTGGGTGTATAGGGAGAGGCATTAACAGTAGAAAGAGGGAGGTGCTCGTGCCGCTCTACAGAGCACTAGTGAGACCTCATTTGGAGTATTGTGTGCTGTACTGGAGACCATATCTGCAGAAGGATATTGAAACTTTGGAGAGAGTTCAGAGAAGAGCTACTAAACTAGTACATGGATTGCAGGACAAAACTTACCAGGAAAGGTTAAAGGACCTTAACATGTATAGCTTGAAAATAAGAAGAGACAGAGGGGATATGATAGAAACTTTTAAATACATAAAGGGAATCAACACGGTAAAAGAGGAGAGAATATTTAAAAGAAGAAAAACTGCTACAAGAGGACGTAGTTTTAAATTAGAGGGGCAAGGGTTTAAAAGTAATATCAGGATGTATTACTTTACTGAGAGAGTAGTGGACGCATGGAATAGCCTTCCTGCAGAAGTAGTCACTGCAAATACAGTGAAGGAGTTTAAGCATGCATGGGATATGCATAAGGCCATCCTTCATATAAGATAGGGCCAGGGAATATGCATAGTATTCAGTATATTGGGCAGACTAGATGGGCCAATTGGTTCTTATCTGCCGACACATTCTATGTTTCTATGTTTCTATATGTCTTATCACTTTCAAGTCTTGACAAAAGTGGGCAGGGCTTATTAGGAAGGGGTGTGATCTCTTTAAATTTACATTCATGCCGGAAACTAGAGTAAATGGTAGTTCAAATTTACGTCACCTCATAGCTGGTGTAAATTTAAACGTCTGACACATGCACTCCCTTAAAATGCGGCAAATTTATTAAGAGGCATCTTAACAAATTTGGCATATTCTGCGCCAATGGAATTTATGCTATTGTTTGTAACCTTCCTCTTCACAATGCTCTTTTTAGTGAAATTCTTAATTTATTATAAGGCTTAAACATCTGTAATTCTTTCACCTCCATAGATAAAACCCGCAAAGCTTTGTAAGATATGTGAAATCGATTTAGCATTCACCAGAAACACGCAGAAAGTTTTACTTGGAGATTCCTCAACATCAATTATCTATTATACAACAATCTTCAAGGACAAGTTTGGCATCATTTTTTTTTATATGAGCATATAATATAAGCTTATTACCATAACTGGCTGCAGGATAATAGTTGCATGAATTGTGCCTAGATAACTGCTTTAAGATACTTGTTAAAACAAGGAGGCTCCAGAAACAATTATATGTCACAAGCCACTTTACATAGTATGACTTAAAGACTTCTCTGACACCGATATATTAAATCTCTTGGGTAATATGACTGTAATGGCTAGGCGAAGGTGGAGGATTTACTCCATAGATTGCAGATACAGTTAATTTTCCATGAACAGTGCCACTGTGCATAAAAAGGATACATGCTATCATGTGCTAAATGCAGCAAGCAACTGTTAATATTAGCATGCACCAGAAATGATACTTAGGGGAGGATTTATCAAGACTAGCACTTTCTACACCTGTTTTGATATCCTGCTATGCAGGATGATGCGCCTAATTTTTGATGAGGAGCATGCCTCGTCATAAATTAGGTGCATTGTCCTGCAGTCAATTCGCATAACCCTAACCAGAGATCTAAGACAGCTTAGAGCTGCTATAAATTTCTGGCTACATTTACTCTAGAAAACTGGCGTGAATTAACATAAATTTGTCACTGTGGCTGGCCACTGTACCCTTCCCCTCTCTTGTCAAATCCTCTTTTAGAAAAGTGGCAAGCAAGGCAAAAAGGGTAGATGCAAAAATTTATTAAAAATGTTGCAGTTAAAAAGTTGCACCTGTGACTTTTTAATGCCACTTTTCAGGCGTAAAAGGGAATGCTAAATATTCCCCTTAATCTCTGGATCATCATACTCTGATGTAATGTTGGCCATACACATGAGACAAATGTTGGCTGGAATGGCCAATTTTCACCATTTGTGTTAACTGTCATTTACTAGCATGAACAATCGTGATGGCCGACCACAGGTAGGGGAGCAGGTGATTGGCAACAGGCTTGTCAAAACAGAAGTTTAAAGCCTGGAAGTCCAAAAGAGCACCCAAGGTTGGGGGGGGGGGAGCGGGGAGTTAACCCCCTTCGTGGTTCTGCCCAAGAATAGGGATTTGTCAAAACTACCTCCAAAAGGTGCACCACCCCTTTAACACTGGGTTCAGACCTGAGCGTTTCTAAGACGCGCGTTTTACGCGCGTTTTAGTCGCGCGTTTTTATGCGCATTTTTGGCAATAGTAAACGCGCGTTTTACGCGCGTTCGTGACTCTGGAGACTTTTTTTAATTGGTCTGGAGACCAATTAAAAAAGGGCATCTCTACACTTAACGCGCGTTAAACGCGCGTTAAACGCGCGTTCCCATTGAAGTCTATGGGAGGAAAAGCGCGACAAACGCCCAAAAAAACGCTCCTGAACGAGCTTATGCATCGGGCGTTTTACAGCGCGTTTTTACGCGCTGTAAAACGCGCAAGTGTGAACCACTCCCATAGGGATGCATTGGTTTTCATGTGTTGAGCGTTTTACAGCGCGTAGCCCCTTAGTAGCCCCTTAGTAGCCACTGATTACCCATATAAACCCCCTGATCACCCTCTGTCACCCCCCTGTCATAGATCACCCCCCCTATAAGGGTCCCTAATCACCGTCAGGTAGTTAGCTACTTGTTAGGTAGTTAGCGCCCAGCCCACCGCACCGCACAGTCACTTATTAGTCGCTGATTAGCGTCATCACTGTCGCTTATCAGCACTAATACTAATATAGTATCTGTAAGTGATCAAGACTGATCGCAATCAGATCTATATCAGTAGGGTCACTTTAGGCTCTATAAAAACGCATTGTTCGCCTGATCAGGCCTGATCTTGTGCGCACACTTGCGTTCAGTCCGCCCACCGCAGTGACAGAAATTTTTTTTCTGATCACTGCAAAACACAGTAAAATCGCTGCACCGCTATAAAAGATCACTTTGGTTATTAGCGATCGCAGCGTTACTTACAAGCACTCCCTTTACTAGGTAGGTGTGCTCTTTTTCCTGGGTAGTCTCAGAGGAATACCCCTAAATTTAGTTACTCCAAAATGGCAAAAAGGGTATTCCGCTGAAGAGGCCTACAGGATTCTGGCCGTGATGGATGAAAGCGATGGGGACGCTTCACCCGCTGAATCCAGTGGTTCAGAATATGAACCTGTAGACAGCAGTGGCACTCTAACCGCTAGCGAAGATGACGAGGTTGAGGTCCCTGCTACGGTCAGGCGTACCCGACCCCATGTCAGTGTTTCGCATATCCCGCGTGATGAGCCTTATATGCAGCAGAGTGGTGCTAGCGCTGACCTTTTTGATGGTGCGGCATACACCGGCAGCGCAGCACATCCTGGACCTTCTACCAGCACTGCCGTATTCCCTGGTGAAGTGGCGAGCACCAGAAGGGCAGTTGCTGGTACGGTGGCACGTGCACTAACTCCCCCGTCGCAGCCACCGCGTTCTCAGGCCCGTAGACCCCTTAGTCTCCCAGAGGTGCTGGCAAACCCTAATTGGCAATCCCCTCCTTCCGCCGCACCCGTATTGCCCCCTTTCACCGCCCAGTCAGGAGTTCGCATGGAGACAGCCAATTTCAGATGGGCCCTTGAATTTTTGAGCTGTTCTTCACCGCGGATCTCTACGACTTAGTTGTGGCAGAAACCAACCGATACGCCACACAATATATAACCGCCAATCCGGAAAGCTTCTATGCCCAGCCTTTCCGGTGGAAACCAGTCACCGTTTCGAATTTAAAACATTTTTGGGCCTTACCCTCAGCATGGGCATAACTAAAAAAATGTATTGCGGTCATATTGGTCTAAAGACCCAATACATTACATGCCCATGTACTCTGCTGCAATGTCCAGGGCACGGTTTGAGGTCATCATGCGCTTTATGCATTTCACCGACAATGAAACCTGTCATCAAGAGGCCACCCTGCTTATGACCGGCTCCATAAAATTCGGCCCCTCATAGACCATTTGTCATCTAAATTTGCAGATGCGTATACCCCAGTCAGAACATCTGCATAGACGAGTCCCTCGTACAATTCACCGGGCGCCTTGGCATCAAACAGTACATCCCCAGCAAGCGCGCCCGGTGCGGGGTCAAAATGTATAAGCTCTGTGAAAGGGCCACAGGCTATACATATCGTTTTAGGGTCTATGAGGAAAAGACTCAAAACTGGAGCCGGTCGGATGCCCTGACTACCTGGGGTGCAGTGGCAAGATTGTCTGGGACTTGGTGTCACCCTTAGTCTGCAAGGGGTACCACTTATACGTGGACAATTTTTACACAAGTGTGGCCCTCTTTCGGCACTTACATCTAGTCGGAATCAATGCTGTGGCACCGCGCGGCCTAGTCGCGGGGCTTCCCCAACGGCTCATTAATACCCGACTTGCACGGGGAGAGGGCTGCCTTGTGTGACCAAGAACTGCTCGCGGTGAAGTGGCGGGACAAGAGGGACGTTTACCTTCTGTCCACCATTCACGCAGACACGACTGTCCAAATAGAGCGGGCGACAGGAGTCATTGAAAAGCCCCTCTCAGTCCACGATTATAATCTCCACATGGGAGGGTGGACTTCAATGACCAAATGTTGGCTCCATATTTAGTTTCCCGACGCACCAGACGCTGGTATAAAAAGGTGTCTGTATATTTGATTCAATTGGCCATATATAACAGTTACGTTCTCTACAGTAAGGCTGGGAGAACGGGATCCTTCCTTAAATTCCAGGAAGAGATCATTTCGAACTCCTGTATCCAGGAGGTTCTGTGCCCCAAGTCCCCGATGTAGTGAGCCGGCTACATGAGAGACACTTCCCCAGTGTCTTCCCTGGTACCCCAAGCCACCGTTCCCCAAGAAAAAGATGTCGTGTCTGTAGCAGGAGTGGACTAAGGCGTGACACCACCGTTTTTGTCCTGACTGTCCTGACCAGCCTGCCCTATGCATAGGGAGTGCTTCATAAGTATCACACCCAGGTACATTATTAGCATAGGGATTGCAAGACACAGGCCAGGCACACAAGAGTCTTAGGGTCCTTGCACACGAGCGTTGCTCACGCATGGTGATCGCAAAGGAGCGCCCGTCCTGACTTCTCAAAAACAGACGGGGTCGCATAGCATCATATTGATTTATGATGCTATGTAACCCTTACAGTTCTGGAATGCATTGGATAGCACTGGCATACTGCTGCTGCCAGTGCTATCCAATGCATTCCAGAACTGTAAGGTTACATAGCATCATAAATCAATATGATGCTATGCGACCCCATCTGTGCGGAGAAGTCAGGCCAGGCGCTCCTCTGCGATCACCATGCGTGGCAACGCTCGTGTCTAGAGCCCTTCACACAGAGCTGCTGCAAACCTCTCCTTTCACCTGGGACAAAGTGCATAATGTGCTTCGCCACAGCTCTGGGTGATTTGTGCTTTGCACATTGTCCCACGGGGAAGGAGAGGTTTATCCTCTAAGGCCTCATGCACACGGCCGTGGAACACGCCGTGCATGGACCGTGGTATCCTGGCCTGGCATCCATCTGACAGCAGGAGCGCACGGCGTCATAGCAACCAGTGACGCCGTGCACTCCTGCTGTCAGATGGCTGCCAGGCCGAGCTCAACGGTCCATGCACGGCCGAGTTTCACGACCGTGTGCATGAGACACTAAGGTAAAAACAAACAAAAAAAAATCCACAGGTAAGCAAAAAAGTTCAAGTTATGTTTCAAATGTTTAAGTTAACGTTCGGTTTCTAATGTTCTATAAAGTTAATGTTAATAAAATTATTGCGTTGCTGCCTGGTTTTTCTTTCTTTTTTTTTTTTACCTTCTAGGTGGATCAAGCAAAGAGCCAGCTGCAGCACTGATGTGCATTCTGAGAGAAGCATTGCGCTGCTATCAGAAGACACGTGAAGTCGGTGTTTGCGGCGCTGCAAGACGAGATTTCTCCTCTGCAGTACAGGTACGTTTGCCCAGGCATATGAGCTGAGGAGAGGTGTTGGAGTTCATATGCTTTGGCAAACACTTTGTATCAAAAATCTGGCAAAGATGTCTTCCTCCACACCGATCGATTGATCGATGTGAATGGAGAAATCACGTTTGCCAGGACATAGGAGCTGAAGTGGGTATGGATGTTTGGGCGGAGCCCCTATGTCCTGGCAATCGCCAGGCCCTTTTCTTCTTGCATATTTTTGGCAGAGATTTTTCATCCACATCAATCGATGCGAATGAGGAAATCTGTGCCGTTCATTTTTCTTTCAGCCCAGAGGCTGAACGGAAAAAAATCTCATTACCTGTATGCTCCATATAAGGAGAATCGCAGAAACTCCTAATGCTGGCCATACGTGTAATGATTGCGGAGACCCTCAAATGCCAGGGCAGTACAAAACCCCACATGTGACCCCATTTTGGAAAGAAGACACCCCAAGGTATTCGCTGAGGGGCATATTGAGTCCATGAAAGATTGAACTTTTTGTCACAAGTTAGCGGAAAGGGAGACTTTGTGAGAAAAAACAAAAAAAATCAAATTCCGCTGACTTGTGCAAAAAAAAAAATATGAACTCGCCATGCCCCTCACAGAATACCTTAGGGTGTCCTCTTTCTAAAATGGGGTCACATGTGGGGTATTTATACTGACCTGGCATTTTAGGGGCCCTAAAGCGAGAGAAGAAAAATGCGTAAAAATGCCCTCCTAAAGGTACTCATTGGATTTAGGGCCCTTTGCGCACCTTGGCTGCAAAAAGTGGCACACATGTGGTATCGCCGTACTCAGGAGAAGTAGGGCAATGTGTTTTAGGGTGTATTTTTACATATACCCATGCTGGGTGAGACAAATATCTCTGTAAATGGACAACTTTGTATAAAAAAATGGAAAAAGTTGTCATTTAAAGAGATATTTTTCACACCCAGTATGGGTATATGTAAAAATACACCCCAAAACACATTGCCTTACTTCTCCTGAGTACGGCGATACCACATGTGTGACACTTTTGCATCCAACATGCGCAAAGGGCCTAAATTCAATGAGTACCTTTAGGATTTCACAGGACATTTTTACGCATTTGGATTCCAAACTGCTTCTGACGTTTAGGGGCCCCTAATATGCCAGGACAGTATAAATACCCCACAAGTGACCCCATTTTAGAAAGAAGACACCCCAAGGTATTCTGTGAGGGGTATGGTGAGTTCATGTAAAAGTTTATTTTTGTCACAAGTTAGTGGAATATAAGACTTTGTAAAAAAAAAAAAAAAAAACATTTCCGCTAACTTGTGCCAAAAATAAAAACTTCCATGAACTCACTATGCCACTCAGCGAATACCTTAGGGTGTCTACTTTCCGAAATGGGGTCACTTGTGTGGCATTTATACTGTCCTGGCATATTAGGGGCCCCTAAACGTCAGAAGCAGTTTGGAATCCAAATGCGTAAAAAATGTCCTGTGAAATCCTAAAGGAACTCGTTGGAATTTGGGCCCCTTTGCGCACCTTGGCTGCAAAAAGTGGCACACATGTGGTATTGCCGTACTCAGGAGAAGTAGGGCAATGTGTTTTGGGGTGTATTTTTACATATACCCATGCTGGGTGAGAGAAAAATCTCTGTAAATGGACAACTTTGTATAAAAAAATGGAAAAAGTTGTCATTTGCAGAGATATTTTACACCCAGCATGGGTATATGTAAAAATACACCACAAAACACATTGCCCTACTTCTCCTGAGTACGGCGATACCACATGTGTGCCACTTTTGCAGCCAAGATGCGCAAAGGGCCCTAAATCCAATGAGTACCTTTAGGATTTCACAGGACATTTTTACGCATTTGGATTCCAAACTGCTTCTGACGTTTAGGGGCCCCTAATATGCCAGGACAGTATAAATACCCCACAAGTGACCCCATTTTAGAAAGAAGACACCCCAAGGTATTCCGTGAGGGGTATGGTGAGTTCATGTAAAAGTTTATTTTTGTCACAAGTTAGTGAAATATGAGACTTTGTAAAAAAAAAAAAAATAATCAATTTCCGCTAACTTGTGCCAAAAAATAAAAACTTCCATGAACTCACTATGCCCCTCAGCGAATACCTTAGGGTGTCTACTTTCCGAAATGGGGTCACTTGTGTGGTATTTATACTGCCCTGGCATTTTAGGGGCCCTTAAAGCGAGAGAAGTAGTTTGGAATCAAATGCGTAAAAATGTCCTGTGAAATCCTAATGGTATTCATTGGATTTAGGGCCCCTTTGTGCACCTTGGCTGCAAAAAGTGTCACACATGTGGTATCGCCGTACTCAGGAGAAGTAGGGCAATGTGTTTTGGGGTGTATTTTACATATACCCATGCTGGGTGAGAGAAATATCTCTGTAAATGGACAACTTTGTATAAAAAATGGAAAAAGTTGTCATTTACAGAGATATTTTCACACCCAGCATGGGTATATGTAAAATACACCCCAAAACACATTGCTCTACTTTCCTGAGTACGGCGATACACATGTGTGCCACTTTTGCATCCAAGATGCGCAAAGGGCCCTAAATCCAATGAGTACCTTTAGGATTTCACAGGACATTTTTACGCATTTGGATTCCAAACTGCTTCTGACGTTTAGGGGCCCCTAAAATGCCAGGGCAGTAAAAATACCTCACAAGTGACCCCATTCCGGAAAGTAGACACCCTAAGGTATTCGCTGATGGGCATAGTGAGTTCATGGAAGTTTTTATTTTTGTCACAAGTTAGCGAAAAATGAAATTTTTGAAAAAAAAACAAAAAACAATTTCCGCTAACTTGTGACAAAAAATAAAAACTTCCATGAACTCACTATGCCCCTCAGTAAATACCTTAGGGTGTCTACTTTCCGAAATGAGGTCATTTATGGGGTGTTTCTACTGTCTGGGCATTGTAGCACGTCAGGAAACAGGACAGGCGCTCAGAAAGTCAAATTGCGGAAATTCACTTTTTTGCACCATAGTTTGTAAACGCTATAACTTTTACCCAAACCAATAAATGTACACTTATTGGATTTTTTTTTATCAAAGACATGTAGAACAATACATTTAGTGAAAAATGTATAGAGAAATGTAGTTTTATTTGGCAAATTTTCCAACAGAAAGTGAAAAATGTCATTTTTTTGAAAAAATTTCGCCAAAAAAAGTAAAAATGTCAGCAAGAATGAAATAGCACCAAATCAAAGCTCTATTAGTGAGAAGAAAAGGAGGTAAAATTCATTTGGGTGGTAAGTTATATGACCGAGCAATAAACGGTGAAAGTAGTGTAGTGCGGATTTGTAAAAAAGGGCCTGGTCACTAGGGGGGTATAAACCTGTGGTCTTCAAGTGGTTAATAATAGAAATAATAATAATAGTAATAATAAGGTCTTACTATATTGAGTATAGTGTTTTTTTTTTTTCTAAAACCAATTACCTGTTTATTCTGACACAATATATGATATTTGTTAGCTTTATAAAAAAAAACAAAAAACATTATTCTCAATATAATAAGGACATAGATGTTTCTTATTGGATAAATGTGGAAGAAAAAAATATCTGAAGAAAACAATGTTGATATCGATCCCAAGATTCAAACCTGGGATCTCTACATGCAAAGCTAATCACTTAACCACCAAGTTAAAACACTTCGATATAGAGAAGTTTGTTTTTTCTATGCTCATAAGCTAACACAATACTGGTAGAGATATCCCAAACTATTCGCCGGCGAACAGTTCCCGGCGAACATCACATGTTCGCGTTCGCTGCGGCGAGCGAACATATGCGGTGTTTCGATTCGCCCCCTATACGTCATCATTAAGCAAACTTTGATCCTGTACCTCACAGTCAGCAGAAACATTCCAGCCAATCAGCATACACTCCATCCCAGACCCTCCCACCTCCTATCAAAAAGCAAGGACAGCATCCATCTTAGATTCATTCTGAAGCTGCAATGTTAGTTAGAGCAGAGAGAGTGCTGCTGCTGCTGAATTAATAGGGAAAGAGTTAGCTAGGCCAGTGTTCTGTGTCCACTCCAGTCCTCAAAGACTCATCAGCCTCTTTCATACGAGCATGTCCGGATAAGGCCCCATTTACACATCCGTAGTGTGTTGCGGATCCACAAATTCAGTTGTTCAGTTTTTTCCACGCCGGTGCATTGCGTTTTGATGCGTTTTTCACGCGCGTGATAAAAAACGGAAGGTTTACAAACAACATCTCCTAGCAAGCATCAGTGAAAAATGCAACGCACCCGCACTTGCTTGCAGATGCAATTAATTTTTCACGCAGCCCCATAGAAGTGAATATAGAACATGCTGCGATTTTCACGCAACGCACAAGTGATGCGTGAAGAAAAACGCTCATGTACACAGACCTCATGTTTAGGGCTGGTACATCAGTCTGTTTATATATATATATACAGGGAGTGCAGAATTATTAGGCAAATGAGTATTTTGACCACATCCTCCTCTTTATGCATGTTGTCTTAATCCAAGCTGTATAGGCTCGAAAGCCTACTACCAATTAAGCATATTAGGTGATGTGCATCTCTGTAATGAGAAGGGGTGTGGTCTAATGACATCAGCACCCTATATCAGGTGTGCATAATTATTAGGCAACTTCCTTTCCTTTGGCAAAGTGGGTTAAAAGAAGGACTTGACAGGCTCAGAAAAGTCAAAAATAGTGAGATATCTTGCAGAGGGATGCAGCACTCTTAAAATTGCAAAGCTTCTGAAGCGTGATCATCGAACAATCAAGCGTTTCATTCAAAATAGTCAACAGGGTCGCAAGAAGCGTGTGGAAAAACCAAGGCGCAAAATAACTGCCCATGAACTGAGAAAAGTCAAGCGTGCAGCTGCCAAGATGCCACTTGCCACCAGTTTGGACATATTTCAGAGCTGCAACATCACTGGAGTGCCCAAAAGCACAAGGTGTGCAATACTCAGAGACATGGCCAAGGTAAGAAAGGCTGAAAGACGACCACCACTGAACAAGACACACAAGCTGAAACGTCAAGACTGGGCCAAGAAATATCTCAAGACTGATTTTTCTAAGGTTTTATGGACTGATGAAATGAGAGTGAGTCTTGATGGGCCAGATGGATGGGCCCGTGGCTGGATTGGTAAAGGGCAGAGAGCTCCAGTCCGACTCAGACGCCAGCAAGGTGGAGGTGGAGTACTGGTTTGGGCTGGTATAATCAAAGATGAGCTTGTGGGGCCTTTTCGGGTTGAGGATTGAGTCAAGCTCAACTCCCAGTCCTACTGCCAGTTTCTGGAAGACACCTTCTTCAAGCAGTGGTACTTGAAGAAGTCTGCATCCTTCAAGAAAAACATGATTTTCATGCAGGACAATGCTCCATCACACGCGTCCAAGTACTCCACAGCGTGGCTGGCAAGAAAGGGTATAAAAGAAGAAAATCTAATGACATGGCCTCCTTGTTCACCTGATCTGAACCCCATTGAGAACCTGTGGTCCATCATCAAATGTGAGATTTACAAGGAGGGAAAACAGTACACCTCTCTGAACAGTGTCTGGGAGGCTGTGGTTGCTGCTGCACGCAATGTTGATGGTGAACAGATCAAAACACTGACAGAATCCATGGATGGCAGGCTTTTAAGTGTCCTTGCAAAGAAAGGTGGCTATATTGGTCACTGATTTGTTTTTGTTTTGTTTTTGAATGTCAGAAATGTATATTTGTGAATGTTGAGATGTTATATTGGTTTCACTGGTAAAAATAAATAATTGAAATGGGTATATATTTGTTTTTTGTTAAGTTGCCTAATAATTAAGCACAGTAATAGTCACCTGCACACACAGATATCCCCCTAAAATAGGTAAAACTAAAAACAAACTAAAAACTACTTCCAAAAATATTCAGCTTTGATATTAATGAGTTTTTTGGGTTCATTGAGAACATGGTTGTTGTTCAATAATAAAATTAATCCTCAAAAATACAACTTGCCTAATAATTCTGCACTCCCTGTATATATATATATATATATATATATATATATATAGATATATTTTGCAGTTGCCTGCCCGTGTGTGAGAGGCCGCAGGCCCACAGACTGTACTGTGTGCACACCACTCATATATAGGGTGGCACAGTACCTTGAAGATAAAAAAGTCATTTAATTTTTACCCTTTAATATAATTGCAGTTTCCTGCCAGTGTGTGTCAGGTCCACCGAATGTACTGTGCCCACTGCCCACCACTCATATAGGGTGTCACAGTACATTGCATGGTGCACGCGCAGTGACCTAACATTCAAACGAAGCGGACCGAGCATGGGTCTTTTTCCATCTCCGGTTCCAAAAATCTATTCAGTACACCGGCCCTGGCCCTGATAAGGGACAAAACAGAGATTGAAACTGGAATTAACAGATTTTTTTAAATGAAAAAAAAAGAGGACAGCCCCTGCTGAGCTGGGTATTTTTTGGCCGCGTTACTGAACGCTCATGCACAATGGCTGTAGGCTCATGCGTCCTTTTGCGGAGGTGACAAACCTGGTCAGTCAAACCCAAGGCAACATCATCGACCTCATCCCAATTGTTTTTTTTTCTGGAGCGTGCCCTGCGAAGAGTGCTGGATCAGGCTGTAGATGAGCATGAAGAGGAAGAGTTGTGGTTACCATCACCACCAGAAGCAGCCTTGTCGTCGTCGATTGCTGGACCTGCGGCAACGCAGAGAGAGGAGTCTGAAGAAGAGGAGTCAGAGGAGGAAGGTGGCTTTGAGGAGGTGAAAGACCAACCACAGCAGGCATCCCAGGAGGCTTGTTGTCACCTTTCGGGGACCCTTGGTGTTATACGTGGCTGGGTGGAGGAAGAGACCTTCAATGACGTCAGTGAGGACAAGGAACGGGACATGGCTAGCTTGGTATCCAACCTTGTACAAATGGGGAGCTTGGCTTGTGGTTGTGCAAATGGACTGTTTGCGGTTCGTTAAACGGGGAGTTTGGTCTGTCAGAATTTGGTCTGTCACTGTAAAGCGGGCGTAACCCTTACACTACCTGATCGAAACAACATCATACCTGATCGTATACACACACTGGATGTTTCAAAGCACGTTATTCCAAACAATTTAGGAATGTTAGGTGATTTATGCTTTTTATGGATTAAAACCCGACTCTGCGTCAACTACTTAATTTTCCATGGGAGTTTTGCCATGGATCCCCCTCCGGCATGCCACAGTCCAGGTGCTAGTCCCCTTGGAACAACTTTTCCATCACTATTGTGGCAAGAAAGAGTCCCTGTGGGTTTTAAAATTCGCCTGCTTATTGTAGTCTATGGCGGTTCACCCGGTTCGCGAACATTTGCGGAAGTTCGCGTTCGCCGTAAATTTTATGTTCGAGACATCTCTAATTAATGGTGTCTTTATAATCATATATTGTGCTCGTTAATAAATCAGTAATATGTAGGTTCGCTTTCTGAGCAGATCTCAGTGTGGTGATGCTATAGTATATGGAGTATATGATATTAGTAGCACACAGCTCTGTTGTTTAGTCCTGTCAATCAATGGGAGGGGGCGTGTGCAGAGCACAGGGGGTGTTACAAAGCAGTGCTCAGACAATTCAGCCCTGCCGCTGAGTGCTCAAAATGCTCATTTGCATATTAATAAAAATGAAGATTTCTCTACAATTGTTTAGTATACAGACAAAAAAAGGTACAGTTTTAATCAGCACGATGAGCCCTACCAGGTAGTATGTCTGGTTTAAAATAGTTGATGCTAATGACAGAGCCACTTTAATGTGACAGTATTTAATTTATCTTCTTAGGTACTAACTGAGACTTTCTAAAATCTGGGTAACCAGAATGTCTGATTCTAGACCTATGGTGCTGATAGGTGGACATGCCCCTATGGTTATATTAATGAGGCTATGTGTTGTTTCTAATTAAGTCCACCTAATTTCAATATTAATTCATTAATTTTCAGAGTAGAATATTACATGGAGGTTTTATGGTTTCAGGGACACTTTAAGACAGAGTTATTTCTTTAATAAGAAAGGTAGAATGAAAGCTGGAGAGAAAGTTACACTATCAGAACAGAAAACAAACTACTTTTCTTTCAATCATCTAAGGATTTTCTTCCATCATGTCTTGAGGTTGGGAATCAACTCAAACAAATCTTCGGTAAAAATAATATGTTATGCTGAATATTGCTAGGAATAGCTCAGCGTGAACACCAACTCCCTGATAGAAGTCGATAGAAGATATGTTTCTAGTTTCAATTTAAATGTAGCCTTGTATTTTAATATTCATGACACCACAATGTTCGTCAAGAACGCACTTCACTGTACCAATGTGTGTATGTGTGTGTGTGTGAGGAGCCCATAAGTACAATTTAAAAACAAGACATGTCATTTGCAAGAGATGAGCTATGGGATTCTTATGACTTTTGCTCCTGCCATGTGAGTCTTCACTAATGTTGAGGTGCTAGACCCACAGTGGTGTAAAAGCATACGGAAAAAAAGGGCAAATGGCTAACAACCTTCACAGTCTGCATTAGCAAGAAATGTACTAGAGAACATAAACTGGGTATTTATTTAAGCTAGAATTGCTGACACCAGTGTGAATATCAAAACTTGCTGACATATGATGTTCCAAAGTTATTAAAAGTCACATGCCATTTAAATGGAACTGGTCAAATAGAAAATTCTATGCAATCTGCAAGCAGCATGTTATAGAGCAGAAGGAGCTGGGCATATTAATATATTATATTATGGAAAATAATTTTAGGAAAAATGGCAATGATATCCCAATGGGGGAAATGTTGCAGATTTTGATGAAAAATGGGTTAAACTTTCCAACTTTGTGTGCCAGAAAACTAACACAGAAAAAATGATGCATTCCCACAATGGATTTTGAAAATTCTGCAGTTTTGATAAATACCTACCATATTAGACATTATTCACTTACTTATTAACTTTTACTATTTTACTACTGTATTATTGGTCTAGAGCAGAGGTGCAAAATCTGCGGCCCAGGGGCCACATGTGGCCCCAAATGTAATCTGTGTGGCCCCTAACCATCTACACACAGAAAAGCCTATTTGTGTGTGGCTACACATGTAGTTTCCATGTCTAAAGGGAAAATGAGTGGCACACAACTCAGGAGAAAGGACAGGCTTTGCTACTGGTTGTATCCATCTTTAAGACACTCATACAGCAGGAGAATGGTGGTCCATTTTATAGTTTATAGATATTGTGAAGAGGACGTCTATCATCCTAATAGCTGGGTGCCCTGGTAAGGAAACCTGCACCTATCAGACATTTAAGACCTGTACTTGTGATATGTCATAAAAGTCTCACATGGTAATATTTAAGTTTAAAGCTTGGGTTAATGGCAACATGTTTCAAGTGGTGTGAACATTGTAATGTTGCATTACATGTGACCTACTGTAACATTGCCGTCACAAAAATTAACCCTGTTGGATTTTTTTGGTCACACGTTGCAACCAACACAGAGCACAATGGAATTTATGCAAGACTCTATTTTGCCTGCGACTTTTCTGTGATTTGACTGTTTTTATTTAATAGCTAAATCGAAACTCTAATATAGTTGTGCAACAGCAAGTTGTTTTAGTGACTTTTCTGAGGCTTGCGGTTGAACAATTCATGTCGCCATTTAATCCCAGCTTTACTATGGCCCTCCAGAGTGGTCCAGTATGACAATGTGTCCCCTGAACCAGAAAAGGTTTTGCCCCCCAGGTTTAGAGGGTACTCATAAAAAATAAAATACTTACCAAAATATTCTAAATTATTTATTATTCATTAAGATTAGATATTTCGCTTCACTCTGTTAACATGGAGTAATAAAGTCAGGCCTGATAACACAATCCTATAAGGAGTAAAGTGAACCTGTCACTGCATTAATACTAGACTACATAGGAGCAGCATGGGTTAATGACAATGACTAGTGCCCACAGGGAGAAAAATATTTTTACGAGGTGCTGCATGATTGTGATTATATGATAACTACAGATGAACAATTTAATTCTAAACAGATACCTATGTAGAGTCCAGAGAAGAAGACATTTGCCAACAAAAATTGATCATTTTGGACCATGTATTAATTTTAAAAAAAATCAGGCACAACAGCATGTTATTAACAGGGTGCTACCATCCACGGCCATTTGTTTACCCATACCCATAGATATTGTTGTCTCCTGGATATTACTAATGCTTTATTGGTCTTAAAAAGCTTAAATGGCATTTAATACAATCCTAGAAGACCATAAAGTATCATAAATGACTTTTCAGGACAGTTGAGAAACTTTTGTTTAAGGTCAAATTTATTAGAACCCAAATTAAAATCAGACAACCAACAAATCGGACTTAAAACTAATTTTAAGAAATTCACTCATCTATAATCCCAAATAAAATCTCCAAAATCTAATTTAGAGAGCTTTTTCTCATGAGCAGCATTTTCTTACCCTGTGCTGTGCTATGACTGATAGATCACTTTGTGTATAGGAAAAACTTAATAACAGGAACATGAACACACCTCTAAAAGTGTGCCTGTTTACACATGGTGTGTCCTGAGGATTAAAGGAATTATCCAGAACTAGAAAAAAGGGTCTACTGTTTTTCCAGAAGCCAAGTCTGCCCAAAGGTTAATATTACAGTTCAGTTTTAATCTATTGAATGTGGATGGAGCTGCCATAACACACATAGCCCATGAACATATGTGGGACTCCTTCTGGAAAAAAAAAAACAAAAAAAAAAACACAGATCCTTTTTTTCTAGTCATAGACAACCACTTTAAGTTATGAAATCTTATGAATCATGCAATGCCTTATGAAAAAATTCTGTTTAAGGTCATGGTCTTATCACTAACTCATGTTTCCCTCAGATGGGACAGTATAAACATAGTGGCAGGTCCTTTTTAAAGTGACATTTCAGTTAAAGTCAATCATATTCAATAGAAACATATTTTACTTCAGTGTAGGTTTACAGTTTTTACACGTTTCCCTTACAACATCAATATAATCATGTACTTTCTAATGTATGACCCACTGGTTTGCTGTTTATTAAAATTCCTAGATCCTTTTCCATGTCAGTGTTACCGAGTGTTTAATCATTTAGTATGTATGGGTGACTTGCATTATTCCTTCCCATGTGCAGAACTTTACATTTGCTAGTGTGAACACTACAAATTTTTGTTGAATTGCATCAATAGAATACAATTTATCTGAATTACATACATAAAATATGTGCACAATTATATACAGTAAAATGAGATGTAAGTTTCAGTATAAAGTCAATGACTTTATTTGATTCAAAACTTTCTCACAACATAGGTTAAGGCAATGCACTGTGAGCAACACAATTATTTTGTACCTTTTACAACATAATGGATGACATTATAAAACATTTTCTGTCAATTGTGACTGATGTATTTCTTACAAAGTTTATCAAAAGAAGGGTATTTAAGTTTTTGAAAATTGTTATATTAAAGCATATTTATGGTTTACAATAGTGTTTTATAGAAAAAACATACTTATAAATGTTTAGTAACTGTGCACTTACAGTCAATGTTGTATCTTGGTTTTGTGCTGCCCTAAACTCGGGCACCCCCAGACACTCCAACAAATAGTAGTAAATTGGAACAATATACCAGTGACATGCACATTGCATCTGCATGATATTAAAGGGATTCTGCTACCACATATAACTTATATGTGGTGACAGAATCCCTTTAATATCATGCAGATGCAATGTGCATGTCACTGGTTTATTGTTCCAATTTCCTACCATTTGTTGGAGTGTCTCTGAATAATTTATAACCCCAATATAGATTGATCCTACTGGCATCAGGTATATTTATAGGGATTTTGGTATTCTCAATGTCTTTTACGGGCTGATTCAGTATGCCCTTGTGAACACAAGTATTTTATAACTTATTTAATCGTCCTCCACAGTAATTTCCGCGGTACTCACGTTTTAAATGGGTCTCATTTTCTAGGGGTCAGCATACGCTGCGTAGGCCCTAGCGTTGCTGGCCCATGACTCCACCTCCATGTGACGACACGACGGCAACGCACGGACGCAGGGGAGGTCGGGGTGAAGTTAGGAGGACTCGGAGGAGGAAGTCAATCATCAAGTCATTCTCTATGCCGCGCCGGCGATGCCGTTTGCATAGTGAAGAATCGGATCGGACAAGGAGCAAAAAATATCTAACTATCACTATGGCAAACAAGGCATTTTTTCCCGCCCCATTGGCAAGTGCCACCCTAGGCAAATGCCTTAGTTTACCTCGTTATAGATACACCACTGCTTACAGTATCTACTTTTTTTGCTAAAAATGAAAAAAAAATACTGCTATGGGGCTCAAGAAGTGAGGGACATGAGCTAAATGCTAAAAGTACTAAAACTCTGCACCTCCTCAAAAGCATTAGTACAATTGAACACAAAATATTGAAAAAGATAGGACCAAGTAACATAGTAACATAGTACATAAGACTGAAAAAAGACATTTGTCCATCTAGTTCGGCCTGTCACCCTGCAAGTTGATCCAGAGGAAGGCAAAAAAAAAAAAAAAAAAAACGCTGTGAGGTAGAGGCCAATTTTCCTAACTTAAAGGGAATAGAAAATTCCTTCCTGACTCCAACTGACTCCGATCAGGCAATCAGAATAACTCCCTGGATCAACGACCCATCTCTAGTAGCTATAACCTGTAATATTATTATACTCCAGAAATATATCCAGGCCCCTCTTGAATTCCTTTATTGTACTCACCATCACCACCTCCTCAGGCAGACAGTTACATAATCTCACTGCTCTTACCATAAATAATGCTATGTTTTTGTAGAAAACCTTCTTTCATCCAGACGCAGAGGATGTCCCCTCGTCACAGTCACAGTCCTGGGGATAAATAGATGATGGGAGAGATCTCTGTACTGACCCCTGATATATTTATACATAGAAATTAGATCTCCCCTCAGTCATCTTTTTTCTAAAATGATTAACCCTAATTTTGATAATCTTTGAGGGTACTGTAGTTGCCCCATTCCGGTTATTTCTTTAGTTGTCCTCCTCTGAACCCTCTCCAGCTCTGCTATGTCTGCCTTGTTTACAGAAGCCCAGAACTGTACACAGTACTCCATGTGTGGTCTGACTAGCGATTTGTAAAGGGGTAGGGCTATGTTCTCATCACGGGCGTCTATGCTCCTTTTTATGCAACCCATTATCTTCTCGGCCTTTGTGGCAGGTGCCTAACACTGGTTTTTGCAGCTTAGTTTGCTGTTTATTAAAATTCCTAGATCCTTTTCCATGTCAGTATTACCAAGTGTTTTACCATTTAGTATGTATGGGTGACTTGAATTATTCCTTCCCATGTGCATAACTTTACATTTGTTAGTGTTAAACCCCATCTGCCACTTATCTGCCCAAGCCTCCAATCTATCCAGATCCCTCTGTAGCAGTATATTGTCCTCTTCAGTGTTAAATACTTTGCACAGTTTAGTGTAATCTGCAAAAGTTGATATTTTACTATGCAAGCCTTCTACAAGATCATTAATATATTGACCCCGGAGGTACCCCACTTGTGACAGTGGCCCAATCTGAGTGTGTACCTACCCACTTACAGACATTTTTTCCCAGTCCGAGCATTCTCATTTTATATACTAAGCTTTTATGTGGTACGGTGTCAAATGCTTTGGAGAAGTCCAGTTATACGACATCCATTGATTCGCCGATGTCAAGTATACAACTTACCTCCTCAAAGAAACTGATTAAATTAGTTTGGCATGACCGATCACTCATGAAGCCATGCTGATATGGCGTTTTTTGCTAATTTCCGTTGAGATCCTCTAAAATAGCATCTCTCAGAATATTGGCACCACATTTGCTATGTGCCAATCCTGTGGAACATTTTGTGCCAGTATAGAGTCCGCAAATATCAGAAATAATGGTCTGGCTATGGCATCACTTAATTCCCTCAGGATACGGGAGTGTATGCCATCCGGTCCTGGCGATTTGTTTATTTTAATCTTTGTAAGTCGCTGTTGTACTTCTTCCTGGGTCAGACAGGACACTTTTAATGGGGGATTTATTTTTACATTCAGCATTACATCTGACAGTTTATTTTCCTCAGTGAATACATTGGAGACAAAAATATTTAACAGTTTTGCTTTCTCCTCGTCGCTCTCCGCAACTTCCCCCTCATTGCTCTTTAAAGGCCCGACACCTTCAGATTTATACTTTTTAACATGTATATAATTGAAGAACATTTTAGCGTTAGTTTTACTCTCTTTGGCAATTAATCTCTCACTCTACTTTGGCCGCTTTTATTTTTTATGTGTTCTTTTTTTCCTTTTATATGCTTTTTATGTCATGTTTTGCTTTCTTTACAGTTCTATTTTTCCACATTGGTTTCTTTTTTGTTCCTTAACCTTTTTTTCCCATACGGTATGTACCTCTCACAATGAGATTTTAGGACGCTTTTAAAGATATCCCATTTTGTGGATGTATTTTTATTTTTACGAACTTTGTCCCAGTTAGTTAGGCCTATGACCTCTCTTAGTTGGCTAAATTTAGCTTTTTTGAAGTTTGATATTTTTGTATCTCCCTTTAGAAATGCTCTTTTGATTGATAATTGGAAGGTTATTACTTTGTGGTCACTATTTCCCAGGAGTCCCCCAACCTGCACATCTGTTGTTCTGTCAGGTCAATTGGTTAATACTAAGTCCAGTATGGCCATCCCTCTAGTCGGGTCCTAAACCATTTGGGAAAGGTAATTGTCTTTGGTTATTGCCAAGAACCTGCTTCCTTTTTGGGATTTACAGCTTTCAGTTTCCCAGTCTATCTCTGGGTAGTTGAAGTCCCCCATAATAAAGACTTCATTATGATTTGCAGCCTTGTCTATCTCGTTTAGTAGTAGATTTTCTGTGGACTCTGGTATACTAGGTGGTTTATAGTAAACTCCTATTAGTGATTTATTATTGTTTTTGGCTCCATGTATCTCTACCCACAGTGACTCCACATGTTCATGTCCCTCACTTATATCTTCTCATACTGTGGGCTTTAGACAGGACATTACATAAAGGCAGACTCCTCCCCCTCTCCTGTTTTGACAATCCTTTCTAAACAGACTGTAACATTGTACATTAAATGCCCAGTCATAGCTATCATCCAGCGATTTCTCAGTTATTCCGACTATGTCATAGTTCTCCTCACACATCACTTATTCCAGTTCCCCAGTTTTGTTAGTCAGGCTTCTTGCATTAGTATACATACAATTAAGAGGTTTATGTATATTTTTAACCCTACACCTTTCCTTCTGAACTGTTCCAGTTCGTCCTTCCATTCCTCCCCCAGTCCCACTACCTCGCCCCTGTTCTCTATTTGCACTATCTTCCCTTCCTATAATGTAATACCCTCCTCCCCAGTCCCTAGTTTAAACACTCCTCCAACCTTTTAGCCATCTTTTTCCCTAACATAGCTGCCCCTTCCCCATTGAGGTGCAGCCCGTCCCTACGATAGAGCCTGCAGCCGACAGAGAAGACGGCCCAGTTTTCCAGGAACCCAAACCCCTCCTTCCTACACCAGTTCTTGAGCCACTTGTTAACCTCCATAATCTCCCGCTGCCTTTCTTGTGTGGCTTGTGGTACAGGCAGCATTTTAGAAAATACTACTGTTGAGGTCCTTGCCCTAAGCTTTTGATCTAAATCCCTGAAATTATTTTTAAGGACTCTCCACCTACCTCTAACTTTGTCATTGGTTTCCGATATGGACCATGACTGCTGGATCTTCTCCAGCCCCTCCCAGTAATCTGTCAACCCAATCCACAATGTGTCAAACTCTAGTGCCGGGAAGACAGCACACTGTTCGGCGATCACGGTCTTTGTGACAGATTGCCCTATCTGTACTCCTAATAATTGAGTCTCCCACTACCAGCACCTGTCTGGCCTGCCCTGCTCTCCTGGTACCCTGCTTACTGGAACCGACATTCCCCTGACTGGCAGAGAAAGTGTCCGGCTGCAGCAGTGACATCCCTGAACTGACATCCCCCTCATCTGCCAAATGTGCAAACTTGTTGGGGTGTGTCAGATCAGGGCTAGCCTCCCTGGCACTCTTTCCTCTACCCTGCTTTCTAACTGTTACCCAGCTAGCTGCCTCACTTTCCTCAGCCTCCTCACTATCACCCTCACCCTCATCTACCCCAGAAAGTGCTTGCTCGGTGAGAAGCAAACTCTTTTGCAAAATTTCAATGCCTCTCAGTGTTGCAACTCGCCCATTTAGAGACTCGATTTGCGATTCTAAATGGGTAATTTGCTCACATTTTGAACAAAGATATACACCCTCGAACGACTGTTCCAGGACTGCATACATCATACAAGTTATGCACTGGACGGCGTTGTCAATTGTGCAACACATACTAAAAGGGGATTACACAACAAAAGCAAAAAATACAATATAATGTAGTAGTAAGAAACTGACTAATTGCAGTCCCCCACTGAAGTCCATGAATCTGAAGTCACTTAATCTTAAGTCACACACTTATACATACCCCTAATAGGTTGGTTGGATACAGATATCATTGTAGTGAGGTTTATTTTAGAACGTTACACTTTTTTCCTCAATTAAACTGTACTGTGATATTAAGTTCTATATCATAAACAGTGTCCCACAGAAGAACATTATGAGTCTTAAAAAGACCAAACAGACGTATGAGGTCATATAGCCAGACAATTAGCACATAATTGTGAATTGAGGTCTAAATATAATTGCACATGGGTAATTTGGGTCAGCTATATGCTACTGGTGAGATTCATAGTGCACAGCCACCCAATAGTAATTAATAATTAAATTCAACATAACAAACTACTTTATTGATCCTAAAGGTATTGAATGGTACATTTATATTTTAAATCACCAGTAAAAATTGATAGGTAAAGAGTTTGTGAGCAGAGATGAGTAAATCAATTTGTAAGAATCAACCCAATTTATTTTTTTTTTTATACAAGATACTACCCAATTTCTGGTTTGGGTAGAATTTTTCATGAGAAAGAATTACATATATTCCAGGCATTTAAAACACTTTTAATTCTGGTACAATCTATTTGTATCACATGTTTTGCTAAACATATTTTTGTGAAATGCGCTTATTTCTACTTGTCATGTCTCATTGTAACATTTAATAGTTCAGAAAAAGAGGACTGTTTGGATACAGTTCTAAACTATAAAAATGTGACTTATCTAAAATAACACACAAAGCCCATGAACAAGAGAGATGCTGTTTCTGAAAAAAAGAAAAAAAAAACACTATTTTTCTAATCCCATAACCAATAGAAAGAAGTTGTCTTATTACTAGAGATGAGCGAACACCTGGATGTTCGGGTTCGAGAGGTTCGGCCGAACTTCCGGAAAATGTCCGGGTTCGTGATCCGAACTCAACCCGAACTTCCTCCCGAACCCGAACCCCATAGAAGTCAATGGGGACCCGAACTTTTGGGCACTAAAAAGGCTGTAAAAGACACCCAGAGGGATAATATACCGCAATAAACGCATTGCGATTACAACTTTGAGCTAACGATCACCATGGGAACGCCTCCTCCAGTAGAATGTACTGTCGGATCTGAGAATTAAGTTGAAATCGCAATGCGATTCTTATATATTTGCTTAATCGCATTGCGATTTCAACTTAGCATTGCTAAATAATTCCATCCATATCGTTAACTTACTGAGTCAGTAAGTTAACGAATATGGATGGAATTATTTAGCAATGCTAAGTTGAAACGACAATGCGATTAAGCAGATATATAATAATCGCATTGCGATTTCAACTTAATTCTCACATCCGACAGTACATTCTACTGGAGGAGGCGTTCCATGGTGATCGGTAGCTCAAAGTTGTAATCGCAATGCGATTAGCAAATACATAAGAATCGCATTGTGATTCCAACTTTTAGTACTCAACTTTTAAAATCGTACACCACTTTAAGTTCCAAAGTTGCAATCGCGTTCGAATAGAACTTAAAGCTGTCTCTTAGTCAGTTTTAGTATTGGTGTGCTGTAATAGAAGTTACATTCAGATACGCGAATATAACTTAGAGCAATACAGTCAACTTTACACTGTTAGTTTTATTATCGCGATAATACAACTATTCAAGAATCGTGTACGTGCGTCTGTACGTGTGTGCGTTACCTCGGACACTATTCTATTTTGCCAGCCACAGCTGAAACCACTGATTTATGGTATTGCTATTTTGGCAATTGAATTTAACCCCAGAAAATAATCTATCCTTTGCCAGACAGCAGACAGTATTATACTTGTCTAACCAAAGCTGGAACACCAGATTTAGGGGATTGGTATTTGGGCAATTGTATTTAACCCCTTAATAAAATATAGAAATTTCTTTCCTGAGTTTCTAGGGGTGACAATTAGCACAGCCAAGCCCCTGATGTAGGATATAGCAAAAAAAAAAAAACTAGTATTGATGGATTGATGGACTTGGTGGCAGCTTCTTCTGGCGCACCACAAGTCACAAAATGGCCGCCGATCAACCTAGAAAATAAGTGACAGAAAACGCTCTGTGCAGCCTAAAAACCAGCGAGCAAGTAACTAGCAGAAGTTCAATGATTCTCAGCTGTAAATTGATCCGTTCATTAGGTGCTGTTGCTGACTTTAACCTGCCTAATCTCGCCCTGACAGAAGCTGCGTCCTCTCCCTACACTAATCAGAGCAGTGTGACGTGCGGCGCTACGTGACTCCAGCTTAAATAGAGGCTGGGTCACATGCTGCACTTGGCCAATCACAGCCATGCCATTAGTAGGCAAGGCTGTGATGGGCTCTTAGGGCAAGAAGTAAAACGCTAGCTGATTGGCTGCTGTGCAGCCCTTCAGAAAGCGGGAAGTAATTGACGAACACCGAACCCGAACCCAAACTTTTTTGAAAATGTCCGGGTTCGGGTCCGGGTCCCGGACACCCCAAAATTCGGTACGAACCCGAACTATTCTCGAACTGTTCGCTCAACACTACTTATTACATTATCTTCTTTGCATATCAATATGGACATAATGGAGATAGGTCCCTAACCAAGACCTACCTCTGTTATCCAATGAATAGACAGGGATGGCTAGTTAATTTAAAGAACAAACCAGGGAAACTAGAAATGTATGGCTGGCCATAACTTCTCTATAGTAATATCTACTGCCATCAGCTTCATGGACAATAAGATGCATATCTTAATAGAGTGTGTGAAGTTTTATATATTCATCTGTGAGAGTTGAATTACAATGTAACATCATTATGATCCTCTCTCTCTCTCTCTCTCTCTCTATATATATATATATATATATATATATATATAATTATCTTAGTACCCAAGAAATCTGTATTGTAGTTGGAAACCTAAGGACCTTGAGAGTTCAAACAAGATATGTACAGAAACCGTGGGGCATTTCAATTAACCCTTGGACCAGACAATGAAAATGCTTCTATCCAAACTAAAAGACAAATATATGATCGTATTACACTCTTGTCATTCTTATACCCTGCTGTTCAATTAAATGAAATGCCTTCTGTAATAAAACATATCGAGGGCAATCCTGACACACCGTTTGGGTAAAAGTTAATAGATTTAAGGAAAAAGATATAGTTTCAGCAGTATTCTGGTTCTAAATGAGATCTCCCAAATACATTAGTACATTTACTGCACACATTTTTCAGTTTTTACTTATTTAAATTTGTATTTAAGGTAAACAAAAACACACTCTTGGTTTTGTATTTCCTTTATATTTCAAATTCTACAAAGCTGAACAAATCATATTCAAACACTTTTTGGGAAGAAATTGGATTTCATACTAGGTTACTTGAAGGGGTGCAAAAAAGACAATATTTGGGGCAAAGGGACTATGTACCGCTTTTTTAACAAGATTTTACACATTAAGATAACTAGAGATGAGCGAATCGAAGTTGACTTCGATCCGAATTTCAGGAAAAATTCGATGCGCACCAAATCCGAATTTCCTCATGCTTCGTGGTAGCGAATCACATTTTATGACATGGAGCAAAGAACTCTGGGAATGAGGGACTAACTAGATGGATTAACTCCGTTGAAAGTCAATGGGAGACAGATCCATTTTCTATTGTGCTCAGTTGCTGCAGGCAGCGTTTTGGTGTCCGCTCCAGAGCAGATTGGAGACTGATCGGAGGCAAACTGATGCATTTTGAGTGGATCCTTTTCCATTCAGAATGCATTAGGGCAAAACTGATCCATTTTGGACCGCTTGTGAGAGCCCATGACGGATCTCACCAACAGAAAGCCAAAACGCGAGTGTGAAAGTAGCCTAATAGGAGTAATTCTATTACACCTTGCTGCACTAATTGGGGATCTAAATTGCTCTTATACTGCTGCTTTTAGTTTGTTTGCACCATATGATACATCATCCAGCAAACCTTGCATGTGATTGAAGTGCAAGTTCTGTGATAAAGCCATTTACGGAGTTTATTAATAGGAAAGATACATAGGTCCTATTAGCCGTTCAGCGTTAATTTTACTTTGCTTTCCTTCTTTTTTTTTTTTTTGGGGGGGGGGGTTTATTATTAGTGAAAAAGAGGGGGAAAATATATGTCATAATTGCCATTCAGCAGTGAAGTTACATTGTACTACAGCCATTTACGGGGTGTATTCATAGGATAGATACATACGTCCTATTAGCCGTCCTGCGTTGATTTTACACTGTTTTACTTTTTTTGGGGGTGTATTAATTGGGAAAAAAATATATGTCATAAGTGTCGTTCGGAGGTGAAGTTACATTGTACTACAGCCATTTACAGGGTGTATTAATAGGAAAGATATTTACGTCCCACTAGCCCTTCTGCAGTGAATTGTGATTGTTATATTTTTTTTTTTTTGGGTGTACTTATAGGGAAAAAAATATGTCTTAATTGACCTTCTGACCTTAATTTTTTTTATTTTTTTTTTTTTGGGGGGGGGTTTATTAATCAGAAAAAAAAAAAATATATAAATTTCTTAATAGTAGTTCAGCGGTGAAGTAACATTGTACTATAGCCATTTATGTGGTGTAAAAAAATGAAATATACGTGCGTTCTATTAGCAGTTCTGCGGTGAATTGTGATTGTTATATTTCTTCTTTTGGCGTGTACATATAAGAAAAATAATACGTCTTAATTAACCGTCTGCAGGGAATTGTGATTATTTTTAAATATTTTTTTTTTGGGGGGGAGTTTATTAATCAGAAAAAAATAAAATAAAAATAATAATATATATAATAGCGGTGAAGTAATATTGTACTACGGCCATTTACATGGTGTAGAAAAAGGAAATATACGTACGTCCCATTAGCCGTTCTGCGAAGAATTGTGATTGTTATATTTCTTTTTTTGAGGTGTACTTGAAAAAGGATATGTATTAATTGTCCTTCTGCAGGGAAATGGTATTTTTTTTGGAGGAGGGGGAAATTTTTAATCAGAAAAAAATAAAATAAAAATAATATATATATATATATATATATATATATATATATATATATATATATCTTAATTGCAGTTCAGCGGTGAAGGGACATTGTACTACAGTCATTTACGTGGTGTAGAAAAAGGAAATATATGTATGTCCCATTAGCCGTTCTGCTGTGAATTGTGATAGTTATGTTTCTTTTTTTAGGGTGTACAAACAGGAAAAATATATGTCATAATTGGCATTCACTGGTGAAGTTAAATTGTACCACAGCCATTTATGTGGTATAGAAAAAGGAAATATACATACGTCCCATTAGCATTTTGATTGTGAATTGAGATTGTTATATTTCTTATTTTTGGATGTAGAAATAGGAAAAAGAATACATCTTAATTGCCGTTCTACGTTAAATTGTGATTATTTTTTTTGGAGGGGGGGAGTTTATTGATCATAAAAAATATATATGTCTTAATTGCCGTTCAGCGGTGAAGTAATATTGTACTACAGCCATTTACGTGGTGCATTAATAGGAAAGATACATATGTTCCATTAGCCATTTTGCGGTGAATTCTGATTGCTATATTTATTTATTTTTTCGGTGCAGAAATAGGAAAAAATTTAAATCATAACTGGCATTCAGCGGTGAAGTTACATTGTACTACAGCCATTGAGGTGCTGTAGAAAAAGGAAATACACATACATTCTATTAGACATTCTGCGGTGAATTGTGATTGTTATATTTCTTTTTTGGGGGTGTAGTTATAGGAAATAGTGATGAGCGGCAGAGGCAATATTCGAATTTGCGATATTTTGCGAAAATTTTGTAGAATATTCGTCATATCTTCACAAATTCAAGATTATTTTCTTGATTGCGAAAAATCGGCAATGTAATATTCGCAAAATGCGCGCGAAATACAGGCGTGGGTCACTATAGCTATATTTTTAAAGCAGCTAGGAGTTTCCTGAGACTAGAGAAAATGGTTGGCATGGATTAACAGCTACACTATATTACTATTTAACCTGCACTGACTATCTCCCACTAACTATATATATCTATATATATATATATATATATATATATATATATAAAATGGACGTATGTTTGTATGTGTGTATGTATGTGTGTATGTATGTTCCGCAAAAACTAAAAAATGCAACCATCCTTTTGACCAGGAAAAGAAATCTTGTGAGGTTTTCAGCTCTCTAGGACGTACCGTTCCCAAGATATTCCCAAAAAATGACCTGTATTATAGTCAATACAAGCCTGCCAGCCTTTTCACTTAAATCCTAACTGCCATACACACGGTCACATGTCCATTATCAGCCAATAGAAGCTTGCAGGTCCTACTCCAGGTTGCCATAACAACTGATCACAGCTTTTACCAGTTCTTTTCGCAATGCCTGAAATATTCAGTCATATGAAGTATGACTGCACAACTACACTGCTACATGCAGGGGCCACTATTAAACGGAAGGGCGCTGTGGAGTTCACTGTTAAAGGGGTGGTCACTGTTAAAGGGGCGGCCACTGTAAAAGTCACCGTTAAATGGGCGGTCACTGTTAAAGTGGCAGCCACTGTGAAAGTCACTGTTATTTTATATAAAATTGCAATAAATAAATAGCCAGGTCATCAGTTATTATTATATATATATAAGGTAACTAACTAACTACCTATCTAATGTCATGACACAGAAAAGCAGAGAGCACAGCAATAACACTGTGATCTCTCTCAGATCTGCAAAATTCTGCATACAGTGGCTGCTGTGGAGGTTCTTATATCCTAAAGGGGTAAACAACTTTCCTTTTGGTTGCTAGGGATGTTTTGCCAAGCTCACACAAAGACATTGCAGCCTTCTCATTGGCCCACAAACAAGAAGGGAGGTTACTGATTTTAAAAAAATCTAGAATATTCGAAATTATGAATATATATCACTACATTCTAAATATTTGAGAATTCTCAAAGTGCCGATTTTCACGATTAGTATTCGTGATTCAAATATTCGTGCCCAACACAAATAGGAAAAATAATGCATCTTAATTGACTTTCTGAAGTAAATTGTGATCATTTTTTGAGGGGGGGGGAGTTTATCTATCAGAAAAATTAAATATGTCTTAATTGCCATTCAGCGGTGAAGTAACATTGTACTACACTCTTTTTTTGGGGATATTAATTCAATTTAAATTCTTTTTTTATACAGTATTCCAGACAGACAGGTGACTGGCCCTTCAAAGTGGACAAAATGTTTTTGTTGCAGGCAGCAGAAGAAGGGGGGTGGCAGCAGGAGTCGCAGCAAAAGGCCTTACCTCCCAGTGTCAACTAGCGGTCGTGTCTTGACCAGCAACTCCGCGGCCCAGAAAGTAGCCGTGCAGGGGTTCATGGAGGCAGCAGTAGCAGGCAGTCAGTGTGAAGAGTTGGGGGGGAAATGCAGTTCTCGGAGGTGTGACAAAGTTTTGTTAGGCCGCCGGTGGAGGTGAACATAGCCATTTGCCGAATCTGTGGGCAGAAGGTGAAGCATGAAGCAATGTTGGCACCACGGCCCTGCGTCAACACATGCAGTGTCAACATAAAGTGGCCTCTCAGAACTGTAGCTCCGATGTGGTGGTTCAGCTTGCCGCAGCAACCGCTGCATCACCCAGTGGCACGCACCCAATTTTATGCAGTCAAAGGTCCACCACCTCAGCTGAAGGGAGCTGTCTGTCCATCCCATTATCTGCTGGTCCTGATTCTCCTGCTGCTCCTCCTCCTACTCCTCATCAGTCATTCCGTCAGCAATCGATCACTGAAGCGATTATCAAGAGACAACAATATGCGGACACTCATCCAACGGCGCAGAAGCTGAACTTGCTCCTGGTCAAGTTGCTTGTGCTGCAGTCCCTCCATTTCCAAGAAGTGGACTCTGTACCTTTTCCAAGCCGTCATTTCTCTGCCAAAAAGACAGTACCAGCCCTGCACACTAATTTAGAACAGAAGGTGTGCTAGACCTTGAGCCTGTTGGTGTCTGCCAAAGTGCACGACAGCGCCAACGTGTCGAACTATAATTACGGTCAAGGACAATATATGTCCTTTACGGCCCACTGGGTAAATGTGGTTCCTGCTCAGCCACACCAGCAACATGGCCAGGTGACGCCGCTTCCACCTCCATGTTCTCACACAGTTTTTCCTGCGACAATGTCCACCTCTACCTCTTCATCTCAGCCTCCACTGCAGGGACAATTTACAGTGCCCCTAGTATACCACATGTGCAGGGCACGGCAGTGTCACGCTGTTCTGCACCTAGTTTGCCTGGCCGAACTGACTTACACAGGGGAGGAACTGCTCCGTGTCCTTCCTCAAGAAATCAAATCCTGGCTTTCTCCTTGACAAATCAAAATCATAGCCATGATGACTGACAATGGGAAGAACATGGTGTCGGCGCTGCTTCAAGGAGGGCTGAGCCATGCGCCCTGCATGGCGCATGTTTTCAATCTGGTTGTAAAGCGGTTCCTGAAGTCTTCACGGCATCTGCAACACATCCTGAAAATGGAAACGTGCATGCACTTTAGCCACTCATACACCGCAAAGCACACCCTCCTTGAATTCCAGCAGCAAAATGGCGTCTCCCGACATAGGCTGATATGCGACGTTACCACCGGTTGGAATTCCACCCTCCATATGTTGGACCTAGATCATCCATGGTGCCACACCTACACTTTGACAAAAGAGACATGTTTCTTCTGGCTACCTGCTTCAGCTACTATTCTGATACTGCCACCCGCCTGATGCCATACCTGCTGCCAGGTGCTCCTACAGCCAGTCACCATCTTCAGCTGGTACTGTTATTGCCCCCCACTTCCCACTCTGTGACTCGGCCACTGTGTTGTTTCCACATGCTGCTGCCACCTCCCCACTCTGTGGTCTCCTCATGCTGCTGCCTCCACTCTGTGGTCTCCTCATGCTGCTGCTACCTCAACACTATGTCACTGGGCCACTCTGTGGTCTGCTCATGCTTCTGCCACATCACTTCTCTGTTGTCTCCTCATCCTGCTGCTACCTCAGCACAATGTCACTGGGCCACTCTGTGGTCTCCTCAAGCTGCTGCCACATCACCACTCTCTGGTCTCCTCAAGCTGCTGCCCCATCACCACTCTGTGGTCTCCTCATGCTGCTGCTACCTCCACACTATGTCACTGGGTCACTCTGTGGTCTCCTCATGCTGTTATCACTTCACTACTCTATGGTCTCCTCATGCTGCGGGCACCTGAACACTATGTCTGGGCCACTCTGTGGTCTTCTCATGCTGCTGCCACTTCACCACTCTGTGGTCTCCTCATGCTGCTGCCACCTTAACACTATGTCACTGGGCCACTATGTGGTCTCCTCATGCTGCTGCCACTTCACCACTCTGTAGTCTCCTCATGCTGCTGCCACCTCCACACTATGTCATTGGGCCACTCTGTGGACTCCTCATGCTGCTGCCACTTCACCACTCTGTAGTCTCCTCATGCTGCTGCCACCTCCACACTATGTCATTGGGCCACTCTGTGGACTTCTCATGCTGTTCCCACCCTTCCCACTCCATGACTGGGCCACTATTTTGCCTTTTTGGGCTGGTTGACATTATCTGATTCTTTCTGATCTGTCAGAAGGAAGAAAAAAATGGATGCACAACGGATCCTGTCTATGTACTAGCTGTAAGGCCTGTATGACATGGTCCTTTTTTTGCATCAGAATTGGCTTATGATTTGGTAGCCAAAAGCAGGAGTGGGTACAAAACACAGAAGAAATGCTAAGATACCCTTCATATGTCATCTCTGTTTTGGATCCAATCAGTTTTTTTTTTTGCATTAACAATACTGATGGATTACTGACAAAATGCTGACCGAGTGAAGGCAGATGCTTCACAGACATCAGGATACATTTTTTGGGGGTTATTGTTCTGACGCATCAGAGGAAGGGAGAAATAATCAGTGACGTCAAAACACAAACCTACTGCTGACACCCTCTTCAATCTGTCGGGGGGCTCTACTTGTATAAGCGTTTAATAGAACAGGTTCTGTAGACATCTATGTGGAATCAGCTGACAACAGTGTAAAAGGAGTGCGCTTCTTTTTGACGCTAAAATTGACCTGTAAGGCTGAGTTCACACTTAAGTTATTTGGTCACTGCCCAAATAAGTGAAGGGTGCAGTGATTCTAAGAGCAACGCCTGTTATCTGCGTGTCATACTGACCCACAGTATTGTTTCACTACCTAAGCAGACTCCCTATGCATGTTACTGCAAGTCAGAGTGTTTTATACCACTATACAGTCTCTCTGCAGCCAGGAAATAGCTGTTTTTTAACGCGATTTACCATGAATAAATTCGGATTAAATCAAATATTTTTAGAAAATTCGGCGAACTGACCGAATCAATTTTTTTAGAAATTTGCTCATCTCTAGACATAACCAATCTTGTCAGCATCAGTCAGCAGATTTGTACCTATGAAACCAGCTGACCTGTTGCATGTGTGCGCTTGGCAGCTGAGGGCATCTGTGTTGGTCCCATGTTCACATGTGCCCGCATTGCTGATAAATTATGTTTTAATATATGCAAATGAGCCTCAAGGCGCTATAGTGGTGTTGCCATTAGACCTAGAGGCTCAGCTCTCACTGCATCTGCCATGCCCTCTCCACTTTGTTTGATAGGGTCAGGCAGTATAAATGTGATCATGCCTGGCCCTAACTTTTCCTAAAATAAATGAAAGTGCCGAGGTTGCAGTATTTGCAAACATAGCAGAGCCTCTAGGTGTAATGGCAATGCCCCCATTGCTCCTATAGGCTAACTTACTGTACATATATTAAAACATTTTTTTTTTTTAGCAATGTTACTGAACACATATGAACATGGGATCAACACAGATGACTTCAGCTGCCAAGCAAGGTACAAATCTGCTGATACATGATCTTTATTTTTTCACCAGCAAAGCAGATCAACGGACACAAGGGCTTGCTTTTTGTGTAAATGGAGTTGAATTCTTTAATGCCAACAAACACTTCATTTTTATGGCATTCAGGATGGCATGTAAGTTTACTCTGCGGGCCAGTATTAGTGCAGAAATTTGATTCATTGCGAATTACTACATTATGAATCGCATTCCATTGTGTGTAGTGGGTGCAATGACGGGGAATGACGATTGTTCCGCCAACCAGTCAAATGCCACATTTATCGTTTATCGCGGCATCTGACATTAAAATTGAGACCTTTCAGGGATTAAAAAATGGTTGTCGTGGCCATTTTATTCGAAGAAAGTGCTAAAAATCTCATGACAGCCTCTCTGAGAGCAAATGGATGAGGCATGTATTTTGTTTTTCAACCCCATTTCAGGAAAAAATAAACTCTTTACCATGAAGCGTGAGAAGATTCAGCATTGTGGTGAATCCAATTTTTCCTGAAATTCAGATAGAAGCTAATTACTGTGACTTCAATTCACTCATCTCGTTATGATAATCGTAACACCAAATTTGCATAGTTTTCATTGTAACATAAAAATATAAAAAACCTTTTTAAAAGAAAAAAAGTTTATGTCACTATGAACTGACCCCATAACATTTTTATTTGTCAGTCAATAGAACTCAGGGAGGGCTTGATTTTTTTGTGTGGTGAGCAGTAGTCCTACCCTTTTGGGTTACATATGACATTTTTTTGAAGAGGGGAAGTGACAGGTGTTTTTTTTTTTTTTTTGCTATGTTCATTATACTGAATAAATAATCAAATACTAAAATATTTTTGACTTTTCAGATGTTGCAATTCCAAATATGTTGAATTTTAGTGTTTTTTTTTATAAAATAGTCTGAATAACAAAATATTTGAGGCACAGTGTTATTCTGATTACCATATTTGAAAATGAGAAGGAACTATCTCTAATATGGGGCTCTTGATGTCTGCCTCATAGGGTTTTTTATTGCCATTTTGTTCAACCTGTTGGGATTATAGGGTGATGTATAATGTACAAGTTTGTGGTTTCAATCTTTTATTCTGCCTTTAAAGTGATTGTATGAAATTAGAAAAAATTAAGGGCGGAATCGCAGAAGCACCTTCTGAGAAGACTTTGAAGCAGTACTGTATTTTGAATCAAAGCCAGGACTGTATTCAAAAGGAATGGAACATGTAATGGAAGGACACATGGTTCTTCTTTCTGCTTTGACTCAAAACACTGCATTGAAAAAATCCTAAATGTCACAATTAGGGATGAGCAAATGGACTTCGGATGGAACATCATATAAAACTTTGTTTCAATACTGTACAGAGCGAGTGCTCAGTACAGTATTAGAATGTATTGGCTCTGACGAGCCGAAGTTATTACTTCACGAAGTCTCGTGAGACTTCGCATAATAACTTCAGAAATTGATTTATACTGGACAGTATTGAAATTACGTTTTACGTGAATCGACTTCGGATGTTTCACCCTAAGTCGATTCGCTCCTCCCTAGCCACAATCTTGTGCAAAAGTTAGGTCTGAAATTGCAGCTCATACCCATTTAATGACCATTTACTCTAAACACACAAATCCCCTAGTCTCTCTATTAGCAATAAGTAGCAAAATGTAACTAATGCCACAATGATGCACTTCTCTCAAAGATTGGAGACTTTGTAGCTGTTAGCCAGAACTGTTATTTTTCTCTTTTATTTACACAAAATGTTCCAGTTTCTATTCTTTGACACTGAAAAAGTATGACACATAATCTATTCTGACACATTGTTACACATTGTTTCAACAAAAAAGTGTTAATTTTTAACAAATAGTAATGACCATATATGGATCACAGATATGTCATATCATCAGATGGGTAACATTATCGGATATCACTATATCTAGAATTGATGCTAATTAGTTTAAATGAATTGTAAGACTTGCCTCTGTCACTGAAGTCATCCACCAGCATTATTTCCTCTATGAGGCTGTCCGGTGTCCTGTTGATCACGCTGTGTATGGTTCTAAGTAGTGACGACCATCCCTCATTGTGAAATGGTATAATAATGCTGGTGTTTGGCAGCTTTTCCAAATAAAGTTTGTGCTTGCAGCTGAAAGGAAAACATAATGTGTGTATTGTCATTTATATTTATACAAAGGGATTGCAGACCATACAAATAGCAGTTTTTTGCTGATTAAGTATATGAGATGAATTGTTTCTGAAAAGACAAGATTAATTCTGCTAGGACAAAATGGTAAACATGTTTTTACTTATGACAAAACAATGGGAGATAATTTAGGGAAAGCGCGGCAGAGAAAGTTTCACTTAAACATACTTTTAAACATCTAGTTTACTCAAAGGGACACTTGTGAACAGGTATTGTTTTAAATATTGGTGTGTTTTTATTTATTTCATTTTGGGAGTACTATACCATTGAAAATTAAATGAAATATATTGTCCTTCTGTAGCAGTCAACAAAAAAATAAAATTCCTTTGTAGGTTTGGATCTTATACTTATTGTACTGCTACTGCAAGGCAAAAAATGTTACCTGTGAGTATAACAGTAGATTAGCAGAACTAGGATAACAGCATGACAGCTCTATTGTTCTCTTTATATACATTCATGCCCATAGAAGAGCATTGCATTATCTTCCCTCTTGACATAGAATATTCACATGCATACTGTAAATATGTGATAGCAAATATTTGATGGTAGTGTCTAGTGATGAGTGGCAGGGGCAATATTCAAATTCACGATACTTTGTGAATATTTGGGCGAATATTCGCCATATATTCGAAAATTCGCGAATTCGTAATCTCCAGTCATTATTTTCTTGATTGTGAAAAATCGCATATTAAAATTTGCATAAAATGTGCATAAAAATTTGCATAAATTGGTATTCAAAAGGTATCTTTTAAATACCAGTTTATGCGAATTTTTATGCAAATTTTATGCAAATTTTTATATTCGAATTTTAACAATTAAGAAAATAATGACATTATTTTCTTGACTGTAAAAATTTGCATATAAAAAATTTGCATAAAAATTCGCATAAACTGGTATTTAAAAAAAAAAATAATATTCGCGATTGCGAATATATTTCGCAATATTCTACATATTCGCGAATTCTCGAAGTGCCAATATTCGCGATTAAAATTAGCAATTCGAAAATTCGTGATCAACACTAGTAGTGCCCTTTTAACCGCTTCCAGAACTGTCAACATACCTGAAGAAAATACACTCATAGAAAATCATTTGCCTTTTGCTTATTGTTTTGACTATGATATTTTATTTTATCAAGTGTTCATAATTCTTAAAGGGGTATTTTGTCATCAGAAAGACTCCCTTTCTATCCCCTTCCAGCCTGTATCTGGTGGCCAAATGTAGTCAGAAGTAGGGAAACAGTCAAGTAGCTGTTTTATGCTGTTTCTATAATTGTCATTTATAGTATTTGTGTGAGAGCTACAGTCACCCCATGAGTGGAATACCGCTTTTAAAGGGAATTCCTAACTTAAAAATAAATTGGCTTTTTCTTTAACTCATGGATAAGCAACTGACAACACTGGCTAATCCCTCACTCTGGTGTTAAAAGTCATGCTGAGATACCGTGTAGTGGTGCCTAAAGGGGCTCCGATATGTTCCTGATTGGAAATATTGGCGAATCTCTCAGCTTTTAACACCAGAGTGAGGGATTAGCCAGTGTTGTCAGTTGCTTATCCATGTGGTGCATCTTTTTCTGTGAGTTATGTGTTTATATATTTTCATCTGCACATGTTTTATTTTGTGTAGGATGTTTGTGTGGTGCTTGTGGTTCGCGCCGGCATCCTCCATTGTATGCAATTTTTGCTGGGGATAGCCGTTCGCTGCGAACCACATGCGGAGGAACTGCCCCCAGTTAGAAACACGCCACAGTGTTTGGGGTCTGGAGCAGTCCCACCCATTTAGGCCACGTTTATTTTTGTGATTCTTGTTTTATATGTATTGAATGTGCCATTGCATATGGCTTGTAAACATTCTGTTGCACCTGGAAGCCGGTGTCACATGGTCTGTTGTAGGTGTAGCTTGCGGCCTCATGTGTTCCCCATTGCATTGTTGGTCCTGCAGTGCAGGTGAGTGGGATGGGGCTGTAGGCTACTTAATACCTGTTCAGACCTTGTTCACACACCATAGGTAGTCTAGTGGTAGGACCCCATGTCATGCTGAGATACCGTGTAGTGGTGCCTAAAGGGGCTCCGATATGTTCCTGATTGGAAATATTGGCGAATCTCTCAGCTTTTAACACCAGAGTGAGGGATTAGCCAGTGTTGTCAGTTGCTTATCCATGTGGTGCATCTTTTTTCTGTGAGTTATGTGTTTATATATTTTCATCTGCACATGTTTTATTTTGTGTAGGATGTTTGTGTGGTGCTTGTGGTTCGCGCCGGCATCCTCCATTGTATGCAATTTTTGCTGGGGATAGCCGTTCGCTGCGAACCACATGCGGAGGAACTGCCCCCAGTTAGAAACACGCCACAGTGTTTGGGGTCTGGAGCAGTCCCACCCATTTAGGCCACGTTTATTTTTGTGATTCTTGTTTTATATGTATTGAATGTGCCATTGCATATGGCTTGTAAACATTCTGTTGCACCTGGAAGCCGGTGTCACATGGTCTGTTGTAGGTGTAGCTTGCGGCCTCATGTGTTCCCCCATTGCATTGTTGGTCCTGCAGTGCAGGTGAGTGGGATGGGGCTGTAGGCTACTTAATACCTGTTCAGACCTTGTTCACACACCATAGGTAGTCTAGTGGTAGGACCCCATGTCATGCTGAGATACCGTGTAGTGGTGCCTAAAGGGGCTCCGATATGTTCCTGATTGGAAATATTGGCGAATCTCTCAGCTTTTAACACCAGAGTGAGGATTAGCCAGTGTTGTCAGTTGCTTATCCATGTGGTGCATCTTTTTCTGTGAGTTATGTGTTTATATATTTTCATCTGCACATGTTTTATTTTGTGTAGGATGTTTGTGTGGTGCTTGTGGTTCGCGCCGGCATCCTCCATTGTATGCAATTTTGCTGGGGATAGCCGTTCGCTGCGAACCACATGCGGAGGAACTGCCCCCAGTTAGAAACACGCCACAGTGTTTGGGGTCTGGAGCAGTCCCACCCATTTAGGCCACGTTTATTTTTGTGATTCTTGTTTTATATGTATTGAATGTGCCATTGCATATGGCTTGTAAACATTCTGTTGCACCTGGAAGCCGGTGTCACATGGTCTGTTGTAGGTGTAGCTTGCGGCCTCATGTGTTCCCCATTGCATTGTTGGTCCTGCAGTGCAGGTGAGTGGGATGGGGCTGTAGGCTACTTAATACCTGTTCAGACCTTGTTCACACACCATAGGTAGTCTAGTGGTAGGACCCCATGTCATGCTGAGATACCGTGTAGTGGTGCCTAAAGGGGCTCCGATATGTTCCTGATTGGAAATATTGGCGAATCTCTCAGCTTTTAACACCAGAGTGAGGGATTAGCCAGTGTTGTCAGTTGCTTATCCATGTGGTGCATCTTTTTTCTGTGAGTTATGTGTTTATATATTTTCATCTGCACATGTTTTATTTTGTGTAGGATGTTTGTGTGGTGCTTGTGGTTCGCGCCGGCATCCTCCATTGTATGCAATTTTTGCTGGGGATAGCCGTTCGCTGCGAACCACATGCGGAGGAACTGCCCCCCCAGTTAGAAACACGCCACAGTGTTTGGGGTCTGGAGCAGTCCCACCCATTTAGGCCACGTTTATTTTTGTGATTCTTTTTCTTTAACTCCCCTACACTTCAACAGAGAAGACGAAGGAGCGTGTCTACCTTTCAACTGCGTATGGAGAGTTGGCAGACAAGTACTCTCCCATTTCCTGATAAACGTCCCAGGAGACATGATCATAATCTATCAGTCACTTGTGACATATTCTGTGGATATACCATAAATGTTCCAAATGGACATACGTACTTTGATGGTGCTACTGATATTGGAGTTCTTTTGAATACCTTATAGGTTTTCCCCATAGATACGTTTCCTATTGTATGCCTTACTAAAATAAAAAATGTAGTCTGGTAAAAAACATAAATGGCAGATGGGGTGATAGTTTGTTTACATCATTTTTATAGTTCTGCTAGGAAAGTCAGGTAAATCATAGACACTAGATCTTGTAATGAGACATGGCAAGGCATCTATTGCATTTAAAGAGGTTTTTCTGGGACTAGAACAAGTCCCAGAATTGTCTTCTGTTGTCAATTCTCACGATAGACCATTAATGTTTGTTTGCAAGGAACTCCCACCTAGCATCATAAAAAACGGCTGTGTTCAATTTCTATCCAGGCAAAGTTGCAAATTACAAACCCGTGACCTAATACAGAATGTAAATATTAAGCAGAATCTAACTCGTGGTGTTAATTTTTATCAAGAACAAATTTTCTATCATTAAATAAACTTTAAGGTTACTTTTATTTAGCTCCAGCATCAAGGTACATGGACTTTGGCTTTCTGAAAAAACTGATGAATAAATAGTGTTTTATTACAAAATGTAATGCGATGCTTTCCTCATGTGATGTGACTACTATTGAAATTTTTGCAACACATGATTACATTCAGAGTTATTGTGTTTTTATTTTTTTTATCAAAGCATATGAAGCAAGTGGAAAATAAACATATTTTACATCCAAGTGCACTAATCACTGGTCTAGAAAATAAAAGCATACTTTGAAAATCTTTTGTATATATACATATAAGATCTTGTATACATTTATAATCTAAGAAACTCTGGGTCAGACAATCTGTAGATATATTGTATTATGATTTTCAGTGAACTTCAGTGAATGGAAAGCCACTGAAAGCTTTCCATTCTAGTAGATAGTTGAAGAGCTTTTAAAGCATAACACAGTCTCATGGTGAACATTATCTAATGCTTATATTCAACATTTAAAGGCATATTGTGCGCCATTTTTTCCCGCATAAAATATACTTACAAAGTATTCACACATAATTGACTGTATAAAAAAAAGAAAAACAAATGTAGTATGAAGCTACCATGCGTTTGTTGACTGCTTGCTAGTTGTGAAGGGGGTTGGGTAGTGGCTTAATATCGATGACCTATCCTCAGGATAGGTTTTCAATATCGTATCGGCAGTAGTTCCATTCCTGGTTTTGGCTTTAAAAACCGCTTCAGAAAACCTGAATATGTGGCTGTACCCTCATGGTGGCCTGTCATAGACTGGCCTTTGATGTAAATGAAAAACTTGGTATTCAGTTCACTAATTAAGACATTTACGCATTTTAGAATTTAATATTTTTGAAGCCTTATTCTCAAATGCTTGACAGTTAGGAATGGGTGGAAGCAATCTGAATATCTACTGCTGACATAACCAAGTCTCACAACAGCCTGCAATCTCCCCAGTAAAATCTATGAGAGCTACAGAGAGAGGTAAGTTAACACAGTCATGTCTACCCCAGATTAAGGTGCAACTGTCACTAGATAAAGCACTGAGCTCAGGAATGCTGCTTGTAGTTGGTGTCTTTGAGTAAAATCACTGACTGTGTGAATTAGGCATAAAGCACAATCATTTTGCAATGAAAAAATGTTATTACCAAGGTTTATAGGAAGTCCAAGTAACAGTTAATCAGGAGAACAAGACCTGAAACCACATGAGGCAAGGACCTAGACAATGGATTTAGCATAGCTAGCAAATACAGTAACTCAGTTAGAAGAGCTACTGCCTGGAAATCAGAAGTCTTTGGGTTTGAATCCTTAGAGGTGGGGATTAAATAGGATTTCTGGGATTTATATTGTTTTAAAAGAAATGCTTATGTACTGTAGTTACTGACGTCATGTACATCTTCCCAATGGTTTTCTTTCAACTTGGACTCTCCTGACTGTTTTTTACTATGCAAACAAATCATGGGCCAATTCCTTATTTTAACACATAGGTTTTCAATAAACATCTTTCTGACTTTGTACGTACAAAATACTTTGAGACATAGCAGCTGTATAAAGGGCAAACAGAGTTTACAGAAGCAGGAGGTAATATGTAGGGATATATTGAATCGGTAACTGACTTCGCATCAACCCTTCGCTCCTAAATGCCAATATATGATGAGAAGCTAGTGATTTGCTGAGAAAGCACTTTGTTAAAATAGGAATGAGAGGGTCATAGTTAGTAATTTATTTTTTAGCTATTATTGATTGGAAATGAAGCTCAAATAATGCTAAAAAGTCCAACTTATCTAATACCTGCTCTATGGAAAAGAGGAGGATAAATCTATTTAATAGAATAGTAACTGCATACCCTGATTTCAGGTCAACCGAAGTTCAAAGGATAATGTGTAGAAACAGGATTAAAGTATTTCACCAACCTGTGTGATTGCTTTTCTATATTCACTGTATTATAAAGAGAAGATGCTGCAGGGATGGAAATCTTTATATGCTTATGCATGTTTTCAAGCAAGAATACTCATTTTTCTGTAATTATTTTTGCACATTTAGCTCCTCTTTTCAGAGAGCTCTACACAAATGGGATTTATGAATGGATCATGCTGCCAAAATCCCATACACAGAAGTGTGACCATCTGGAGTGTACTGTTGATATACTAACACCATCCCAGCAATCACCTTTAATGGCAGCTAAATAAAAAAAAAAAAAATCTCTTAGATTTCCAAATGCTGTAGTCTTTAGTAGAGAACATTTCTATCTCTGTGCAAATTACACCTTAAAATTTAATCTCCAAAGGCTTGTATTCCAGACACTTAACTTCAAAACAGTCAGCATAAACATATTCATAAGAATATAATTACAATAAAAAGAAGAAAAGCAAATGGGATGTATGTCTAGTAAGGGTGTTGTAGTTAGATTTCTGCTTTGCATGTCTAGCACATTATCTGCTGGCAAGGTGTTACTCGCTTAGCTTCTGGAGCCTTAGGACCTAATGCTGCAAAACAATAGACTGCTATTCAGGCTGGCATGAAACTAGAAAGATAAAAAATATTTTTGGGAATTTTATAACAATTTCTTGCATGACTCCAGACCCTTTTTACTCTATCCCCTTCTTTATGTACTCATTTGCTTGCAAAAAATATATTTAACACAAAAACTATTGTTCCTTACTAGAGATAATGTGGACACAATGGGTTCCAACAGATTTGGCTTATGGCTAAACCTAAGACCTTATTCACACATCTGTGAATCAAAGACATGTGCTTTCTGTGTTTTACATGCATAGCACACGTACCTATTGATTTTTATTTGTGTATTCACACAACAGTAATTTTTCACTGACCGTAGGTCGGTGGAAAAAACATGGAGACATGGACTATTTTGGTCAATGATATGCGCCAATTGAAGTCTATAGGTCTGTGAAAACCACAGCATTAGTTTTGTGACAGTGATTTTTCATGGGCCACTGTTAGCAGATGCTCTGGAAATTAACTTTTAGCTGAGCAGTGGACTTGGAATATCAATGACACAAGGTGGGCAAAAAATGGACACATGGGTCAAACATGGATTTGTCATGGACATCTTCACAGATAAACCACTGACTATCTTGTCACAGATGTCATCACAGACATGTGAATTAGGCCTAAGAGTTGAATAATGGACTCCCCTTTTTTCACATTTCATTTATGTTAGAAATAGCTGATGAAAACTGCACAGTTAGCACTGAGAAATAGTACATAATAGCAGACAGAAGACATAGCCAGATAAGCACAGGTTATGATATAATAGTAGAGGGGCTGTGGTTGGGACAAGCAGTATGATAGCACAACTATGGAAACACAAAGGACAGAACAAGAAACATACAGTTAGGGATGATGTTTTTGCACATGCTGTTTTTTTTAAAGGAAAGAGTCAGCATGTCCACCTTTGTATGTCAACAACCATGGGACAAGGGAAGCAATGATGGGGATGGAGGCCACAAGTAGAAGTCAGCAGGATGCCAGGGATAGTGACCCCAAGGTCAGGGAATAGCCAAAGGTGCAAGACACTGGGTGCTGGAGTTCCATGCAAAAATTGTGTTGGGTGCATCTACCTGCAACAAGGTGGCATCCAACAAATAGGACCTGGCACGACACAATTTTGATTAAAAAAGCTTCCAATTTTCATATTTTAAGCATAGCAGTAATGCAATATACTTTGATTCATTGAGTTGAAAGTAGCATGTCGCACTAGGGTGGTATAACGCCAGAAAGTAGGTGCTCCTAGCTGTAGATTCACCAATTCTACACAAAACTGAAAAAATTAATAAAAATAGATAGGGCACTCTGGCATTTGGGTACCACAGAGGTAATAATGGGTTAATAATTGTAAAATCCTTATAGTTTATTAGTAAAATAATAAGAAAATAAAAAACAATTCAGTCAGAGATCAGAGTTTTCCTGAGTAAAGTGCATAAGTGTCATATATATCAAGTCAAATCTGTTACAAGCTCTAACAGCCAAATAACTACAAGAATAATAAATAATGGTCAATGTCCCAGATACATTAAAACAAATGCAAACTCCACGTATATTTGATTATGCAGCGTCCACCCTGTATTTGTAGGGTCTCCGTATTTTAAATAATGATCGTTCCTCTTTTACTGGTAAGAGCAGCGTCCCGCTGAGTCAAGTGCGCAAGTAAATACAGTTCACGATCGATTCCTTACCACCTTCGTGGTATCCACTAGATGGACCTTACCAGGTTTGTAGTGATGTGCCCTCGACACGGTACTTCTCTTATAATGTAGATTGTAGTCCGGTCTCAAGAGCTGCCTTCCCGTACCTCACCTCGGCGTTGCACGTGCGGGTCTCGTGGATGGAGATTCCAGATTATGCCAACGTCAGTTCCTGTGGGTTTTGGGGTTATTCGGCTGCAAATTTCCTGGTAGTTAATGGTCCAATATTCGCTTTTTGCGTTTTGAAACAAACCCCGAAACGCGTTTGGTAATATTCCCCCGTGTAAATTCATATCCACGAATATTGGACCATTAACTACCAGGAAATTTGCAGCCGAATAACCCCAAAACCCACAGGAACTGACGTTGGCATAATCTGGAATCTCTATCCACGAGACCCGCACGTGCAACACCGAGGTGAGGTACGGGAAGGCAGCTCTTGAGACCGGACTACAATCTACATTATAAGAGAAGTACCATGTCGAGGGCACATCACTACAAACCTGGTAAGGTCCATCTAGTGGATACCACAAAGGTGGTAAGGAATCGATCGCGAACTGTATTTACTTGCGCACTTGACTCAGCGGGACGCCGCAAGTATATACTGGGGAGTGGGACGCCGCTCTTACCAGTAAAAGAGGAACAATCATTATTTAAAATACTGAGACCCTACAAATACAGGGTGGACGCTGCATAATCAAATATACGTGGAGTTTGCATTTGTTTTAATGTATCTGGGACATTGACCATTATTTAATATTCTTGTAGTTATTTGGCTGTTGGAGCTGGTAACAGATTTGACTTGATATATATGACACTTATGCACTTTACTCAGGAAAACTCTGATCTCTGACTCAATTGTTTTCTATTTTCTTATTATTTTACTAATAAACTATAAGGATTTTACAATTATTAACCTATTATTACCTCTGCGGTACCCAAATGCCAGAGTGCCCTATCTATTTTTATCAATACTTTGATTCATGTTTCCAATGTTTTTTTTGGTCTATGTGCATAAAGCAGTGTGCTGCTACTTGTAATCCTTGTTTGCTTTTACGTTGCAGCCATGCTAGCTTGCACCTGAACCTCCGATTTTATACATTGTTTGGGTGTGCCGATCTAACTTTCTTTAGTATTGTTAAAGCGTGAAGAACTAAAGATGTAGTTTCTCATCATTTGGGCACCATTTTGCATCTGTTCATATTAATATTCATTTTATTTCTGTTAGAGTCATTGTGGCCTATGAATGAACTCAGGATTTGTTTAGAATTGTTTGTGGAAGGGAGTTAAACTTCATATAAATATATTTTTAAGGTTGTTTTGGATTCTGATTCATTGTGGATCTGTGAATTGGCAGCTCCAGGGTCCAGAATGATAACAGATGAACAAGAGATAAAAAATGACACTTTATACTGCGTAAGTCCTAGCTAAATTCCACTAGGGAATGTGGTTCTTTGCTTTATCTCTATAAAGCTATAGTCCTTTAGGAAAAAGGTTAGAATCTCAACCAATGGGGGGGGGGGGGGGGAGGTCACCTCGTGTTGGGACCTAATCTGTGTTTTCCAGATTGAGACTAACTGCATTAGCTGAAAAGGGCTTCTCAGCTGATCTGTCACTGTTAGATGATCATAATTCAATTGGTGATGTAAGCACCTTCATTATGGATGTAGTCAGGACTCCAGTGTTGTAATTATGCATTATGTTCTTTATCCTTTGTATATAGATAAGTACTAGAAATGAGCAAATTTCTCAAATATTTCAATATTTCCTGGTTGCAGAGAGCCTGTATAGTGGTGTAGAACACTATAGTGAGTCTGCTGTGGTAGTAAAACAATACTGTGAGTCAGTATGACACGCAGATGACAGGCTTAGCTCATAGAATCACTGCACACTTCACTTCTTTGACCAGTTACGGGGCCAGATAACTCAAGTGTGAATAGGCTGAAAGAGCGCACTTTTTTACACTGTCGTCAGCTGATTCCACATAGATCTCTAAAGATCCTGTTCTAGAAACATAGACACATAGAATGTGTCGGCAGATAAGAACCATTTGGCCCATCTAGTCTGCCCAATAGTATTAAATGCTTATACAAGTAGACGTGTAAAATATAAGAAAAACGAACTGGATCGCACATCCTCAATACTATGCTTTTATCTAATAACTGCTTCTCTGCATAATTAACCACTTCAGCCCCCCTAGCTTAAACACCCTTAATGACCAGGCCACTTTTTACAATTCCGCACTACACTACTTTCACCGTTTATTGCTCCGTCATACACCTTACCACCCAAATGAATTTTACCTCCTTTTCTTCTCACTAATAGAGCTTTCATTTGGTGGTATTTCATTGCTGCTGACATTTTTACTTTTTTTGCTATTAATCAAAAATGACTGAAATTTTTGCAAAAAAATGACATTTTTCACTTTCTGTTGTAAATTTTTTTTTTAAAAAAACTACATTTCTATATAAATTTTTCTCTAAATTTATTGTTCTACATGTCTTTGATAAAAAAAAAAAGTCCAATAAGTGTATATTTATTGGTTTGGGTAAAAGTTATAGCGTTTACAAACTATGGTGCAAAAAAGTGAATTTCGGCATTTTGAAGCAGCTCTGATTTTCTGAGCACCTGTCATGTTTCTTCAGGTGCTAGAATGTCAGGATAGTATAAATACCCCCAAAATGACACCATTTTAGAAAGAAGACACCCCAAAGTATTCGCGGAGGGGCATGGTGAGTTCATGTATCATTTCATTTTTTTCACAAGTTAGCGGAAAATGACACTTTCTGAGAAAAAAAAAAAGTTTCAATTTCTGCTAACTTCTGGCAAAAAAAAGAAATCTCAGACGGACTCACTATGCCCCTCAGTGAATACCTCGAGGTGTCTACTTTCCAAAATGGGGTCATTTGTGGGGTGTGTTTACTGTTCTGGCATTTTGGGCGGAGCTAAATTGTGAGCCGCCATGTAAAACCTAAAGGTACTCGTTGGAATTTGGGACCCTTTGCGCACCCAGGCTGCAAAAAGTGTCACTTATGTGGTATCGCCGTACTCAGGAGAAGTAGGGCAATGTGTTTAGGGTGTATTTTTACATATACCCATGTTGGGTGAGAGAAATATCTCTGTAAATTGTCAACTTTGTATAAAAATTTTTAAAAGTTGTCGTTTACAGAGATATTTTTCACACAAAGTATGGGTATATATAAAAATACACCCCAAAACACATTGCCCTACTTCTCCTGAGTACGGTGATACCACATGTGTGCCACTTTTTTGCAGCCTGGATGCAAAGGCCCTAAAACCAATGAGTACCTTTAGGATTTCACAGGGCATTTTTACGCATTTGGATTCCAGACTTCTTCTCACGCTTTAGGGGCCCCTAAAATGCCAGGACAGTATAAATACCCCACATGTGACCCCATTTTGGAAAGAAGACACCCCAAGGTATTCCGTGAGGGGTATGGTGAGTTCATGTAAAATTTTATTTTTTGTCACAAGTTAGTGGAATATGAGACTTTGTAAAAAACAAAATTTAAAAAAAAAATATATATCAATTTCCGCTAATTTGTGCCAAAAAAAATAAATTCTCTGAACTCGCCATGCCCCTCACGGAATACCTTGGGGTGTCTTCTTTCCAAAATGGTGTCACATGTGGGGTATTTATACTGACCTGGCATTTTAGGGGCCCCTAAAGCGTGAGAATCCAAATGCGTAAAAATGGCCTGTGAAATCCTAAAGGTACTCATTGGTTTTAGGGCCCCTTTGTGCACCTTGGCTGCAAAAAAGTGTCACTCATGTGGTATCGCCATACTCAGGAGAAGTAGGGAAATGTGTTTTGGGGTGTATTTTTACATATACCCATGCTGCGTGTGAGAAATATCGCTGTAAACGACAACTTTTTACATTTTTTTATTCAAAGTTGTCAATTTACAGAGATATTTCTTTCACCCAACATGGGTATATGTAAAAATGCACCCCAAAACACATTGCCCCACTTCTCCTGAGTACGGCGATACCACATGAGTGACACTTTTTTGCAGCCAAGATTCGCAAAGGGGCCCTAAAACCAATGAGTACCTTTTAGGAGGGCATTTTTACGCAATTTTCTTCTCACGCTTTAGGGCCCCTAAATTGCCAGGGCAGTATAAATACCCCACATGTGACCCCATTTTGGAAAGAAGACATCCAAGGTATTTTGTGAGGGGCATGGCGAGTTCATAGAAGATTTTTTTTTGGCACAAGTTAGCGGAAATTGATTTTTTTATTGTTTTTTCTCATAAAGTCTCCCTTTCTGCTAACTTTTGACAAAAAGTTAAATTTTTCATGGACTCACTATGCCCCTCAGCGAATTCCTTGGGGTGTCTTCTTTCCAAAATGGGGTCATTTGTGGGGTGTTTGTACTGTTCTGGCATTTTGGGCGGGGCTAAATTGTGAGCAGCCATATAAAACCTAAAGGTACTCGTTGGAATTTGGGTCCCTTTGCGCACCCAGGCTGCAAAAAAGTGTCACTCATGTGGTATCGCCGTACTCAGGAGAAGTAGGGCAATGTGTTTTGGGGTGTATTTTTACATATACCCATAGTTTGTGTGAGAAATATCTCTGTAAATTGACAACTTTAAATACAAAAATGTAAAAAGTTGTCGTTTACAGCGATATTTCTCACATACAGTATGGGTATATGTAAAAATACACCCCAAAACACATTGCCCTACTTCTCCTGAGTTCGGCGATACCACATGAGTGACACTTTTTTGCAGCCAAGATGCGCAAAGGGGCCCTAAAACCAATGAGTACCTTTAGGATTTCACAGGCCATTTTTACGCATTTGGATTCTCACGCTTTAGGACCCCTAAAATGCCAGGACAGTATAAAAACCCCACAAGTGACCCCATTGTGGAAAGAAGACACCCCAAGGTATTCTGTGAGAGGTATGGCGAGTTCACAGAAAAAAAAAAAATTGGCACAAGTTAGCGGAAATTGATTTTTTTTTTTTTTTACAGTCTCATATTCCACTAACTTGTGACAAAAAATGATATTTTACATGAACTCACCATACCCCTCAGCGAATACCTTGGGGTGTCTTTTTCTAAAATGGGGTCACATGTGAGGTTTTTGTACTGCTCTGGCATTTTAGGGTCTCCGCAATCATTACACGTATGGCCAGCATTAGGAGTTTCTGCGATTCTCCTTATATTGAGCATACGGGTAATGAGATTTTTTTTCCCGTTCAGCCTCTGGGCTGAAAAAAGAAAAAAAAATTAACGGCACAGATTTCCTCATTCGCATCGATCAATGTGGATGAAAAAATCTCTGCCCAAAAATGTGCAAAAAAAAACGGCACAGATTTCCTCATTCGCATCGATCAATGTGGATGAATAAATCGCTGCCAAAAAATGTGCAAAGAAAAAAGTAGTAAGGCCCCATTCACACGTCCGCAAAAATGTCCGCATCTATTCCGCAATTCTGCGGAATAGATACGGACCCATTCAGTGTGAATGGGGCTGGCGGTGATGCGGAGAGCACACTATGCGCTCGCCACATCAGCATTTGCGGAGCTGCGGCCACAAACTTCCGGGTTTCGGCCACCAAACATCCGGCAAAAGATAGAGCATGTCCTATTCATGTCCGCAATTGCGGACAAGAAAAGGCATTTTCTATATAGTTCTGGCAATGTGCGGATCCGCAAAATGCGGAAAGCACATTGCTGGTGTCCGTGTTTTGCGGATCCGCGTATCCATGGATCCGCAAAACACATACGGACGTCTGAATGAGCCTTACAGGGGGGTAATTAGTGTCAGGGGGGTGACATGGGGTGATCGGGGGTTAGTAAGGGGTTAATCAGGGGTTAATCAGTGACTGGGGTGGGGGGGGGGTCTGTGTGGTGATTGGTGCACTTATAAAAGTTTCCTTTGGTGATCCCAAGCAAAAGGGACCACCAAAGGAACGATCAGCAAGCATATCAGACGCTGTTAACAAAACAGCGTCTGATATGCCATTTTTTTTAACTTCTACAGCCTGCCAGCGCACGATCAGGGCTGGCAGGCTGTAGTTTACCTTATCCCCGACGTGATCCTATGAACGCGCGCACGCGCGTGCGCGCGTTCACAGGAAATCTCGCCTCTCGCGAGATGACGCGCCCGCGCGTCAAAGAGGAATAGACCAACCGCCTGCAGGACGCAATCCTGCGTTAGGCGGTCGGTAAGCGGTTAACATGGCTTCTCAATGCAATTTGTTGTATACCTACCCCTATGCTGCATGCTGTACATGAGACATTAGTATACAATTTGATCAAAAAGCATAGGCCCACTCACCACGACAAGGTTGCCTCTTTGAATGCGACCCTATTCTAAATTTTGGCGCCATGCTGCACGGTGACCACCGACAACGTAGTACCGCACCAGTAGGCAGCGGGACCCAGCAGTCAATCAGCGCCCCTGCTGTCTGGCAAAGCCATCCTGGCACTCATGTCTAGCATGCATCATAGGGGTATGTATAAACTGCGCTGAGAAACCATGTTAATTATGCTGAGAAGCAGTTACTAGATAAAAGCACAGTATTGAGGATTTGTGATCCAGTTTCATTTTCTCATATTTTATATGTATTGTAAAATCTTTCTTCTTTTTCCCCTTGGTATCAGCCCCCTTCCTTTCAGCCCAGGTGATTTTAATTAGCAGGAGACTGCATAAGGGTGTATAAATTCCTACCACATCTCAGTTTGAGTTCCTGAGAGCATGTGATAAGGTGAGCTATGACAACTGTTCACATGGTGCGGTGGTGCAGTGCTGCACGGCGGCCATTGTTGCTTTGGTGCTGTGCTGGTGGGTTGGTGGGGGCACTGTTTGGCTGCTGGGTCCCGCTGCCTGTTGGTGCGGTTCTGCAGCCTCGGTAGTTGCGGCGCAGCACTGCACAAAATTTAGAGTAGGTTCCCACTCAAGGAGGCAACCTGGTCGTGGCGAGTGGGCCTATGCTTTTTGATCAAATTGTATGCTAATGCCTCATGTATAGCATGCATCATAGGGGTAGGTATACAACTAATTGCGCTGAGAAGCCATGTTAATTATGCTGAGAAGCAGTTACTAGGTAAAAGCATAGTATGGAGGATGCCCGATCCAGTTTCATTTTCTCATATTTTATATGCTTATACAATAGAGCCCCCCTGACAGAGTGGAGAGGGTGTCAGCAGTAAGTTTGTATTGATGTCACTGATAGTGATGAGTGGGAGGTGCCATATTTGATTGAATATTCATCATATATTCGTCGAAATCGAATATTCATCATTATTCTATATATTGCGAATGTTACGCGAATTTATATTCGCGTATTGCGATTTGAACTTTGAACAGTGTATACAGGCAAATTTCCTATTGGGTTAGCTTAGTAGAATCAACGAAGATGTCGAATATAGCACTATATTCTCAATCGTCATTATATTCTAGCAAGCAAACCATTAGGAACTCAGTTCTAAGTTGAATTCGCAATGCGAATATATGTGAGAAATCCTCCGGACAGGTAAGAACAGCTTTTGGGAAGAAGGAAGACAACCAGAGAGCAACAAGGATTAACAACTTAAAAAAAAAAAAACGATTATTCGAAATAGCGAATATATAGCGCTATATTTGAAATATTTGTGAATTAGCGAAGTGCCGAAATGCTCAACACTAGTCACTAATTATTTTACCCTACCCCTCCTCTGATCCGTCAGAACAATAACCCTCCCAAAAAACGGATCCTGTCTGTTGAGCATCCGCTTTCACTCGGTCAGCATTTGGTGAGTAATCCATCAGTACTGCTAATGCCAAAAAAAAAGAGTGGATCCAAAACAGAGATGACACGTGAATGGAATATTTGCATGTCTTCTGTGTTTTGTACCCACTCCTGCTTTTGGCAACCAAATCATAAGTCAATTCTGATGAGACCATACGGGATCTGTTGTGTGCCTCATTTTTCCTTCCTTCTGACAGATCAAAAGAAGGGTCAAATAAATGATGATGTCAACAAGGCCAAAAAGGCAAAATAGTGGCCCAGTCATGAAGTGGGGAGGGTGGGAAAAGCATGAGAAGTCCACGGAGTGGCGCAAAGACATAGTGTGGAGGTGGCAGCAGCATCAGGAGACGAAAGAGTGAGAAGGTGGCATAGTGTGGAGGTGGCAGCATTATCAGGAAACCACAGAGTTGCAAGGTGACATAGTGTGGAGGTGGCAGCAGCATCAGGAGACCACAGAGTTGCCCAATGACATATTGTGGAGGTGGCAGCAGCATCAGGAGACCACAGAGTGACCAGGTGACAGATTAAGGAGTTGGGTGGCAATAACAGTACCACCTGATGATGATGGGTGCAAGAAGGATCCCTTGCATCAGATGTATGGCATTAGGCGGGTGGAAGCAGTAGAATAGTAGCTGAGGAAGGTAGCCAGAAGAAACTGGTCTCTTTTGTCAAGGTTTGGATGAGGCAGCATGGATGATCTAATCTGATGCATCAGGCATTGGTGGGTGGAAATCCTGGCTGATCCATGTCTGATTCATCTTGACAAACGTCAGTCTCTTCACATTTTGGGTGGACAAGAGAGTTCTCCTTCGGGTAACTATGGCCCCCACCGCACTAAACACCCACTCTGATACCACACTACTGGCCGGGTAGGACAGCTTTTCCAGGGCAAACTCTGCCAGTTGTGGCCAAAAATCCAGTTTGGCTGCCCAGTAGTCCGGAGGATCTTCAACGGCGGCTGGCAGGGTGCACTCCAAATATGCCAACACCTGCTTATTCGGGTTCTGCTCTATGTCTAGCTGCTGGTGAGTAGTTTCTTTACTATGCGGGTGAAGAAACTGCTCATCAGCAACTCTAGACTCCTGCCACCCCACCACCACCAGCCATGGGAGTGGAAAGTGAATGCAGAGGGCCCCCCGGTCAGACGTGCAAGAGGATGGATGATGGCACAGATAGGCAGTGGCCAACTAACATAGGATGTCTCTATAGTAGTTCAGTTTCTCCTCCGTCTCAGTGGGTGTAAAAAAAGGCCCCCATTTTGGACCGGTAGCGAGGGTCTAACATGGTGGAGAACCAGTAGTCAACTCCCTGCCGAATGGTTACAATTCGGCTGTCACTACGCAAGCAAGTGAGCATGCATCGGGCCATTTGCGCAAGTGACTCGGAGGGACTCCCTGCCTCCATCTCCACTGCAGAATGCCACGGTGTGTCTGTTTTTTCTGTCACGTCTTCCTTATCTCCCCTTTGCTCCTCCGGCTGCTCCTGCTCCTCCTCTCCTGTCACTTGTGTATAAAAATTAAAAACCACCCATTTCGCTATAAATTGCTTGTGCTCTAATGTCCTCCTCCTCCTCCTCCAGTTCAGCCCCCACATGCTCATGTGGCCGTAATAGGTAAGCACCACGTCTCCAGTCCACTGACCAGCCAGATTTACCAGCATCTTTTCCAGAATATGAATCAGTGGAATGAAGTTGTTCATCCCTTAGTCATGGCGTCTGACAAATAAAGTGGCCTCCTCAAAGGGCACAAGCAAACAGCAGGTGCAACGCATGAGATGCTAGTGGCTAACATCGAAGTTACACTGTCCGCCTGTATGATCAAGAAATTGTTTATGGCCTCTCTGTTCGTAGAGTCGGTCCAACATATGGAGGGTGGAATTCCAATGGGTGGAAACGTTGCATATCAGCCTATGTTGGGAAATGCTGTTCTGCCGCTGTAGATCAAGGAGGGTATGCTTGGTGGTGTACGAGTGGCTGAAGTGCATACAAAGTTTCCTGGCCATTTTTAAGATGTTTTGCAGATGGGTGAAAGACTTTAGGAAACACTTGACAACCAGATCGAACACATGCGTCATGCGAGGTGCATGGCTCAGCCCTCCTTGACACAGCACCGACACCAAGTTCTTCCCATTGTCGGTCACCATTCACCCAGGCAAACTAGGTGCAGAACAGTGTGACACGCCATGCCCTGGACACGTGGTATGCTGGTGCAGCACTGTGAATTGTCCCTGCAGTGGAGGCTGAGAACAAGGTGGAGGATGAGGAGGCAGACATTGTCGCAGGACCAACGTCGTGAGAACATGGAGGTGTCACCTGGCCAAGTTGCTGGTTTGGCTGAGCAGGAACCACATTTACCCAGTGGCCATAAAGGACATATATTGTCCTTGACCTTAGTTACAGCTCCACACATCGGCGCTGCCATGTACTTTGGCAGACACCGACAGGCTCAAGAGCTGGCCCACCTTCTGTTCTTCAGATTTGTGCAGGGCTGGTACTGCCTTTTTGGCGAAGAAATGATGGCTTCGGACTCTCCACCTCGGCTCGGCACAAGCCATCAGTTCTCTGAAAGGTGAAGAATCCACTACTAGTTCTCTGGAGTGAATGCAGTACCAGCAACTTGGCCAGGAGCACATTTAGCTTCTGTGCCGCTGGATGAGTGCATGCATGCTGTTGTTTCTTGGCAAACGCTTCAGTGATCGATTGCTGACGGAATGACTGACTAGGAGGAGGAGGAGCAGGAGCATCAGGACCAGCAGATGATGATGGGAAGCACAGACAGCTTCCTTCGGCTGAGGTGGTGGAGCCTTGACTTGCTGAAATCAGGTGTGTGCCACTGGGTGATGCAGCAGTTGCTACAGTAGGCTGGACCACAACATTGGAGCCACGGTTCTCCCAGACGTTGAATATGTTGCGGCCATGAACGGCAAATAAAGTTTTTTTTTACATTAATACAAGCCAAAAAGGGCTGTCATTTTCTCACTTCACCACACAACGGCTAATAAGCCCCTTTTTCCCCCCACTAATACACGACAAAAAAAAGCTTTAGAACATGTAACTGTGGGCGTGGACAGCAAATAACGTTTTTTTTGTTCTTTTTTTGCCACTAATAAACGGCTTTAATTTTCTCACTTCACCATACGATGGCGGATAAGCCCTTTTTCTTTTTCCTCACTAATACACACCAAAAAAAGAACTTTAGAACATATAACTGCGGCCTTGAACGGCAAATAATATTTTTTTTACCACTAATACACGCCAAAAAAGGCTGTAATTTTCTCACTTCACCACACAACGGCTAATAAGCCCTTTTTCTTTTTCCACACTAATACACGCCGAAAAAGCCTTTAGAACATATGTGCGGCCATGAACGGCAAATAACGTTTTTTCCCCACTAATACATGCCAAAAAGAGGCTTTAGAACATATAACTGCAGTCGTGAATGGCAAATAATTTTTTTTTTGCCACTAATACACGCCAAAAAGGGATTTAATTCTCTCACTTCACCACACAACGGCTAATAAGCCCTTTTTATATTCTCCCACTGATACATACCAAAAAAAGGCTTTAGAACATATAACTCCGGCCGCCAACGGCAAATACTTTTTTTTGGCCACTAATAAACGCCAAAAAGAGCTGTAATTTTCTCACTTCACCACACAGCGGCTAATAAGCCTTCTTTTCTTTTTTACAACTAATACACGCCAAAAAAAGACTTCAGAAAATATAACTGCGGCCGTGAACGGAAAATATATATATTTTTTTGCCACTAATACTCTCCAAAAAGGGCTGCAGTTTTCTCACTTCAACAAACGATGACTAATAAGCTTCCCCCCCCCCCCCACACACTAATACATGACAAAAAAAGGCTTTAGAACATACAGTTGTGTTCAAAATTATTCAACCCCCAATGCTGTAAAGGGTTTTAGGGAATTTAGTGTACATTTGCAATTGTGTTCAGAATGAAATCTTACAAGGACTTTTTAAAGAACCAAATGCAACGAAAATGACATCAATTGATTTTGTAATACAGTATTAAATGTTTTTTTGTTATTTCTTCATTGACACAATTATTCAACCCCTTAAAGACTACCACTCTTAAGAACAGAGGTTCATTCAAGTGTTTTCGGTCAGGTATTGAAAACACCTGTGGATGTCAAGGAGCAGCAAACAAGCATAATAAGCACCAATTAGGCAGATTTAAAATGGCTGTGATACTCAGCTCCTTCTCGACATTTACTGGTCTGTTCACAAACATGGTGAATTCAAGAGAATGGTCCAGGAAGACAAGAGAAGAGGTGATTTCTCTTCACAGGAAGGGCAATGGGTAAAAGAAGATTGCAAAGATGCAAAACATACCAAGAGACACCATAGGAAGCATCATTCGCAAATTCAAGGCAAAGGGCACTGTTGAAACGCTACCTGGTCGTGGCAGAAAGAAGATGCTGACTTCAACTGCTGTGCGCTACCTGAAGCGCAAAGTGGAGAAAAGTCCCCGTGTGACTGCTGAGGAACTGAAAAAAGATTTGTCAGATGCGGGTACTGAAGATTCAGCTCAGACAATAAGGCGCACACTGCGTAATGAAGGCCTCCATGCCAGAACTCCCAGGCGCACCCCCTTGCTGTCTCCAAAGAATAAGAAGAGTCGACTGCAGTATGCCAAAAGTCATGTGGACAAACCACAAAAGTTTTGGGATAGTGTTCTGTGGACTGATGAAACAAAATTAGAACTGTTTGGGCCCATGGATGTTTGGAGGAGGAAGAACAAGGCCTATGAAGAAAAGAACACATTGCCTACTGTGAAGCATGGCGGGGGTCAATCATGCTTTGGGGCTGTTTTGCTTCTACAGGTAAAGGGAAGCTTCAGCGTGTGCAAGGTACCATGAATTCTCTTCAGTACCAGGAGATATTGGATGAAAATGTGATGCAGTCCGTCACAAACCTGAGGCTTGGGAGACGTTGGACCTTTCAACAGGACAATGATCCCAAGCATACCTCCAAGTCCACTAGAGCATGGTTGCAGATTAAAGGCTGGAACATTTTGAAGTGGCCATCGCAGTCACCAGACTTAAATCCGTTTGAGAACCTCTGGTGGGACTTAACGAAAGCAGTTGCAGCACGTAAGCCTAAGAATGTGACTGAACTGGAGGCTTTTGCCCATGAAAAATGGGCGAAGATACCCATAGATCGCTGCAAGACACTTGTGTCAAGCTATGCTTCACGTTTAAAAGCTGTTATAACTGGAAAAGGATGTTGTACTAAGTACTAAGATTGAATGTCACTTGGAGGTTGAATAAAACTGATAATGATGTGAGCACAGAAAAGACATTTGTGGTTATTTCATTATAAATGTTATGTTATATTTGTCTGACTTACAAGTGCCTCTTTGATTTAATTGTAAACAAGATGACTGAAATTATCAAAATCAATGTCAAACTGGCCAAAACACTCAATTTCAGTGGGGTTGAATAATTTTGAACACAACTGTATATATAACTGCACCGCAGGGCTAATAAGACCAATAACAAGAACGGTTTTCTGGAATTACAGAGGTATTATCTATTGCAACCCTGAAATGAGTAACAGTATAATGGCAATTTGGATCCGCAGTCAGTGCAGCAAGGTGTAATATGATTGTTCTTTTTACCCAGGCTGTAAACTCTCCTACCAAACCATGTTCTGCTTCAATACTGTGGAATAATTCTTCCCTATCCTTTTCCTACACTTCTAATGCTCATTCCCTGAACTTCTATTGAGCAAAATATAAGTTTTTAAGTCTTTCCTAGCACTGTCCCTAGCGCCTGTTAAAGTCTCCCCCTGCCCTAAGTACACTGGAAAAAGTACACAGGGCTGACTTGCTCCATGTCCTAACATGTGCAGCAGCCATTTCAGGAAAAAATGTGATTCGTTACCACGAAGAGTGAGGAAATTCGGATTTGCTGCGAATCTAATAATTCCTAAAATTCTAATCGAATTCCACTTCATTAGCTACGATTCGATCTAATAAGTACAAAAGAAAGACATTATATTGCTGTTTATATATAGTATTGTTTTTATATTTATTATATTATTAACGCCCTTTAAAATGCAGCTGTAGTTTTAATTAAGAGTCTCTCTTTAAAGTTTATCTTGCTCTTATCAGCAAAACAATTACACAGGAGCTACAAGGCAGACTGAATTGTGAAGGTTCCCATGAAGGAAATTCAGTTGTTTTGTGGATACACTCCTTTACACCAATACTATACCGTATCATGTCCACACAACAAATCTTGTGTGTTGTCTTATCTTGCAGTCTGGTGTTACTTCTTTTTATCTTCCTTCTCACTTTCTCTAGGCTAGCAAGGCCAGCAAATAATAATAAAAAACTGCTGAGAATTTTTTTTAAAAATAAAAGAAGCAATGCCCAATAACCTGTTTTCCACCACTGCCATGTATCCTCAGGATACACTACAGGCAGTGCTTGGCTACAGCATTTCCATGTCCAAGTCAAGAGGGAGCAGGAAGTGGACAAGACGTTAGTGTTGAGGATTTGGCAAGGTGAGTATTAATTCTTGTAATTTTATTAGGCAATTAGAATAATTGTAAATCTCGATTTTATTACAAAGTAAATTATACATAAACATAACTAAAAAACAAAACTATTTTGCCACAAGGTGCAATGGTAGGCTAATAACTAGAATAAGGCAATTTTGATAAAAGGTGGTATTTGAGGAAAGTGATATAACAATGGTATCTGTTTGGTGGGATACATTTATAATAATAGCACAGCCCCTATAAGCATGTTCACAAAAAATTCTCTACCTTTTTGCTTATGCAGTGTATGTGCACAACTTCACCTAGCTGCTGATGCTGCTGACTCTGACATAAATCTGTCAGATCACTGCGCCTGCATTTGACTATCCTCTTTTCCCTTACCCTACCTTGTTTCATGTAATAGCATTGGAGATAGAGAAGAGATAAGACAGGGAGAGAAGACACTGGAAAGCTGGAAAAGAATCCACAAATGACAGTTTACACAGGCTATAGATAGGGGGTGAGCACACACACAGTAGTGTGCAGGGGGATGACTGCTGAATCCAGACACATGGATCTAGCATATATTACTCGGAGGAACATGTTAATATAATAAAATATCAGAGAACCTGAAAATGAATGAAGAAATAAAGTTTGCTGTCTGATAAGTGCAAAAAAAAAAATCACTAACATATGTAATAATAAATATTTTTCCCATGTCAAATGTATTCTTAGACTTTAACAAATTGATGTTAATGAGTAGAACTGGAGAATTAAGACTGTGTGTCTAGCCTGTCAGCCATCAGAACTGTCTCTTACTCTTTGATCTTCAATAAGTGCTCACATAACTCTGACCTGTGCTTGGTGGTTACGAGTCCAAAATGGCTGTTGTCTATTCTTCAGTCAACTTTCTTTTCAGGTATCCTACATTAACTGTTTAAGTAGTTTATAGGACAACATAACTCTGCACATTGTTTTAACAATCTTTGAAATGCCCTGTTAAACAAGTAACAAAACATTATTATTTTTTTCTTGTGTTAGTTTCCTAAAGTATTTCATGAACCTTTTACCTAGGTAATAACTTATAAGACCATAAGAAATAAAACTATTTTTTAAATTTGAGATTCCACCTATGTATGTGTTACTGGTCTCTGAAGCATGATACTCTTTGTTTGTGGGTCTCCGCTTTCATGGTTGGTCATCTTTACATGCCATTAGTACCATAAAATAATTATTTTGCTAGCCTTCCCACATTCCTACCTAAAAATATGTCTGAGTTCATTCATATTTATGGGATGCCTTATGTGCACAGTCCTATTTATTTCATGCTACAGCATCTCGATAGGCTTAAGGTTGGGACTTTGCCATTCTACTTTCAACAATTGTTTAATAATTCATCTGTAGCTATCAGCTTGATTTCATGGACTGCTGCCCTTACATACATTACCCTGTAGAATTCACCTTAGAATGTATTGTTCCCTCAATGCTTGCTAGGTGCCCGAGTTCTAAGGTAAAAGAGCAGCCTCAAACCATGAGGCTCCTTCCACCATGCTTTAGGGTGGGAATGAGGTTCTGGTGTTTGTGTGCAGTGTTGTTTTTCCTCCAAACCCAAAGTTGTGCATTTGTGCTAAAAAGTTACATTTTGTCGTGTGTGTCCCATTTTCCTAGGTGGTCTTGGATAATCTTAAGATATAGACATAATGTTTTTTCCTGGCATAAGAGTAATGTGGAGGTCCTACCCGGTGATTGAAAGCCTTCCTGTATGCTCAGTGATGCAGAGTTTCTGTCAATCACTGCAAACTATATATTAATACGCTCAGCTCCTCCTGCTCTATAGCATGGTGCCTATAGATTATACTGTACTTTCATGGTGACAGGTTCCCTTTAAGGAAACACAAATCAATAACAAAAATGCATTGTTCATAATGTTAAATTGTTTTATGGAGAGCATAACAATGGCAACAAGCCCCTGTGCACCATTGGTCATGTGGAGACATATTTCCCTTGTTCAGTCAGATTTCCGCTCCATTCAGATGTTATCTGCCATTATGATTGTATTACCTTGTAAGCAATTTCTTACACTTGCACCTGTGTAAGTATAGTAAGTTTATGATGTTTCATGACATTGTGGCTACAGATGGTAGAATTAAGAATTGATTTTGTTTGGCTATATATTTATACATAGTTGAAAGAAAAAGTAAGTGAAACCATTCAAAGTTAAACTAATAGAGCTAAGCTTAAAAGGGAAGGGAGCTGGTGGTGTGATTAAGTGCAACAGTGATGCACTTGTTGCACCAAAAAACTCATTTGCATACTACTAAAGACTGTGGTGAAGCTGCCTGTTTATTTGGTGTATTACTTGAGTACATGGTGACAGATGCTCTTTAACTAATAACACACAAACAGTTGTACCATTCATGTCTCTTATTGAAAACACTGAACATTCCTACCTAAAAATATGTCTGAGTTCATTCATATTTATGGGATGCCTTATGTGCACAGTCCTATTTATTTCATGCTACAGCATCTCGATAGGCTTAAGGTTGGGACTTTGCCATTCTACTTTCAACAATTGTTTAATAATTCATCTGTAGCTATCAGCTTGATTTCATGGACTGCTGCCCTTACATACATTACCCTGTAGAATTCACCTTAGAATGTATTGTTCCCTCAATGCTTGCTAGGTGCCCGAGTTCTAAGGTAAAAGAGCAGCCTCAAACCATGAGGCTCCTTCCACCATGCTTTAGGGTGGGAATGAGGTTCTGGTGTTTGTGTGCAGTGTTGTTTTTCCTCCAAACCCAAAGTTGTGCATTTGTGCTAAAAAGTTACATTTTTGTCGTGTGTGTCCCATTTTCCTAGGTGGTCTTGGATAATCTTAAGATATAGACATAATGTTTTTTTCCTGGCATAAGAGTAATGTGGAGGGTCCTACCCGGTGATTGAAAGCCTTCCCTGTATGCTCAGTGATGCAGAGTTTACCGCCAATCACTGCAAAACTATATATTAATACGCTCAGCTCCTCCTGCTCTATAGCATGGTGCCTATAGATTATACTGTACTTTCATGGTGACAGGTTCCCTTTAAGGAAACACAAATCAATAACAAAAAAATGCATTGTTCATAATGTTAAATTGTTTTATGGAGAGCATAACAATGGCAACAAGCCCCTGTGCACCATTGGTCATGTGGAGACATATTTCCCTTGTTCAGTCAGATTTCCGCTCCATTCAGATTTAATCTTCTTGAGTAATGTGAAGATGTCTTTACGGCATTTTAAACAGCAGTTTATGTCCTTTGTAACTCATCCAAGACATGGAATTATATGATGAAGTAAGAATAGTTGAGTGTTTAAGACTTAGTGCTGTGATACAATTTCAGGATGGCTTGGTTGACATTCTTATATCACTAGAAGAGATATATAATATAATCTTTATTTTTTTCTCATGAGCTACATCGAAATATTCAAAGCTCTAAAAATTAAAACATTTATTTGGTTAAATGGCCTGGATCAAAGGTTCCAACAAGGTTCTATCCTATCAGTTAAAGCAAAAAAACAAAAAAAAAAACTCTAGATAACTGAGCACCCACTCCAGGGGGAGGGGGCATGGAACAGCCATGCAGGACTTATTCTACAGAATTAGGCCCTTTAATGACAGCCATACAGAAAGCTATTGGTAGTCTTTTAGGGTTAATGCTATTTTTTTGTTGCTTTGCTTGAACATTGTGATTTTTTTTCTTAACTTATTTGAACTCTTATAGAGAAACATAGAGGAAGGACACTGGGAAAATAGTACTTATCACATGTTGTGGGAAAAAAAGCCACTAACACAGAATATACAAAAATGCTAAATATAAATAAATATATATATATATATATATATATATATATATATATATAGTAGATTTTAGTTTACCATTGACTTAAAGTAAGTTTTCTATGACACAAGCGGTTATATTGCTGGCAATGAGTGCTGATCAACAATAGTGAAAGTCGATTGGTGCTCATTTATTGTTTGCAATTATCGTGAGGCCTTTTCCAAAGAAAAATTGTGTGTGTGTGTTGTATACAATAGAAAGAAGCAGGGCAGTTTACACTCAGGAAAAGAGGAGACAGGACATGTGGCTGGCTGTGCTTGCTATCAGAAGTGCAGGTGCACCTCAAAAGCAGCTACCTGCAAGCAGATACTTTCACTATTGTTTCCCCATTTTGTTTTCAGCAAAAATAGGTGTTCCATAAACCAAGTGAATCATTATTCACCCATGCATCAGCAACATTTTAGCTCTTCTCAATGAAGCCTTTGTCAATTGAGTAGAGCTGAAACATTACTGATGCATGGTTGAATAAATACATCCACATTTTTCACTTGATTTTTGGAGTGCTGCCTCTTTCTCCAATTTTTGCATCAACTGAGGATCCAGTGTGTGTGTATGTGTATGTATATGTATATATATATAATATATATAAATGTATTATATAAAGATTACCACAAGAAACAAGGTATGGCAGCAATCTACCTGTGTATGTTAAATTCAAACTGAGTGTCAAGCCCCAGATGTCCGTTTACATATTTTAAGTTTCCACACGGTCGCAATTTAATATTTTTTTGGGGGGAGTGCTTTCTAACTTACTTAAGCAGCATCTATATATCATCATTGCAGGTATACCCATGGTGTGGCAGCAACCTACCTGTATGTGTTAAGTTGAAATTGAGCATCAAACCTTAAGTCATCTGTTTCCATATTTTCAGTTTCCGTACTGTTGGAATTTACATTTTTTTGGGATTGCTAAATGTAATTACACCAGCATATATATTTGATAACTACACCAATAGACAGGGTAGCACACAAGAGTATCTGGGAGTGATAACAAATTTAGGCACCCATCCGTTTCCCTATTTCAAACCCTTTCCCGACATGTGAAGTACTAGTGCGTCACATATTGGGTCTTTAAATATGATACTGGCTAGCTTTCCTCTATACCTAGAAGTCATCTCAGCTCTGTACATGTCTATAATAATAAATTGGGGAGTTTCTTTCATAGGATGATTGAGGTGCTGTACATTGAAAATATGTATGTAGTGCAGTAAGTCTACTGTGTTATGTGCCACTTGTGCAGGGAGTGTGAGATTAGGTGCCCAGCTTGCTCAGGGGCCCACCGGGTGATTTACCTGTACCCCTGTAAGTAAGTCTAAGCCTGCTGCTAGTTTGAATATCATGAACAGCCCCTCCCCAAAAAAAACATTTGATTGGAAACGTGTGAACAAATTAATACTTTGATAGTATGATATTTTGATAGTAAGGGGTGTTTTTGCATGTGGTAATACCCATGAGGTGTATTTTTTTTTTTTTTTTTATTCTCATTTTGGGGAAAGGGGGTGATTTGAATTTTTAAAAAATTTTTACTTGTAAAAAGTTTTGTTTTTTTTACATTGTTTTATTGTTACCATAGGGAACTATAACAAGCAATTATTAGATTGCTTTTGTCATAGACTCCAATGCAAAAAAACATATCTTCTTTTCCCCAGGACCTACTTTCTCAAAGTTGCTGCAGGGACCCCATATCAGGGCCGGACTGGGGATAAAAGCCAGCCCTGGAAAAAGTTGCATACCAGCCCCGGAAAAAGTTGCATACCAGCCCCAAACACACACGCGAGCGTGTGTATGTATGTGTGTATATATATATATATATATATATATATAATTATATACACACACACAGGCCGGGCCTTACCCTAGCGTTGCCGTGACTTGGCCTCTGCGCAGTGGCAACTCTAGGAACAATATATGGGAGGCACATAAGATACCACAGTCAAAATGGGGGGGGGGCACTAATAATTTTCCCCACTTAAATTCATACAACTGAAAAAAAAAGAAATAAGTATATATAAATTCAAAATACGAGAGTATTGCGGTATGCAGGGATACATTTATAATAAAATAATTTACTTACAAAAGAACCTATTCCATCTTCTGCTGTGCTGTCCTCTGCTTGCTTCCACGGATCTTCCCCTCTTTTCAATCTGTCCTCAGTGCGCAGGGCAGGCACACTGCTATGGGGATCTGTGGATGACACACTGTTATGGGGGATCTGTGGATGACACACTGTTATGGGGGATCTGTGGATGATACACTGCTATGGGGATCTGTGGATGACACACTTTTATGGGGGATCTGTGGATGACACACTGTTGTGGGGATCTGTGGATGACACACTTTTATGGGGGATCTGTGGATGACACACTGTTATGGGGATCTGTGGATGACACTGTTATGGGGGATCTGTGGATGACACACTGTTATGGGGATCTGTGGATGACACACTTATGGGGATCTGTGGATGACACACTTATGGGGGATCTGTGGATGACACACTTATGGGGGATCTGTGGATGACACTGTTATGGCGGAATCTATGGATGACACTGTTATGGGGAATCTGTGGATGACATACTGTTATGGGGTACTTTTACACCTGCGGCATGGCTATCCGACCTATCCGGGCTGTTCACCCTCCTGATCCGCCATGCCGCAAGTACCCGTGCACTGCCGTGCTGCTGCTCTGTCCCCATTGACTATAATAGGGGCAGGGGCGGAGCTATGGTGCAGCATGGCAGAGATCGCCGGACTAAAAGTCGGACATGCAGTACTTTTAGTCCGGCGATCTCTGCCGTGCTGCGCCATAGCTCCGTCACCTGCCCTATTATAGTCAATGGGGACAGAGCAGCAGCACGGCAGTGCACGGTACTGCGGCATGGCGGATCAGGAGGGTGAACAGCCCGGATAGGTCGGATAGCCATGCCGCAGGTGTGAAGTACCCCCATAACAGTATGTCATCCACAGATCCCCATAACAGTGACATCCACAGCGCCCCATAACAGTGACATCCACAGCGCCCCATAACAGTGACATCCACAGATTCCCCATAACAGTGTCATCCACAGATTCCCCATAACAGTGTCATCCATAGATTCTGCCATAACAGTGTCATCCACAGATCCCCCATAACAGTGACATCCACAGTGCCCCTATAACAGTGTGCCAGTAGCCGTCCCCTTTAGTGCCAGTAGCCCCTTTATGTGCCAGTAGCCCCTTTAGTACCAGTAGCCGTCCCCTTTATGTGCCAGTAGCCGCCCCTTTATGTGCCAGTAGCCGCCCCTTTATGTGCCAGTAGCCGTCCCTTTAGTGCCAGTAGCCCCCTTTATGTGCCAGTAGCCGTCCCTTTATGTGCCAGTAGCCGTCCCTTTATGTGCCAGTAGCCGTCCCTTTAGTGCCAGTAGCCCCTTTAGTGCCAGTAGCCCCTTTAGTGCCAGTAGCCCCTTTATGTGCCAGTAGCCATCCCCTTTATGTGCCAGTAGCCCCCTTTATGTGCCAGTAGCCCCCTTTAGTGCCAGTAGCCCCCTTTAGTGCCAGTAGCCCCTTTATGTGCCAGTAGCCCCCGTTTGGTGCCAGTAGCCCCCTTTAAGTGGCATTAGCCCCTTTAAGTGGCAGTAGCCCCTTTAAGTGGCAGTAGCCCGCTTTAAGTGGCAGTAGCCCCCTTTATCTGCCAGTAGCCCCTTTTATCTGCCAGTAGCCCCTTTATCTGCCAGTAGCCCCTTTAGTGCTGCCAGTAGCCCCTTTAGTGCTGCCAGTAGCCCCTTTAGTGCTGCCAGTAGCCCCCTTTAGTGCTGCCAGTAGCCCCCTTTAGTGCTGCCAGTAGCCCCTTTATCTGCCAGTAGCCCCTTTAGTGCTGCCAGTAGCCCCTTTAGTGCTGCCAGTAGCCCCTTTAGTGCTGCCAGTAGCCCCTTTAGTGCTGCCAGTAGCCCCCTTTAGTGCTGCCAGTAGCCCCTTTATCTGCCAGTAGCCCCTTTAGTGCTGCCAGTAGCCCCCTTTAGTGCTGCCAGTAGCCCCTTTAGTGCTGCCAGTAGCCCCTTTAGTGCTGCCAGTAGCCCCCTTTAGTGCTGCCAGTAGCCCCAAGAAAAAAAAAAAAAGAACACTTATACTTACCTCCAGCGATGCGATGCAGGCCTCTTCCGGCCTGTGTCTCGAGCTGTGCGGCTCGGCGGCGCGATGATGTCATCGCGCCGCTGAGCTCGGCCTCTGATAGGCTGCCAGCCTAGTGCTGGCAGCCTATCAGAAGGAACAGGAGAGGTCACGCCTCTCCCTCCTCTGCTGCTGCTCCGCACGGAGATGAGCGCAATGCAAGCGCTCATCTCCGTCGCCACTGGAGCCCAGTGTGCCTGCGGCCGCCGGCCGGCCGTGCAGCAGTCAGGGCTACCGGCCTACCGGGAATTTTCCCGGTATCCCGGTAGGCCAGTCCGGCCCTGCCCCATATTCAATCATCTTGTAGAATCTTGCTGCTGTGTGAGCAGGTAATATTTGAATGTATCCGTACGGAGGCCCCCAAAATAAATTTTACTGGTGAGCCCTAGGCAGCCCAGTCCAACACTGACTAGCAGTATATATATGTGTTTACTACTTCAAGATACAGGGTAGTACACAACATTATTTGAGAGACTCAAAAATGTCTGGGCTACGGAAGGGTTTCAAACTAAAGACCCAGAGGGAGTATATATGTAGTATTAACACCATCTATCCAGCCATATGAAGTGGTAGTAGTAGTTGTAGGCCACAATTGTCCTTGCTGGCTTCAGAAAAGTGCAACTTTATAGCTGAGGAAAAAGAAGATGAGATCATGACTCATTCCTCTCATTTGCAGCAGGATGACGTGGAGGTGACTTCAGAGTTCAACACCTTGCCATAGAGCCAGAGGTCACAGCATTCATCTTGCTCCTCCTCCTTGCAGAGCCAAATAAGACTTTTAATAGAGGAAGGGAAGGGGGGCCAAAGAACCCACCATGGAATCCCACAGTGAAAAGGAGGACTCCAATTACGATTGTGTGCTGGACAGGACCTGGAAGCCAGATCAGGCTGCTGAGGAGGAGACAACATCAGAGGAAGAGGGTGATGGCAGCAGAACTAAAGAGCATAGGCCACGTACCTCCTAAAGAACAGTCAGGGCCACGTCAGCAACTGGATCTGGTGATGCCGCTGACCCAGTGGGTGGGAAAGGCCAAAAAAATGCCAGAGCTAAGCATAGTTAGGCTGCTTCTACCCCTGCATGAGTATGTCCCGTCTGGCAGTTTTTCTTTACTCTGCCGAAAGACAAAAGCATTGCCCCGTGCAAGCTGCGCAAAAGCAAAATACGACGTGGGAAGGCAAACACAAACATAGGCACCACGGCTCTGTTGAGCCACATAAAGCGGCATCACCCTATCCCATGGACAACCAGAGGTGGCAGCCAGCCACTGTGACAGGAATTCCCTCCTCCTGGTCTAGCTTGCAGCAGCCAGGGCGCATCCACAAGCAGTACAGTGTTTTTTCACATCATCCTGTTCAACTTCTCGAGTGACCAAGCTTTATTCCCACCTGGCCAAGTTGCTGGCAGTGTAGTTGCTGCTGTACCATTTTATTGAATCTGCTGACTTTCGGGAGCTAATAGCGTGTGCTCAGCCTCACTAGAAAATTCCTAGCTGGCATTATTTCTCCCAAAAAGCCATCACTGCCTCAAACTCTCATGTGGCGGACAACGTGGGCCGCATTCTGCAATTCTCGCTGTGCAGCAAGGTTCACACCATGGTGGATACCTGGAGCAGCTCTTAATGGCTGGAACAGTACATGTCTTTCACGGGTCCACTGGTTCAATGCTTTTCCGGCAGAGGTGAGGTAGCACCCTGGCAAGGAAGCTATTCCTTTTTACCCCCCATGATTGTGTCGGCCTGGCAACCATACCAGGCAATTATCTGCCTTCTCCTCCATGGACACATTTCCATCCCCAACAGCAGCTGGGCACAGTGTCGCTCACACTACCTCTCCATCCTATCAGATGTTTCAGGTCAAATATTGCCATGCCGTGTTGGAAAGCTTTGGAATATGAAAAAGCATGATACACGTGTTGGTGCAGTGTCTTTTTAAACATGCTGTATGATAACACTGTCAAATGTGTGCTTATCTGTAGCTATGTAAGTCAGTGTCACTCAGACAACATTTACCATTGCTGTCATTGCGTTCCAGAGCTTGGGGATGGGGGATGTTGGAGGTAGGGAAAAAATCATAAAAAATAAGTTAAAATAGACGTTTTCCCATGATGCTAAAATATATATAAAATATATGCCAACTTTTGGGGCAATTGGAGCAACCCTTGGTTCAGACTAAATAATTTTGGGTCCGAACCAAACTTTAAAATAAAATTCACAAAACCGGACCAGAAACGAATCTCAACTGGTTTGCTCATCTCCACTTTTAACACAATTTAGTGTGGTATGTGTTTTACTATTAGTGTATAAAGTAGGAAAATAAATACAACTTTTGTATCATCTTTTCTATATGTCTGGCGGTGTCACAACTTGTATAAAGTGTACATTTTTTTTACATTTTTAAGGGGCAGCCAATTTTCAAATGTTTATCCTCCAGGCCTGCAAAGAACCAATGTAGGAGGTGTGTTTATGGCTGTGTATCTGCTAATTGCAAATTGAAAGTAATTATCTAACATCAGACAGCAACTTACACTACAGTCTCTAAAAATGCATTCTCACATCAGATTCCTTCTCATAGAATCGAAAGAATAAGTTAGACTGTTAGATTTTCTTTCTCACACTATGATTTATTTCTATTGATCAAACCTCCTGCTGATTCATTTTATATGAAGTGCGTGTGAGATCTGAACTGCTAAAATTGTCGTAGCAGGGTGTGAAAAAGCCTTTTAAGTATAGAGTAGCCATAGTTTAAGTCCTGCAGATACCATGAGGCAAGATGTAGAAAGTGTGCAAAATGAACGAATGTACTTTGGCATGATAATGAACAAGTGCTGATTATTTATGTCTTTGGAATGGGCAACGAATAGTGTTTTGAATGTGAGTGTTTTTGAATAATTATTTATATATATGAAAAAAGAGCCAGCACTGACAAAAATAATGCAATAAATGGGTGCAAGCTCAATAAGGGTGAAGCATACCCTAATGAATGCTTGAGAAAGGCTCAGGGATTGAGCCGAAACGTTGCTGTACCATTGGTGAATAAATCCATGTTTTTTACTTTTAATATCGGAGTGCTGCTCTTTTTCCTTGTGTGTGTATATATATATATATATATATATATATATATATATATAGTGGCAGTGGAGCTGCTAGAGGGCCATAGGAAGGCCATTTAAGTGGTGTATCTCACCCAGAGCAAGCTGGGGGAGAACAAGATAGGCTGGGAAAATATGTTTTTCCCACTGTCTGCAGCAGCTAGGCTGGTAATGCGGATAATTAGCAGCCAGCTGAGGAGCTTGGATAAATGTGGGCTGAGCTCCTCAATCAGGGCTCCCAGTCTGGGAAAGGAGCAGGCTGTGTCAAGGCCTGTGGGAGCCAGGACCCTCTAACCCTGTGTGGGGGTAAGCACTGTGGTGTTTTGGGGGAACTGGGTGGTAGACCCGGATTGCACTAGAGAGGGAGTATATACTGTGTAGTCAGTGGCCAGGTGGCTGAGGTTTATTTTTATGATTTCTTCGTACTGCTGTTATGTCAATAAAGCTGGTCGTGGCCAGTTTGCACCTGAATCTACACTGGTGGATTGGCTTCTTGATGTGTGCCAACTGTCTAAGGTGATAAGACGGCGATCTGGAAGAGCTAAATGACCCCGAGTTGTTACATATAGTGGAGGTATGCTATGGCATGAAAATGGCACACAAAGCTGGGTGCAGCAGAGCTAAAAGGGCCGGAAGCCTGTTTGTTCGGTGGAGCAGGTGCTGCTCGTGCTGTGCTGGAAACTTTGCTGGGCTGCAAAAGAACTGCAGGTAATAATCTGGACTTTTTTTCCCTCTGTGGTGCAAATTCTGTGGGGATTTAAAGGGCCAGAAGCGCAAAAGAAAAAAAAAAATGACCTGTGAAAATGGCTTCTGCTTGGTATCGTCCGTGGGAAAAGTCCTGCAAGTTGGTGATCGGGGAGATTGGCGGTTACACTAGATTCTCACCAGCAGGTGTCTTGGGTCCTGCTCATAATACTGGACTATATAGAAAGGGGGCCAGAGACAGATTTCACAATGTCTCTGACCTTTGTAACGGTCTATGGCTCTGTTCAATGGGAGCTCTTATAATGTGAGACCCTAGAAGTGGAGTTTGTGCTCGGCAAAACTTTCCATATTTTTGGCAGCTGTGGAGCGGAGAAAAGGTTACAGATGGGGTACCTGGAGAATCCAAGGAACCACAGAGGTATGCTGTTGCCAAGGGCAACTGTTGGAAAGACAAGAAGGTAGAGAGCAGTGCAGTTCTCAGGAGTTCCTACATTCCCTGTGACTGTGCACAGAGTCCTTAAGGGTGTGGCTGGATTGACCGTCCGGGAGAGATCTGGACTCTAGGTCATGTTGTTTCCAGTGGCAAAAGTAGAGGTGGCCTGGGAATATCGTCATCGCCCGAGACTGCCGAATCCACGACGTCAGGTGGTAAGAACGTTCCTGTTGATAATGTTGTGGCAGTCCAAATGACAGTGAGCTGGCGGCAGTTGCTAAATGCCGGGCCGGTGAGTGATAGAGCACTACGGCAAGAAAATGTCTCAAAAATGAATGACTATGGGAAAAATGCTGTGTCTGAACAGGCGGGAAAGCCTGTTGCAGTTGCTCCCATTGAAGACAGTGATACAGATGAAGTGCATAATGACAATGTGGATATTTGTGAAATATATCTTGATGGGGATAATGATGATGATGATATACCTTTTCCCTTTCAGGTTGTGATCAGGGGAGAAGTGCCCCCTGTTGGGGAACATGTGACTAATGTAAAAATGCTGATAAATGTTGAAAGAACACCGCTGGGAGAACCCACTGTAGACAATGTGGTGAGGCTAGAGTATGTTCCACACGTACCAGAAGTGGATATGCAGTCTCCACAGGGTTCTATAGTTGCTGGGGATATGTCCGAGGTGGGAATTAGCTCATCAGTGCCCACAGAGGTCAGCGTTAATAATGACATGAGCAGTATATGTGACATATGTGCTGTGACCGATAGCAACTCAGAGAGTGAGGCTACCATGTCAAGACCCTGCAAAATTGAGGTGGTTACTAGTGGTGACCAGATGACAAGTATATTTGATGATACGAGAGTTCAGTTGGGTGACGTCAGGCTAGTGTCTGAAGCTCATATCCAGACAGTTGTAGATGACCTGACAGGTCAGTACAGCTACAAACTTGAAGATGTTTTCGCTCGCTCCACATAGTCCCTAGATGCACTAGAGAAGGGACTAGCGGAAAGATATGAATGGCTAGCGAAAGATATGAATGAACTGAAGGATCGAGAGTCACAAATAGAAGCTGAAATTCTCCAACTTAAAGAGGAACTTGCAGCTTCTGAGCGATCCAGACTTCATGCAGAGCAGGAAAGAGATGAACTGGCTGATGAGGTCTTAAACAGCGCCTCAGAAAAATCTGCTTTCTTGGAGGAGCAAACACATTTGGAAGTCAGGATGGCTCAACTTGATCAAGAGTTGCATGATCGGATGGTGGACCTGGAGCACCAGAGACAAACTGTGTCTAAATTGAAGAAGAAAAAGAAGATGTTTGACCAGCTCCTGGCTGAAGAGAAAAACACCTCGGCCCAATATGCCAAAGAACATGACCGAGCGGAGACTGACGCTCGGGAGAACGAGACCAGGGTCCTCTCCTTGGTTTGAGCCCTTGAAGAAGAGCTTGAGGAGTGAGATGAATTTGAGAGGCTGAACAGGCAACTCAGAGCAGAGATGGAAAATCTCATGAGCTCAAAAGTTGATGTCTGGAAGAACGTCTATGAGTTGTAGAAGTCTAAGCGTTCTCTCGAGCAGCAGGTGGAAAATGAGAAACCTGAAGAGGCGAGTCCTTTGGAAGATGTCAAGAAGTCTAAGCCAGAACCTGTTAGGAATGGGTCTGGAGATGGTGGCGCCGTGGTGCCGGCCAAGGTATAGCAGATGGAAGATCTTTCTGCTGAACCAGTTGATGGTGCTGATGTGGATGCAGAAGCCAAGAGTCTTTCATGGCAGTCCATGAAAGACATTCCCTCTGATGTCAATGCCTTCCAAAAAGCCAGCGGTCTGCTGGGGAAGAAATACGGGGAGACAACGACCAGTATGCGGATCCTGTCTGCTGTGATGGGCTGGCTCTCCTGAATCCTGCCCGAAAGGAGAACAATATCCTGGGTGAGCCTATGGAGAAAATACCAGAAGACGACGAGCCTAGTGAAATCCTTGGTGTCCCCACTACCTCCAACCTTGATGAGAAAGAGGAGGAGGGGTTCAGAATGGAAGTATATGATGCCATGTCTGAGAAGAATGAGAAGGCTAACAAAGTGAATGAAGACTCCAAAGAAGACTCAAAGGCTAAAGAAGCTAAGGCCCTTGAGTTGGAAACTAACCTCAGATCTTTTCCAACGTAGGAGCTTTGACCCTGGAGGGGGGGTTAAGTAAAGTGAAAAGTCCTATGGCCTTTATCAGGGGGGGAGGATATGTGGTAGTGGAGCTGCCAGAGGGCCATACGAAGGCCATTTAAGTGGTGTATCTCACCCAGAGCAAGCTGGGGAAATATGTTTTTCCCACTGTCTGTCTGTGTCAAGGCCTGTGGGCGTCAGGACCCTCTAACCCTGTGTGGGGGTAAGCACTGTGGTGTTTTTGGGGAGCTGGGTGGTAGACCTGGATCCCGCTAGAGAGGGAGTATATACTGTGTAGTCAGTGGCCAGACAGCTGAGGTTTATTTTTATGATTTCTTTGTACTGCTGTTATGACAATAAAGCTGGTCGTGGACAGTTTGCACCCGAATCTACAGTGGTGGAGTGGCTTCTTGATGTGTGCCAACCGTCTAAGGTGATAAGACGGCAATCTGGGAGAGCTAAATGACCCCGAGTTTTTACAATATATATTTATATATAAAATCAAAAAGCAAGCGGCACTCCAAAATTGAAATAAATAAAAAGGTTTAATCACCTATGGTGATTTTTTTTTATTTTTATTTTTTGTTTTCTATGGCTGGAGATTACTGCAGGTGCATATTATCATTATTTATACAATTTATCACTGCTATGCACACTCCAGCTATTCTGTAGACAGTATACCTGGTATTATACATGAATCATGGCTGATATTATGTAGATATTATAGATAGAACTACATGGTCACTAAGGATTGACATTATGCAATATGGTTGGTACAGTTATCCATGTACTAATACAATATATAGTGTATACAGGTATATGCCATATGCCTTATTTATAAAAATGCCAATAAATGGCGACCAATTAAACAAGTACTGTTGCAGAAGTTTTGATCACTGATTGGGCTATGTTCTGAGACTTTTACTGATCCTTAAAACAAAAATGAAGAAACATTCAGCCAATTGCTGTATCTCCTCATTAGCTAAAATAAGCTTATAGTCTCATTGTTCCCTCACTGTCTCTCCTCAGTTTAGCAACTGATGGGAGTTTCAGCACCCGAACCTCACTGATGAAAACTTCTGACATGTCTCTATGACATGTCATTAATTTTCATACCAGCCTTATGGTTTCATCTCACCAAGGTTCCATAAGTCTATATTGGCATAAAGTGCTATACTATTTTATCTGGTGAAAAAGATAACAACCTGTATCACTCAAGTCAAAAGGGATTCATTATGATCCATTAAGTTCCATTACAATAAGGATATATTGTATCAATCATGTTGTTTTAAAACATAGGACATCAAACATGACATCAAAACTGTTGGTTTTTTCAGATACTCTATTGTTATTGTTGACATGCTGGTCATCCTTACTCTGATACTGTTTCTTCTAATTCTGTAAAACTCCTTTAAAATGTTGCAAGCTACTGAATAATTACATAATCACCTTTTAAGTACCTGCTAGACAATCACAGAGTGCCATGTGTCGATTCCTCTTAGGTCATATGATGATTCTAATCCCTCACACTTGTACGGCCCATACCCTAATCTACTTTGAATTTGTGCACAGGTGTTTTTCCTGCCTGTGGCCGTCGTAGCGTATAAGATGCTAGTACGCTCGGCCACGTATTCCTTTGCGAACCAGCGCTTGAACGTGCACGCGGACGCTTGATCGGCTTAGCGTGGACCATATCCCTTCCAGTCCACTAAATGCTGGAGGAACTTCTGGACCAAACGGTAGAAGAGTTGAGTAAACTCGAACTGTACCAGGGGATTTTGTACCCGGACCCGAACCCGAACTTTTCCGTAAAAGTTTGAGTTTGGTGTTCGGCCGTTTAACAAAGCTTGTTGAAAGGCTGCAGGGCAGCCAATCAACAAGCGTTTAAGATTTGTGCCCTTAGAAGCCATCACAGCCATGCCTACTAATGGCATCGCTGTGATTGGCCACTGCAGCATGTGATCCAGCGCCACATGTCATGTCAGCTCTTACTAGTGTAGGGATAGGATGCTGCTGATGTGAGGGAGAGATTAGGAAAGAATCTGATATCAGAGCTTGGTGTTAAGTCTGTGATCTACAGCTTTTTTTTTTTTTTTTTTTTGGGGGGTGCAATGCAACATTTTTGTACCCTGCCCTGAGCCCAGTGACACAAAATAATAAGTTTGAATCCGTCTGCAAGTTAGGTGGGCGTCAGCGGCCATTTTGTGCAAGTGACAATATTGCCAGGGGACAATAATTTAGGGTACGTTCACACGACGACATTTGTCACGCGACATTAAGTCGCTCGACAAATAGGACACAACTTCACTGCAACATTTGTTGCGCAACATTTTGTCGCACCAATGTCGTGCAACTATTTTTTTAATGGGAGTCTATGGTGTCGCATTGTGACATGCTACATGCTGCGACTGCAACGTGACAGTCGCAGAAAAATCTATCTTGCAGCATGTCACTTGTCGCAATGCGACACCATAAACTTGGATTATAAAAACTGTTGTGGGGACTGTATGCTGGATGGGCTGAAGGCAGGGGGAGTTTTGTATTTTACATGGGACTGTATTTCGGAGGGCCTGAAGGCAGGGAGTGATGCATTTTACATGGGACTGTATGTTGGAGGGGTTGAAGGCAGGGAGTGATGTATTTTACATGGGACTGAATGCTGGGAGGGCTAAAGGGCACCATAATTATTACTTTTAGGGTCCATTCACACATCCGTAGTGTTTTGCGGATCCGCAATACACCTGGTCGGCACCCCTATAGAACAGCCTATTCTTGTCCACAGCTGCAGAAACAATAGGACATGTTCTATTTTTTTCTGGAGCAGCGGACCGGAAGTTCGGCAGGCCGCTCCCGAAATGCAGATGCAAAGAGCACACTGTGTGCTTTCCACATCCATTTCATCCCCATAGAGCAAGGTTGGTTAAACTGTGGCTCTCCAGCTGTTGTAAAACTACAACTCCGACAGAGGGCATTATACTTATGGGCACTATGAGGAGAGGGGAGGTCTGTTATCTGAGGATGACAGTAAAATAAGAAATCTAAAAAAAAATCTGTGAAACTCTGCAGAGATGAGACGCGACTGAAAGAAGGTGTCATGGCGGTCTTATCTCCGAATGAAGATGTTGAGGAAAGTCTACATCACAGGAGACGTCACTGGATGTAACAGGTATGGTGCTATATTCTACTGTATATTGTGTACCATTATATGTAATGTCCATCCACATATCTATTTGGGAGGGATGGCTATAGGGTTTGGACCACACTGCAGAAGCCTGGCCCCGCCCAGACTTCAGGTCACACTGTATGTGTTCTGAATTCTGGGGTCTCACACCCATCTACTACATCATCTGTACTTAGAGAGCTATCACGTTGTTATCTGAGGTGTTAAATAGGACTGCAGGTGAAATCTACTACATTATCTGTACTCAGTGAGTTATCACTGTTATCTGTGGTGTTACATAGGACTGCAGGTAATATATCCTACATGATCTGTACTCAGAGTTATCAGTGTGTTATCTGTGGTGTTACATAGGACTGCAGGTGACATGTACTGCATTATTTGTAAAAAGGGGCATGTCCACAAGTTGGGGGGTGCAATACATGGCTTGCCCCGGGTGCTGGCAACCCACGCTATGCCACTGGAACTCTGCCCTGGCTGAGAGTCGTCACCCCCCCCCCCTATAAGTTAGTTATATAACGTTAAGTTAATGCATAAAGTCATAAGGTATGCTCCCTCCTGCTTGCTACACCTCCTCATTTCTACCCCTGTATAATGTACCCTGATACCCCTCAGTTATGATACCATAACCCTCAGTTCACACTTGCGCGTTTTACAGCGCGTTCGAACGCGCTGTAAAATGCTCAACAGGAGAAAACTCATGTTTCCCTATGGGCATGGTTCTCACCTGAGCGTTTTACAGCGCGTTTGAACGCGCTGTAAAACGCCCTACGCTCAATGAAGTTCTTGAGCTTCTTTGGGGCGTTTTGTCGCGCGTTTGCACCCATAGACTTCAATGGGAGCGCGCGTAAAACGCGCGTTTAACACGCATTAAAGTGTAGATATGCCTTTTTCAATTGGTCTCCAGAGTCACGAACGCGCGTCTCTGAAACGCTCAGGTGTGAACCCAGGGTAAAACTGAGGGGTATCAGGGTAAGTTACAGGGGGTAATATAACTGAGGGGAGATATCTGGGGCATTATACAAGGGGGTAATATAACTGAGGGATCAGGGTAAATTATACAGGGGGTAAAACTAAGGGTTATAAGGGTACATTATTATACAGGGGCAATATAACTGAGGAGGGCAATCTCAGGGGACATCATAATGGGGTAATATAACTTATATTTATAATATAACCAAGTCCATACAGACAGAGCCAGTCCCAGGCCTGTCTTGCAACCTTTCCGGTACCCTTTGCCAGGTCCCCACTTTCGCTCCTGACACCCACAGGGAGGGGCTTTATGAGCTCCTGATCATTTCTTTCTAGTCTCACCTGAGGTGGAATAGGGGTGTGGACCCTGCTATCCACCCTTTCCATATCTCTGATCAGCGTGAGAATCGTCACTTTTTTTTACTATGTATTGAAGGCTGGTTACAGCCTGTATTTGTGGGAGGGGCTGTGGCTATTTAACACCGGGCGATCACCCTAGGGGAGGGCGATCATCACGTGAAGCGTCCCTCTGGTTACTTCCGGGTCTTCAGTGCGCTCCCCGGGTCACATCGCTACCTGCAGTTCCATCGTCCCGAAGCAGCAGCACTTCTGCCCTATCGGGTCATGGCCTTCCTCCCTCCGGCTTCCAGAACACCTCTCCTGGATACTGTGGCAGATGACAGCGGGCCCCATACAGCCACAGCACTTGCGGTGGGCAGCACGTGGGCAGTCAGGTAAAAGCTGGTCCTCCGGGCAGGGCCACGTCACTCCCGGGTCGCCGACGTGCTCCTCGGTCCGTTTCACTTCCGGGTAAGTCGCGGCTCTCCGGTCTCCTTGGCCGGAAGCCGTAGCTCTGTTCCGCCTGCCGGCGCAGGTTCGTCCGCGGCTTGTTTTCCCTGCGGCTCCTGGACTGTCTCCCCTGCGGCGCGGGCCCCAAAGGCTGACCAAGACCTCACAGCCGCAGCATCCACATCTTGCCCCAGACGAGGCAGTCCGCTACATTGGGGCAATAATAAATAAATTGGGGCTGCGGTGATATGTGGGCGCACCATGTATTGGTTTTAATCGTGGGTAAGTTCATTGCAGATGCACCCGAGCCGGGCATCTGAGGCGCGCTCATGGTGTTGTACTAGGGTCATACGTGGTAAGAGACCCGCTGTGCACATCAGGGGGTTGTCTCCAAGCCTCCAGAGTTCGGCAGCCTCCATAGGGTTAGTGTTCCTGGGCTCACGCGGGTGCTTCAGGTAGTGGGCTGCATAATTGTCGCAAAATTAGCTGGCACAGGTTCTTGTTGATAGCTTTTCTGGGTAGGGTATCGGGTCCTTACATTTTAAGTTCAAGTCATTGTGCCGCTCTGCTTGTGGCTAGCGGGTTTTTATAGCAGCAGGGTTGCGTCAGATTTCTGTTTTTGCCCCCCGCTTCAGATGGTGTGTTTTGCAGGTGTTGTGTGGATCTGACAAAAAAAAATGTTCACATGTCTTCCTCGGCAGGTTCAAGTACGTGTTTTCTTCCGGTCACTGGTGGCGCTCTGCTTCCAGCGTCATGCAGGAATGATAACCTCGCCACCCAAGTCCGCATAGGCCTCAGGTTAGGTTCCAGTCGTTCCCTTCCAGTCACCCGTGGTCCAAGGGGGTCCCCTGGCAACTCAGGTCCACGTTGCCCCTCTGGTATAGCGGCCTGCGTCGCCTAGGTTCCCACACTTGTCATACATATCTGCTTGTATTGCTCAAATTACTCACATAGTTGCCTGAGTTGCTCAGGTTTACGCATCAGGTGGGTATTATTGCCAGGACCGCCCAGGTTCAAGACACCATTGCTTACTACCACCTAAATCACTCAGGTTCATTTATTATTCGGGTTTATTTGCCTGAATCGCTCAGGTGCACGCATCGTTCTGTATAGCTGCATGGGTCAATCAGGTCTATTTGCCATCCACTTTTAGTGGGCTAATTCACTCAGGTTCATGCTTCTTTCTTCTTTCAGGTGTAGTTGGCGGAATCGCCCAGGTTCACTTGCCATTTACGTATATTTGCCTAAATCGCTTCATTTTGGTTCATTTTTCATCCTTGTTTCTTTGACTGAATCGTTCAAGTTCTTGTTGTTCACGTTTTGCTCAGGTCCACGCATCATTCAGGCATGGTCGCTTGAATCGCTCAGGTTCTGAGTCATTCGGGTCCATATTTCATTCAGTTACGTATAACTGCCTGACTCGCCCAGGTCCATGCATAACTCACGTTGGGCGGCATGAATCGCTTAGGTTTATGTACCATGCGCGTGTAGTTCCCGAATCACTCGGGTCCACGCGGCAGTCATGCATAACTGACTGAATCGTTCAGTTTCAGGTATCTTTCACATACAGCTGCCTGAATCGCTCAGGTTCACGTATCATTCATGTACAACTGCAGAGTCACTAAGGTGCATTCACATCATCCATGTGTGGGCGCCTGAATCGCTCAGGTCCATGTATCATTCCCGTATAACTGACCGAATCGCTCCGGTCCATTTTCCATCCATTTATAGCCGCCTGAATCACTCAGGTTCATACCTCATTCATGTGTAGTCTCCTGAATCGCTCAGGTCCATGTATCGTTCCCGCGTAACTGCCTGAATCGCTCAGGCCCATGTATCATTCTTTTATAACTGCCTGAGTCGCTCAGGTTCATACATCATTCATGTGTAGTCGTCTGAATCGCTCAGGCCCATGGATCATTCATGTATAACTGCCTGAATCGCTCAGGTTCATACATCATTCATGTGTAGTCGCCTGAATCGCTCAGGTTCATACATCATTCATGTGTAGTCGCCTGAATCGCTCAGGTTCATAGATCATTCATGTGTAGTCGCCTGAATCGCTCAGGCCCATGTTTCATTCATGTATAACTGCCTGAATCGCTCAGGTTCATACGTCATTCATGTGTAGTCTCCTGAATTGCTCAGGTCCATGTTCCATCTATATATAACTGCCTGAATCGCTCAGGTTCATACATCATCCATGTGTGGTCGCCTGAATCACTCAGGCCCATGTTTCATTCATGTATAACTGCCTGAATCGCTCAGGTTCATACGTCATTCATGTGTAGTCTCCTGAATCGCTCAGGTCCATGGATCATTCATGTATAACTGCCTGAATCGCTCAGGCGCATACATCATTCTTGTGTAGTCTCCTGAATCGCTCAGGTCCACGTATCATTCATCTATAACTGCCTGAGTCGCTCAGGTTCATACATCATTCATGTGTAGTCGCCTGAATCGCTCAGGCCCATGTATTATTCATGTATGACTGCCTGAATCGCTCAGGGTTATACATCATGTACGTGCAGTTACCTAAATCGCTCAGGTTCACATGTCATTCATGTTTAATTGCCTGAATCGCTCAGGTTTCACGTGTCATTCCGGTATAACTGCATGTATCGCCCCGTACAACCGCCCGATTTTCTCGGGTTCATGTCTCTTCCTGTAATAACCTAAGGCTAAGCTAACCAAGTTGTCTCACACTTCCGCTCTACCGCCTGAGATCGCTCAGGTCCTGTTCCTTCTATGTTTTCGGCCTGATTCGCTCAGGTCATGTTCCCTGGATTTCCGGTCATTCTTTTTCATTCAGGACGGGTCTTCTATCATCAGGTATGTTAGCCTGAAATACTCAGGTTTCCTTTTCAGATACGTGGCACCCTGAATCGCTCTGGTCTCTTGTCATCCTTGCCTATGCGCCTGAACCAGGTCACTTCTCCTGATATTCCCGCATTGTCTCCAGGGCAGCCAGGCATCCGACCACGATTGGTCTTCTCCGGTTCCACTCAGTGTCGCTCTGTGTCTTACCGGGTTTCTGCCAGCTCTCTTCGCTCAGTTGATTCACGCGCAAGTTCTTGTCATCGCTGACGGGTTCTTACGCATCCCTGCATCTCATAATTCCTGCTCGTTTCCTGGTTCCCAGGTTGCAGGTTCAGTCCCGCAAATGAAACAATCTGCCCCGGTTAATCTCGTCTTCCGCACGATTCAATCCCTCCTTTTCCCTGGCACGTCTGCTGCTTCCTTTGTCCACCTGTTCTGCTCAGGCTCGCCCAGTCTTCGTTATTTGCTGACTGGCGGGTATCGGCCAGTTGCCTCACGCGCAGTTTGTATCGTCGTTCCATCACTTCTGTTCGTCCCGGACTTTCCCAGTTTATAGGTTCCAGTCCTGTCAGTAAAATTTGTCCCCGTTCGCATCTCCCATGTGTAATGGCCCTTCCGCCCGGGCCATACTTCATGGTGTGGCGCTCAGGCCTGAAACACTCAGGTCATGTCTCTTCATGCCTGGTGGCCGGGATCACTCAGGTCGCATATTTGCCACTAGTCTTGCCTCGTGTCCCGCATCATTCTGGACGCTCGCCGCGTCATCACAATCCCAGGCTTTTCTGTTGTCTTCACCTGGTTTCCCTGATCTTCGTGTTTCGGGCACGTCTCTGGGCAGCTTCGGATTGCGCACTAGGCCAATCCCCTTGCTTTCGTGGCACGCTTTCACAAACAACCATTTGTCCACCTTCTCTCAGGCTCCTTGTCACCGGGTCCCCGTGCATTTCAGTTCCATACTGGTGGCCAGCCGTTCCACACCCTAGTCCAAAACGCTTGTTTCATGGGTTTCACGGATCGTTTTCATTCCTTCCTGTCCGATCCGCGTTTCCAGGTAAGTCACGAACAGTTGCGGCATCCAGTCACACCTCTGTTGGGGTGTTACGCCTTATTCATTGTGAGTGTCGTCTCCAGTCCTATTGGAGGAAACTGGTCAGGGTAGACAGTCGGTTCTAGTAGGACTTAAGATTTTAATTCTTCCACACGCTTTCCCAGTCTTTACCTTTCGTCCCGTTCATGGTTCAGTACAGCTGTTGGAACCTGCAAGGGTCCGCGGCTGGAGCTTCACGACGGGGTTCTAGGCGTTTCTGCGCTCCTGCTTACCACCTACAGGGTGACGGGGACATTGTTACTTCATCAATGACATTTCATCGCGCTCTGCCATATCCAGCGGCACCTTTCCTTTAATATAGTCAAGTTATATTAGCCGTATCAAACATCACCGGGGGCTTGAGGACCCGTCTTGCCAAGCTGCCCTCAGTGGCACCCAGAGGAACTGCATGGGTCCAGTAGTGCTTAAGCAACCCATGCCGGGCGAACTGTATCTGTAGCTACCCTGGCCCTAAACAGGAGCTCCTTTTGGGTGCCCATCTAACAGTATCTTCGAGGCTGACATGTATTCAGGATTTCGGGGGTTCCTTAGGCCGGGGAACACACCTGCAGCACAATCACGCTCCATCCTTCTCAAGCGACATCTTGTATAGCACGGCATTCACCTTTCCCTGCTCCTTCATCTTCAAGCCTGTCAGATGGGTTCCCTGCGGGAGCTAAGTCCTTCCGTTGTTAAATAGTGGGTGCCCGGTAAGGCGCTCAGGGAGCTCGCCAAGGTGCTCCAGCGTATGGTTCGCTCACATCTCTTCAGCCATTCCCCGGAACTGCTCATCAACGGCGGGGTTGGGGCACAATCCCGGCACTACCACCAGCCATTCCTTTGGCCTCTTTAGCCCATGGCACCACGTGCCAGTTCATGTTGTCCCCGGATGGGGCAGTGGAGGTCGCCATGTTGTTTCAGGTGCGTACACGATCCTCAGGTCGATATTCTAAGACGTTCCGCTCTATAGCTCCAGGAATCACCGTGTTTCGCACCATTAAGTCCCTGGCACCTACCAGGTGGTGAAAGTCCTCTTTTGCCCACTTATCCAGGCCTTACCCCGCTCTTGGCTCCGGGCACACTTCAGCCAGATAGGTTATGGGGGAGGCTAGGCCAGCCTTCTCCCTCTCTCCCTTCTTCACCTACCTCAGACCATACCACAAGTATTGAAGGCTGGTTACAGCCTGTATTTGTGGGAGGGGCTGTGGCTATTTAACACCGGGCGATCACCCTAGGGGAGGGCGGTCATCACGTGACCCGCCCACCCTTCCCCCTTTTTCTTACTTCAACTCCATTGGGTGGCCCACTTATCAAGGCCTTACCCCGCTCCTGGATCCGGGCACACTTCAGCCAGATAAGTTATGGGGGAGGCTAGGCCAGCCTTCTCCCTCTCTCCCTTCTTCACCTACCTCAGACCATACCACAAATATATATTATATATGTATATACATACATACGCGCGGCGTGTGTGTTTGTGCTTTACGGTGTTACCCTAATGCAGCGTTTCTCAAATAGTGGGGCGCGCCCCCCATGGGGGGCGCGAGGCTCCGTAAGTGGGGGGCTCCAGGTGACAGGAGATGAACGCTTCCACTGTGGAAGCGTTCATATCCATAGTGCATATGATTGGGGGGGGGGGTTAATGGAGCCTGCACATGATTTTGGGGGTTAATGGAGCCTGCACATGATTTGGGGGGTTAATGGAGCCTGCACATGATTTGGGGGGGGGGGTTAATGGAGCCTGCACATGATTTGGGGGGGGGGGGGTTAATAGCCCTCACCTGTGTGGAGATTGGTGTACTTATAACAATTTTATAGACAAATGATACTATTTACAGTCGCGTGCAGGGGGGGGGGGGGCGCAAAATGTTTTCTTCTTCCTAGGGGGGGCATGACAGAAAATAATTGAGAAGCACTGCCCTAATGCAATAGGCTGCGCATGCCTATGGTGCCAGGGGAAGGAAAAATAATATAGGTAATGCATCTGTGAGTTCAGGGACCCAGTGGGTGACATATTCACATTTTTTTCTGTAAAGTACCCCTGTGCTACATGTGTGAATTTTTTATTTTATTTTTTGCTAAAAAGTACGTTTGCGACCTGCACTACATTTCAGAGAATGAAAGATAATCAGTAAATACAACTGGGACATTGTGGGTGAAAAATAAAATCACTTATTTTTTGCCATAAAGTACATTTGCGGCCTGAACTGCTTTTATGACAGTGAAATATAATCAGTAAATACAACTGGGACATTGTGGGTGAAAAAAAAAATAATAACTTTTTTTTTTACCATAATGTACATTTGCGGCCTGCACTGCTTTTATGACAGTGAAATATAATCAGTAAATCCAGGTCTTAGATTGTGGGTGGACATTTCTACAGTTATAAGGCCAGTCATTCACAAATGGCTTGGAGGGTGTGTTCCTGCTGCACTGCGTACTCAGGAGAAGTAGAGCAATGTGTTTTGGGGTGTATTTTTACATATACCCATGCTGGGTGTGAGAAATATCTCTCTAAATGACAACTTTTTAATTTTTTTTATACAAAGTTGTCAATTTACAGAGATATTTCTCTCACCGAACATGGGTATATGTAAAAATACACCCCAAAACATATTGCCCTACTTCTTCTGAGTACGGTGATACCACATGTGTGCCACTTTTTTGCAGCCTAGGTGCATAAAGGGACGTAAAGTCAAACAAGTACCTTTAGGCTTTACAGGGTTGCTCACAATTTAGCCCCGCCCAAAATGCCAGAACAGTAAACACACCCCACAAATGACCCCATTTCGGAAAGTAGACACTCCAAGGAATTCACTGAGGGACATAGTGAGTCCGTGGGAGATATATTTTTTTTTTTTTGCAGAAGTTAGCATAAAATGGAAACTTTATTAATATTTTTAAGCTCACATTCATTCACGGACAAGCTCACATTCATTAAAATGAACCAGGTATGGATCCCACAGGATTTGTCCGTACCTTGTGCAGAATAGACATGTATACCGGCCTCACCCAGCCTTTACTCCAGTGCACTTTCTCTTTGTTTTATTTTCTATATTTCCCAATGTTTTGGGGTTTACCCAAATAAAAATAAAAAAAATTTAACAAACAGTATTGTTGGCGACTTCCTCCTCCATCACTGCTTCCAATTACACCGCCACTTCCACCGCCTCCTCGACCTCCTACTCCATATGGACCTCCTTCTCCTAGTTCAAGATTATTTTTAATTTTTATGTATTTTATGTTATTTTAAGTAATTTCCCTATCCACATTTGTTTGCATGGCAATTGTCCAACTCTTACCCCCATTTTGCTTCCTTTTGCAGCCCTCTAGCCCTTTCAATTACTTTTTTAGAGTCATTTTAGTGCCCTAAAGTTCATTTCCCCACTGACTTCAATGGGGTTCGGGGTCAAGTTCGGGTCAAGTTTGGGTCCCAAACTCTAACTTTGCTCCGAAACCGGCAAACCCGAACTTCCAGGTGTTCGCTCAACTCTAAATGAGAGTCCAAAATCTTATTGACCTCAAATTCAGGCTCCCCTTAAACCTCCACCGGAGATGAAGTTTGAATGAAAGGAGCTGACTTGGCTGCCGATTTGAGCAGTAAAACATGAAAGATGTTCACTACTCGAATCGACGGAGGAATAGCAACCTTATAAGTCACCCAGTTAATCTTCTGTATCACCGGGTATTGACCAGTCAATCTAGGCCCCAGTTTGGCAGACGGTTGACGCAACGGGATGTTCTGGGCGGAGACCCACACTGAATCTCCTACATCAAACTCTTGCTCCGTAGTGCGATGACGATCAGTGAATCCGCACTATGAAGATTCCACTGCGCCAACAACCAAATGGGTTGCCTATCCTGGAACCATTGATCTGCCACCGGTGAGTCAGTGGAGGCCCCTGCCAGAGAGGAGAGTCTTGGATCCCTGCCCCCCACGCACCTGAACAGAGACATCTTGGTAGAGGCATGTTCAGAGTTATTATAAGCCACCTCCCTAAAGGGGAGGTGAGCTGCCCATTCCTCCTGGCAGTCTGACACAAAACACCGGAGATACTGTTCAAGGATCTGGTTCGCTCTTTCCATCTGCCCATTGGTCTCTGGGTGAAAACCAAAATACAATGACAGCCCAATTCCCAAACGGGAAACAGAAAAAACGCCAGAACCGGGAGATAGAATGGACTTCCCTGTCAGAAACAATATCCTCTGGCGCCCCGTGTAATCGGAAGACATGTTTAAAATAAAAAAAAAAACTGATCTGCCAGCTCTCTAGCTGACGGTAATCCAGGAAGTTGAATAAAATGAGCCATCTTACTAAAACGGTCCACCACTACCCAAATTACTGTAAAGCCAGAAGATCTAGGCAGATCTGTTATGAAGTCCATAGACACGTGGGTCCACGGGGCCAAAGGAATGGGCAGCGAATGTATCAGAGGGGGCGAACCGAGACGGTTTACTCTGAGCACAAACACCACATGCTTGAATGTAGGTCTTGATATCAACAAACATCTTAGGCCACCAGACATGGTGTTTACAAAGGGACATGGTTTTCTTTATCCCCAGGTTCCCGGCCGACTTGGAATCATGCAATTGTTGCATGACTCTGAGCCTGAAATTTAAAAGGCACAAACAGTCAACCTTCAAGTTTGTTAGGAGGGCTCTCCGCCTGTAAAGGTAGGAAAAGAGAAGACAGATCCCCCATTATATCTGGGGTGTCCAAGGCGGCTACGAAACACCTCAGGAATAATGGGTTCTGGCTCAGAGTCACATACTGAAAGGGCTTCTGGGAAACAACAGGAGAGAGCATCTGCTTTAATAGTTTTGGGCCCTGGTTTGTAGGTTAACCGGAAATTAAAGCGAGTGAAAAACAATGCCCAACGAGCTTGGCGAGAATTTAATCTCTTGGCACCTTTGATATACTCAAGGTTTCTTTGGTCTGTGTAAACCGTAATGGGATGTTCCGCACCTTCCATCCAATGTCTCCACTCTTGAAAGGCCAAGTTAACTCACAGAAGCTCTCTATTGAGGTTCGTGAGAGGCACTACTACTGCAGAAAAGTTTTTAATACATTTTCTATAGTAATTGGCGAAACCTAAGAAATGCTGTAATCCCTTAAAATCTCTAGGCTGAGGCCAGTCCAGGACAGCTGAGAGTTTGGAGGGATCCATCGCCAATCCTTGTTCAGAGACACTATACCCTAGGAAGGGAAATTCTCTCACTTCAAACAAGCATTTTTCGAGTTTGGAGTATAAGCGATTCTCCCTCAGCTTCTGCGGGTCCGATGAGTAGATTAGTATATAATCTAAATAGACGACTACAAATCTACCCAAGAAATCCCGGAGGACATCATTGATAAATTCCTGGAAGACCGCGGGGGCATTACAGAGACCGGGTCAAAGACTGGAATCTGTAGCTGTTGAACCAGAGAAGAGTCGATAAAATTTCCAGCAGCTCCCAAATCAAGTAGGGCGGAAATAGGATGATCCTTCCCTTGCCACTTAATGGAAATGGTTAAGAAAAGACGACTTCTTTTAAGAGGAGGCAACAGAATACCTAGTGGGTTCCCCTCAATTTCCAATAGGCTTTGTCGTTTCCCAGCAGTAGTGGGCATTTCTTTAATAACCAAATCCTGCACAATACAGACAAAGACCAACCAGGGAGATCACCTTTTAAGTACCTGCTAGCCAATCACAGAGTGCCATGTGTCGATTCCTCACAGGTCATATGATAATCCTAATCCCTAACACTTGTGTGGCCTATCCCCTAATCTACTTTGCATTTGTACACAGGTGCTTTTTCTGCCAGCGGCCGGCGTAGCGTATAAGATGCACGTATGCTCTACCGCATATCTCTTTGTGGCCAATCTGCCTCCGGGACCCCGGTGGTCTTTCCATCCGGTGCCCATGCGGACGCACCACCGCATCGTCCGCAAAGGAATCGGAGTCGCAGGCTCCGCAGACGCATGGGTGAATTTTCCCGCTGCTTCAATGGATCCCCCGAGGCTGAGGCAGGGGACCTAGAGGCCCTTTGGACCCCACGACGACCCTGGAGGCCCCAGTGGACCGCAGAGCAGGAGAGTGTCTCACAATTGGTTCATTTTTTTTTTTCCTTTGTCTATTGCCTTTGTTTACTGCCATATAGACTGATATTGCTCCTGAATACAGATTTTAAGCACTTATCAAGGATATTGACCATAAGGCTCTCTAGAGTTATTTCCTCGATTATACACCCTGATCAGAATGGGTTTATCCCTAATAAATATATTCATCACAACTAGAGATGAGTGAATCGAAGTTGACGAAGTTGAATTCGACCAGAATTTTAGGAAAAATTTGATTCGCTCTGAAGCTGAATTTCCTCACGCTTCGTGGTAACGTATCACATTTTTTCCTAAAATGGCTGCTGCACATGTGAGGACATGGAGAAAGGAACTCTGGTAAGTGGGATCACCCATAGGGCCATGCATGCAGCCAATGAGCAGCCAGTCAGCCCTGTGATGTCACAGCCCCATAAATAGTGTCAGCCATCTTAGATTCTGCCATTTACCAGCGTACTTACTGTAGGGAGAGATGTGTCTGCAGGCACTAGGGACAGTGATAGGAAAGACTGATTGTGGTGAAAAAAACGATTTATAAGTGCAGGGAAAGGGTAGGGAGGAATCTTTCCACAGTATTTATGTAGAACAGAGTTCAGTAGGGGAGGTTACAAACTGGGTAATAGAAAAATTCCTATTACACCTTGGTGCACTGGGGATCCAAATTGCAATTATACAGCTCTGTCATTCTAACAAATCATTCTTGTTATTGGGGTGCAAGTGCTGTTTAATGCAGTCAATAACGTTTATTACAAGGAAATATTTCTACAGTACCTCTTATTTACCCTTGTGCGGTGCAGTTATATGTTGTAAAGCTTTTTTTGTCGTGTATTAGTGGCAAAATAAAAATATATTTGCCCTTCATCATTGCACTTATCTGTTGAAAAGCCTTTTGTGTTGTGGAAAAGCGGAAAAAAAAATTAGGGCCTATTTGCCTTTCTGCCGTGCAGTGATATATAATAAAGCCCAGTTTGCCGTGAATTATTGGTGAAATAAAAACATATTCGCCATTCATCATTGCGCTTCTCTGTTAAAAAGCCTTTTTTGTTTTGTAAAAGTGGAAAAAAATCAGGGCCTATTTGCGGTTCTGCGGTGTGAGATATATTCAAAAGCCCAGTTTTCGGTGTATCAGTGGCAAAATAAAAATATATTTGCTGTTCAGCATTGCACTTATCTGTTGAAAAGCCTTTTGTGTTGTGTAAAAGTGGAAAAAAATTAGGGCCACTGTGCCACTCTGTGGCCTCCTTATGCTGCTTTCACATCCACACTATGTTACCTTGCCACTCTGTGGTCTCCTCATGCTGCCTCCACCTCCACACTGTCAACTTGCCACTCTGTGGCCACCTCCTGATGCTGCTACTGCCACCTCCACACTGTCATTGTGCCACTCTGTAGCCTCCTGATGCTGCTGATGCCACCTCCACCCTGTCATTGTGCCACTCTGTGGCCTCCTCATGCTGCTTCCACCTCCAGACCCTGTCATAGGGCCACTCTGTGGACTTCTCATGCTGTTCCCACCCTCCCCACTTCATGATTGGGCCACTATTTCGCCTTTTGGCCAGGTTGACATCATTATTTATTTGACGCTTCTTGTGATCTGTCAGAGGGAAGGAAAAATGAGACGCACAACGGATTCTGTCTGTGTAGCAGCTGTAAGGCTTGTATGGTCCCATCAGAATTGACTTGTGATTTGGTAGCCAAAAGCAGGAGTGGATAGAAGACATGCAAATATTCAATTTACATGTCATCTCTGTTTTAGATCCACTCCTGTTATTTTTTTTGGGGGCATTAGCAGTACTGATGGATTATTGAGCAAATGTAGAGATGAGCGAATTAAAGCTGATTAAGTGGAATTTGTTTAGAATTTCAGGAAAAATTCGATTCGCAACGAATGCGAATTTCCTCAAGCTTCGTGATAACGAATCACAATTTTCCTAAAATGGCGGCTACACATGTGAGGTCTGAAGACATGGGGCAAGGAACTCTGGGAAGGTGGGATAACTCAGATTGACATGCCTTCATTCAGCCAATCAGCAGCCAGCCCTGCGATGTCACAGCCCTATAAATATGTCGGCCATCTTACAGTCAGAGATTTTCCAGCATTCAGAGTGCACGGACAGATGTGTGAAGGTGTTAGGAACAGCAAGTGGAAAAACAATTGTGGAAACAAGAGACAGAAAAAATGATTTTAAAGTGCAGGGAAAGAATAGGGAGGAATCATTTCAAGCATCTTAGTGCAGGGAGAGACTTGAGAAGGCACTAGGGACATTGATAGGAAAGTGATTTACAAGTGCAGGGAAAGATTATTTGGGGATGCAAATAGTCATTAGGCAGCTCTGTCATTCCAGCTTTTTGTTATTGGGCTGCGAGTGTTATGTTGAAAAGCCTTTAGAAGCTTATATCTTAGTATCTTATTCAGTACTACAAGAAAATGATATAAACATTTCACTTCTGCACTTATTTCTGTTGAAAGCGTATAGGGGTGTCAGGACTCGAACCCGTGGCCATTCATGTCCCAGACAGTAGCTCTACCCACTAGGCTACCGTCTCTCCTTGGACTATTCTCTAGCTAACTTCTAACTTCTACTACCTCTCTTGTCCTTGCCTTGTCCTGCTGATTATCCCAATCTCTTGCACCTGCTACTTCCCTATAAAACCCAGCCCTTGAACCCAGCCCTTTGCTGGTTATTGTGCCTACAAGCCTGTAGCAAGCTTCCTCCCTGCTCCTCCACGACTACTGCTGTTTACCTTTGTTGCCGACCCGGACCGTTTGACCTCGCTGAACTGCCGCCTGCATTGACCCTTTGCCTTCCACCGACTACGCCTCTGTCTACTCCTGCTGTTACCTCGCTGCCATCTCTACTGCCGACCCGGACTGATCGACCACGCTACCTGCCTCCTGCTTCTGTGGGTCTTTGCCACTGGACTCCAACCACCAGCCGGCTGTCCTCTGACTCAGGTGAGCCAAGGACCGTTACAGAATAACCAGCCCTACCATGGAGTCCGCAATGGCCACTCTGCGCAAGCAGGTCTCCGAACTTCAGGAGTTTGGCACCACTGCCCAAGAGGAAATTACTCAACTTAAAGGCGCAATCCAGAGCCAACAGAGGGAAATTATCGACTTGCAGCGTCAACTACTGGACGTACGCGGCGCGGTCACCGACACCCGTATGCCTCTCCCGTCAAAGTTTAACGGCGATCGGAACCAATTTCGGGGGTTCCTCAACCAGTGCCGTATTTACTTTCAGATGCAGCCGGGCTCTTTTACCTCAGACAGAAAGAAGATCCTGTTCATCATCAACCTTCTAACTGATGAGGCCCTGGCATGGGCATCCCCATATGTGGAATCCCACAGTCTCGTATTGAATAACCTAGACAACTTCACCACAGCCATGAGCCAAGTGTTCGACGACCCTAACCGCTGCGCGACGGCCGAGGCTAGGCTGCACAGTCTACGGCAGGGAAGACGCTCTGTAGCCGAGTATTCCTCAGAGTTCCGCCGCTGGGTCACGGATACCACCTGGAACCCAGCTGCCCAGAAGAGTCAATTTCGCCGTGGACTCTCCGAACCTATAAAGGATGAGCTCGCCAGGGTAGACGCCCCAGACGATCTGGATGATTTCGTCCAACTGTGCATCCGGATTGACCGGAGACTGGCAGAAAGAAGGAGAGAAAGACTCTGGTCCCTAGATAACAGGCCCGTGTACCCTTTCACTCCAACGACTCAGCCGGCTCATCAATCCTCCACCGAGCCCATGCAGGTCGACCGCCTCACCAAAATGGCCCATTTCATTCCCTACAAGGGCCTACCCACGGCCAAACAGACGGCTGATCTTGTCCTCAAAGAGGTCTTCAGGCTGCATGGGATTCCGGACGACGTGGTCTCAGACCGAGGCGTACAATTTACCTCAAAGTTCTGGAAGGACTTCTGCCTGGCGCTCGGGGTTAAAGTGTACCTTTCCTCCGCTTTCCACCCTCAGTCAAACGGGCAGACGGAGAGAACTAACCAGACCTTAGAGCAGTACCTACGCTGTTTCAGCTCCCACCTGCAGGATGACTGGCTCGACCATCTCCCCACAGCCGAGTTCGCCTACAACAATGCTGAGCACAGCTCAACCAAGCACAGCCCTTTCTTTGCTAACACTGGCTGGCACCCCGTGTTCATTCCCCACCTGCCCGTTGCCTCCACCCTCCCAGCAGTGGCCGGCGCCTAACAACCCTACAGGAGGCACAAAAGGACATAATAGACAACCTCCAGCTCGCCCAGAGGCGCTTTAAACAGGGAGCAGACAGGCGCCGCAAACCCACCCGGGCTTCCATGTAGGAGACAAGGTATGGCTGTCCACCAGGAACCTCAGACTGAAGGTCCCCTCCAAAAAGTTAGCCCCAAAATACATGGGTCCTTTCCAGGTCACCGCACAAATCAATGAGGTCACGTTCCGGCTTGACCTTCCGGATTCCATTAGGGTGCACCCTGTCTTCCATTGCTCCCTCCTCAAGCCATACGTGGAGAATACCTTCACTGGCCGCCACTCGCCCCCTCCACCACCCGTGAGGGTACAAGGTGAGGAAGAGTTCATTGTTGAGAAGATCCTTGACTCCAGGATCCACAGAGGAAGATTGCAATATCTAATTATGTGGGAGGGCTACCCTCCCGAGGATAACTCTTGGGAGCCTGAAGAAAATGTTCATGCCCCCAGACTTGTCAGGGAGTTCCATCTGAGTCACCCAGATAAGCCTTCCCCTGCGGTGCCCGGAGGTCACTTTGGAAGGGGGGGAGTACTGTCAGGACTCGAACCCGTGGCCAGTCATGTCCCAGACGGTAGCTCTACCCACTAGGCTACCGTCTCTCCTTGGACTATTCTCTAGCTAACTTCTAACTTCTAACTTCTACTACCTCTCTTGTCCTTGCCTTGTCCTGCTGATTATCCCAATCTCTTGCACCTGCTACTTCCCTATAAAACCCAGCCCTTTGCTGGTTATTGTGCCTCCAAGCCTGTAGCAAGCTTCCTCCCTGCTCCTCCACGGCTACTGCTGTTTACCTTTGTTGCCGACCCGGACCGTTTGACCTCGCTGAACTGCCGCCTGCATTGACCCTTTGCCTTCCACCGACTACGCCTCTGTCTACTCCTGCTGTTACCTCGCTGCCATCTCTACTGCCGACCCGGACTGATCGACCACGCTACCTGCCTCCTGCTTCTGTGGGTCTTTGCCACTGGACTCCAACCACCAGCCGGCTGTCCTCTGACTCAGGTGAGCCAAGGACCGTTACAAGGGGCGTATTTCAGTAAAAGGAAAAATATATACACACTGCACTGTTGCAGTTATTTCTGGTGAAAGCGTATAGGGGCGTATTTCATAAAAAAAAAAAATACAAATATATACGCACTACACTATCGCAGTTATTTATGGTGAAAGAATATAGTGGTCTATTTCAGTCCAACAAGAAATATATATTCTCAGGTCACTTCTGCAGATATTTCTGTTGAAAGCGTATAGTGGCCTATTTCAGTCCAACAAGAAAAATATATTTTCAGGTCACTTCTGCAGTTCTTTCTAGTGAAAACGTATGGGGGCGTATTTCAATACTACAAGAAAAATATATTCTCAGTTCACTGTTGCAGTTATATCTGGTAAAGCCTTTACTGGTGTATTGCAGTATAAAAAGAAATATACATTCGCCATTCACTGGTGCAATTATATGTAGAAAAATCTTTATTGACGTATATCAGCGCTGTGGTTATGTGTGGGAAAGTCTTTTTTGTGTTGTGGACTGAATTACATTGTGTTTGAAATTATGTATTTACATTTCACACACTGCGCGCGTACGTGACGATGTCCATAAGAGTGGCGAACCAATATAGGTGAATACGGTATGCACTAACCATGCACAAAAATGCATACTAATTCACACCATCCCACATGTATCTGTGGTATTGCTTACTGGACACTATGGGGACTTTTCTGCACAGAAACTGCACGAGGACCGCGTCTCGCTCTTCCAGCGCGGGCCTACTTCCTCCGCTACGTCCTGTTCAATTCAGATCACTCCTCCTCAGGCGCCGTTTTTATTTTTAAACTGACAGCCTATAACCCTCTGTTGAAAAGCCTTCAGTGGCATATATATGTGGAAAAAGAAAAATATACTCGGCGTTCACTGTTTCAGTTATATGTGGCAAAGCCTTTAGTGGAGTATATCAGTATAAAAATAAAAAGATATTCGCCGTTCATCACTGCAGTTATATGCGGTAAAATATTTTTTGAATTATTTTGTTGGGAAAAAAAAATTGTAATCAGCGCTGCAGATATATGTGGTAAAATCTTTTGTGACCTATTCCGGTGGAAAAAAAAAATTCTGCGTTAAGCACTGCACTTATATGCGGTAAAATCTTTTTTTACATTTTTTCAGTGGAAATTTTTTGTTTCAGCATTAAGCGCTGCACTTATGAGGTAAAATCTTTTTTAAAATATTTTGGTGGAAAAAAATATTGTATTCAGCTTTAAGCGCTGCACTTGTAGTCGGTAAAATCTTTTTTAATTATTTTGATGTAGAAAAAATTTGTATTCAGCACTAAGCGCTGCACTCATATGCGGTAAAATATTTTTAGCCTTATTTTGGTGGATAAAAAAACTTGTATTCAGCATTAAGCACTGCACTTATATGCGTTAAATCTTTTTAAAATTATTTTGGTGGAGTAAAAAATTATAGTCAGCATTAAGGGCTGCACTTAGATGCTGTAAATTTTTTTTTTAAATATTTTGGTTGAAAAAAAAAAACTTGTATTCAGCATTATGCGCTGCACTTATATGCGGCAAAATACTCATGCTGCCGCCCCCTTCAGACTATGTCATTGTGCCTCTCTGTGGTCTCCTCGCGCTGCTGCAACCTTCAGACTATGTCATTGTGCCGCTCTCTTGCCTACTCATGCTACCGCCACCTCCAAACTGTCATTGTGCCGCTCTTTGGTCTCCTCATGCTGCCGCCACCTCCAGACTCTATCATTGTGCTGCTCTGTGGACTCCTCATGCTGCTGCCACCTCCAGACTCTGTCATTGTGCTGCTCTGTGGACTCCTCATGCTGCTGCCACCTCCAGACTCTGTCATTGTGCTGCTCTGTGGTCTCCTCATGCTACTGCCGCCTCCAGACTCTGTCATTGTGCAACTCTGTGTCCTGCTTATGCTGCTGCCACCTCCAGACTATGTCATTGTGCCGCTCTGTGGTCTTCTTATGCTGCTGATGCCTCCAGACTCTGTTATTGTGCTGTTCTATGGTCTCCTCATGATGCCGCCACCTCCAGACTCTGTCATTGTGCCGCTCTGTGGTCTCTTAATGCTGCCGCCACCTCCAAACTGTGTCATCGTGCCGCTCTGTGGTCTCCTCATGCTGCTGACGCCTCCAGACTCTGTCATTCTGCTGCTTGGTGGCCTCCTCATACTGCTGCCAACTCCAGACCCTGTCATTGGGCCAGTCTGGACTCCTTATGCTGCTTCCACCTCAACACTATGTCTTAGGGCCACTCTGTGGACTTCTCATGCTGTTCCCACCCTCCCTATATCATGACTGGTCCACAATTTAGGCTTTCGACCTGGCTGACATCATCATTTGTTTGACATTTCTTCTGGTCTGTCAGAAGGAAGGAAAAATGAGACGCACAACTGATCCAGTTTTTGTATCAGCCTTAAGGCCTTTATCGTCCCATCAGAATTGGTTTATGATTTGGTAGCCAAAAGTAGGAGTTGGTAGAAAACACAGAAGACATGCAAGTATTCCATTCATGTGTCATCTCTGTTTTAGATCCACTCCGTTTGTTCTTGTCTTTAGCAATACTGATGGATTACTGAGCAAATGCTAACTGAGTGAAGGCGTATGGTCCACAGACAGTATCTGTTTTTTTCTGGGTAATTGTTCTGACAGATCAGAGAATAGGGAAAATTAATCAGTGACATCAACAAAAACTTACTGCTGACACCCTCTCCACTCTGTCAGAGGGCTCTACTTGGATAAACGTTTAATAGAACAGGTTCTGTAGACATTTATGTGGAAACAGCTGACGAGGGTGGAAAAGGAGTGCGCTTCTTCTTGATGCTAACATCTACCTGTAAGGCTGAGTTGATACTTGATAGTGATGAGCGGCAGGTGCCATATTCGATTTCGACGAAATTCGCGAATATTCGAATGAATATTCGTTTCATATTCGTCGAAATCGAATATTCGTCATTTTTTCTAGCTATCGCGATTAACATGCGATTTAAATAATCGCATATTGCGATTTGTACTTAAGGCTACTTTCCTATTGGTTTCATATCTAGAATTAGCGAGGATGACGAATATGACGAATATATTCGTCTATTCCTCAAAACGAAGATAACGAAGTATTCTACATCTTCGTTTTAGCAACCTATTCGTCAACTTCGCTAATTCTAGCAATCAAATAGGAAGGTTGACTATAGAGACAGCTGTGTTAAATTCGCTATGCGTTTTTTTTTTTTTTTTTTTTAATAAATAGAATACTTATAATAATTTTATCAAGTAATATAATTATTGTATTAAAAAAAAAAATCGCATAGCGAATTTAACACAGCTGTCTCTATAGTCAGTCAACCTTCCTATTTGATTGCTAGAATTAGCGAAGTTGACGAATAGGTAGCTAAAACGAAGATGTAGAATACTAGTTATCTTCGTTTTGAGGAATATGACGAATACATTCGTCCTATTACATTCGCTAATTCTACCAAGCCAACCATAACTTCTGTGCTCATGGAGCGTCCCCATCACCATGGGAACGTCTCCATATACTAAAATGTACTGTCGGTTTGAGGAATTACGTTGAAATCGCAATGCGATTAATTCAAGTTATATTAATCGCATTGCGATTTCAACTTAGAGCTGGGTTTATAATGGGTCAGCTTGCTAGAATTAACGAAGTTAACGAATATGGAATATAGCAGCAGTGCTAAGTTGAAATCGCAATGCGATTAATTTAACTTAAAGTATTCGCATTGCGATTTCAACTTAGCACTGCTAGTGCATAGCTATATTCCATATTCGTTAATTCTAGCCTATGTAAGATAGCAGTGCTAAGTTGTAATCGCAATGCGATTAATATAACTTGAATTAATCGCATTGCGATTTCAACGTAATTCCTCAAATCCGACAGTACATTTTAGTATATGGAGATTCTCCCATGGATGGGGACGCTCCACATGAGCACGGAAGTCGGCAGAAGCGGCAACGGGCACTGACTAGAGCAGCCAGGAAGCCAGGAATCCTCAGGACAGGTAAGAACTACTTTTGGGAAGTAGGAAAGAAAAAAATATAACTAAAAAAAAACGAATATTCGAAAAAGCGAATTTATAGCGCTATATTCGAAATATTCGCGAATTAGCGAAGTGCCGATATTCGCTAAAAAAATTCACTTTTCGAATATTCGCGCTCAACACTAATACTTGAGTCATTTGGTCAATTTTGCTCCTGTGACCGCCCAAATAAGTGAAGTATGCAGTGATTCCAAGTGTGACTACTGTCATCTGCATGTAATTTGGACTCACAGTATTATTTCACTACCACAGCAGATTCCCTATGCGTGTTACTGCAAGGCACAGTGTTCTACACCTCTATAAAGGCTCTCTGAAGCCAGGAAATAGCCTTTTTTTAACATGATTCGCCACAAATAATTTAAGATCGAAACAATTTTTCCAAACAATTTGGAGAACCGACGAATGGAATTTTTGAAATATTCGCTAATCTCTAATCACAACCTTCATTGACATATTGCGAATATATACAGTCTTCCGGCAGGGATTCCAGCTCCATCCTGTATTTGACTGCCTCTAAGGTGCTTGATAGGGTGGAGTGGAAAATCCTATGGAAGGTGTTGGGAAGGATGGTATGAGGTTCATTAGTATGGTCAGTCTTTTTTTATAATTCCCCTATTGCAAAGTTCAAACTTAATGGCAGCCTAACCTCGAGTTTTATATTAACTAGAGGTACTCGTCAAGGTTGCCCACTCCCTCCATTATTATTTGAGATTTATATTGAACTCTCGGCACTTTAGTGTTATGCAAGATACAAGGATTGAGGGTTTTGGAGTACTGGGATAAGAGGATCGGATTTCCCTATATGCGGATGATGTCCTATTTTTTATAAATCGTACCAATACAATCCTCCCAAGAATAATTAGTATAATTCATTTTTTGGGGGAAGTCTTAGGCTTAGATATTAACTGGTCAAAGACTACCCTTATGTTTTTGTATAATTTTGAATATTTGAGCGAGGGGCCCTTGACGACGCTAAAGGTGGTTTATTCATTTGAGTATCTTGGTATGATGATATCCTCTAGGTTTGAAGACTTCATCCAACTTAATTTGATTCCATTGATAACTAAATTGTAGTGTTGAGCAAGCATGCTCGGCCAAACACCAGTTTGTCTCGAAAATCGCTATGCTCGGCACATCGTGGAGTTCGGACAAACACGGCGTGTGCTCGAGCCAGTGTATTTAAATCTAATTTAGCCTCTATTTTTATGCAGAAGATCACTGTACAGTGAGGGAATCCCTCAGAGTCTGTGGCATAGAAGTCCCTGCTCTGACTCCATATATAGCTATGTCCATATATGGAGTCAGTATTTGGGGACAGTGTATTTAAATCTAATTTAGCCTGTATTTCAGAAAAGTTTCTGCTGGGATTCAAACTCATGACCTTCTGCATTAGAGGTAAGGCACTTAACCACTCAGCTATATTAGTTGCATAGCCAGCTACTTAAAAAAAGAGACTTCTACTGTAGAGGAATACTTACTGCTAGAAGGTTTTTCTATAAAGTAGAAGTCTCATATTTATTTATTTTTTGTGACTGGCTATGCAGCTATATAGTGCAGTTTTTTAAAGTTCTGGGCTGTGATGCAGAAGCTGTGACTTAAAATCCTGTCACAAACGTTTTCAGAAGAGAGGCTAAACTTAAATAAAAAAATAAAATAAAAAAAAATATATATATATATATATATATATATATATATATAGAACTTCAGTAAAAGCCACGGCACATCCAGTTAATGAAAAGAAATGTGATCTTTATTCACCCATCTAGCGACGTTTCGGTCCACTTGCTGGGACCCTTGTCAAGCCAGGCTCGACAAAGGTCCCAGCAAGTGGACCAGCGTCATCAGATGGTGAATAAGATCACATTTCTTTCATTAACTGGATGTGCCGTGGCTTCTGAGTTCTGTGTCAACACCGAAGTCTGGGTGTGGGCCGCTGGCACTCCGCTATTCATTCTGGTGTGCAGCCTGAATCTACAGCTGTGTATATATATATATATATATATATATATATATATATATATATATATATATTATTTTTAGCCATAATATATTTACACATATTATTATATAAATATATTAAGGCTAAGATAAATATATATATATATATATATATATATATATCTCATTTTTTAATTTTTTTAATTTTTTTAATAGCTGGCTATGTAGCTATTATAGCTGAGTGGTAAAGTGCCTTGTCTCTAATGCAGAAGGTCATGGGTTTGAATCCCAGAAGAAACTTTTCTAAAATACAGGCTTAATTAGATTTAAATAAACCGGGTGTCCCCCTATGGACATAGCTATATATGGAGTCAGAGCAGGGACTCCTAAGCCGAACTACAGTCCCAACATCCTCCCCTCTTCAGAGCAGGGGATGACTGGTTTAACCCTCGTGTTCTCCCACTGACTTTCATTGTGCTTGGCAGAGCACCTGAGCATCACAATCTGTTCTACAGTACTCGAGCACATGAGCACTTTGGTGCATAATTTTTATTTATAGGATGTTGATAAACTACTTGGTGTTAAGTTTTGGCAGAAAAGTAACATTATCTATGTTTCACAGGTGGTAAGTAGAGATGAGCGAACACCTGGATGTTCGGGTTCGAGAAGTTCGGCCGAACTTCCCGAAAATGTTCGGGTTCGGGATCCGAACTCGACACGAACTTTATCCCGAACACGAACCCCATTGAAGTTAATGGGGACCCGAACTTTTAGGCACTAAAAAGGCTGTAAAATAGTCCAGGAAAGGGCTAGAGGGCTGCCAAAGGCAGCAAAATGTAGGTAAATCCCCTGCAAACAAATGTGGATAGGGAAATGAATTAAAATAAAATAAAATAAATAAAAATTAACCAATATCAATTGGAGAGAGGTCCCACAGCAAGGAATCATGCGTCATATCACCCACCACTGGAGAAGGCCACTCATTTATTTCGGACCAGCACCCAGAGGATACAGGTCCCACAGCAAGGAATAAGGCGTCATATCAACCACCAACGGATAAGGCCACTCTCATTTATTTCAGGCCAGCACCCAGACAGAGGAGAGAGGTCCCACAGCAAGGAATCATGGGTCATATCAACCACCAACGGAGAAGGCCACTCTCATTTATTTCGGACCAGCACCCAGACAGAGGAGAGAGGTCCCACAGCAAGGAATCATGCCTCATATCAACCACCACCGGAGAAGGCCACTCTCATTTATTTCGGCCCAGCACCCAGACAGAGGAGAGAGGTCCCACAGCAAGGAATCATGCCTCATATCAACCACCACCGGAGAAGGCCACTCTCATTTATTTGGGACCAGCACCCAGACAGAGGATACAGGTCACAAAGCAAGGAATCATGCGTCATATCAACCACCACCGGAGAAGGCCACTCTCATTTATTTCGGACCAGCACCCAGACAGAGGATACAGGTCCCACAGCAAGGAATCATGCCTCATATCAACCACCACCGGAGAAGGCCACTCTCATTTATTTGGGACCAGCACCCAGACAGAGGATACAGGTCACAAAGCAAGGAATCATGCGTCATATCAACCACCACCGGAGAAGGACACTCTCATTTATTTCGGACCAGCACCCAGACAGAGGATACAGGTCCCACAGCAAGGAATCATGCCTCATATCAACCACCACCGGAGAAGGCCACTCTCATTTATTTCGGACCAGCACCCAGACAGAGGAGAGAGGTTCCACAGAAAGGAATAAGGCGTCATATCAACCACCACCGGAGAAGGCCACTCTCATTTATTTGGGACCAGCACCCAGACAGAGGATACAGGTCACACAGCAAGGAATCATGTGTCATATCAACCACCAACGGAGAAGGCCACTCTCATTTATTTCGGACCAGCACCCAAACAGAGGATACAGGTCCCACAGCAAGGAATCATGTGTCATATCAACCACCAACGGAGAAGGCCACTCTCATTTATTTCGGCCCAGCACCCAGACAGAGGAGAGAGGTCCCACAGCAAGGAATCATGCCTCATATCAACCACCACCGGAGAAGGCCACTCATTTATTTCGGTCCAGCACCCAGACAGAGGATACAGGTCCCACAGCAAGGAATCATGCATCATATCAACCACCACCGGAGAAGACCATTCTCATTTATTTGGGAACAGCACCCAGACAGAGGATACAGGTCACACAGCAAGGAATCATGCGTCATATCAACCACCACCGGAGAAGGCCACTCTCATTTATTTCGGACCAGCACCCAGACAGAGGAGAGGTTCATTCAACTTTGGGTTGCACCGCAAGGTCATGGTAAAGTTAAAAAAATAAGGATTCAATAAAGAAGTGCCCCGGAGTACAAGAATACATGGTTGATGTGGAGGCAGTTATAAATGTCTATTCTGCACAAGGGAAGCACAGGTCCTGTGGGATCCATGCCTGGTTCATTTTTATAAACGTCAGCTTGTCTACGTTGGTTGTGGACAGGTGGCTGCGTTTGTCAGTAATGACGCCTCCTGCCGTGCTGAATACACGTTCAGACAAAACGCTGGCCGCCAGGAAGGCCAGCACCTCCAAGGCATAAAATGCTACCTCTGGCCACGTGGCCAATTTGGAGACCCAGAAGTTGAATGGGGCCGAACTATCAGTCAGTACGTGGAGGGGTGTGCAGATGTACTGTTCAGCCATGTTAGTGAAATGCTGCCTCCTGCTATCACGTTCCGTATCAGGTGGTGGTGCAGTTAGCTGTGACGTGGAGACAAAACTTTTCCACATTTCTGTCATGCTAACCCTGCCCTCAGAGGAGCTGGCCGTGACACAGTGACACAGCTGCGTTGGCGACCTCTTGCTCCTCCTCTGCCTTCGCCTTGGGCTTCCACCTGTTCCCCTGTGACATTTGGGAATGCTCTCAGGAGCGCCTCTACCAGCGTGCGCTTGTACTCGCGCATCTTCCTATCACGCTCCAGTGCAGGAAGTAAGGTGGGCACATTGTCTTTGTACCGGGGATCCAGCAGGGTGGCAACCCAGTAGTCCACACTATTAAAATGTGCGCAACTTTGCTGTCGTTGCGCAGGCACTGCAGCATGTAGTCGCTCATGTGTGCCAGGCTCCCCAGAGGTAAGGACAAGCTTTCCTCTGTGGGAGGCATATCGTCATCGTCCTCCGTATCCCCCCAGCCACGCACCAGTGATGGGCCTGAGCTGTGTCGGGTGCCACTCCGCTGTGAACCTGCCTCATCCTCATCCTCCTCCACCTCCTCCTCCTCATCCTCCTCGTCCTCCAGTAGTGGGCCCTGGCTGGCCACATTTGTACCTGGCTTCTGCTGTTGCAAAAAACCTCCCTCTGAGCACTTCTAACAGACTTGCCTGAAAGTGCTAAAAATGACCCCTCATCCTCCTCCTCCTCCTCCTCCTGGGCCACCTCCTCTTCCATCATCACCCTAAGCGTTTCCTCAAGGAGACATAGAAGTGGTATTGTAACGCTGATAACGGTGTCATCGCCACTGGCCATGTTGGTGGAGTATTCGAAACAGCGCAACAGGGCACACAGGTCTCGCATGGAGTCGCAATCATTGGTGATGAAGTGGTGCTGTTCCGCAGTGTGACTGACGCGTGCGTGCTGTAGCTGAAACTCCACTATGGCCTGCTGCTGCTCGCACAGTCTCTCCAGCATGTGCAAGGTGGAGTTCCACCTGGTGGGCACGTTGGATATGAGGCGGTGAGTGGGAAGGCCGAAGTTCCACTGTAGCGCAGACAGGCGAGCAGCGGCAGGATGTGAACGCCGGAAGCGCGCACAGACTGCCCGCACTTTATGCAGCAGCTCTGACATTTCGGGGTAGTTGTGAATGAACTTCTGCACCACCAAATTCAGCACATGCGCCAGGCAAGGGATGTGCGTCAAACCGGCTAGTCCCAGAGCTGCGACGAGATTTCGCCCATTATCGCACACCACCAGGCCGGGCTTGAGGCCCACCGGCAGCAACCACTGGTCGGTCTGTTGTTCAATACCCCGCCACAACTCCTGCGCGGTGTGGGGCCTGTCCCCCAAACATATGAGTTTCAGAATGGCCTGCTGACGTTTACCCCGGGCTGTGCTGAAGTTGGTGGTGAAGGTGTGTGGCTGACTGGATGAGCTGGTGGAAGAAGAGGATGAGGAAGCCGAGTAGGAGGAGGAGGCTACAGGAGGCAAAGAACGATGCCCTACAATCCTTGGCGGCGGAAGGACGTGTGCCAAGGAACTCTCCGCCTGGGGCCCAGCCGCCACTACATTTACCCAGTGTGCAGTTAGGGAGATATAGCGTCCCTGGCCGTGCTTACTGGTCCACGTATCTGTGGTTAGGTGGACCTTGCCCCAGATGGCGTTGCGCAGTGCACACTTGATTTTATCGGATACTTGGTTGTGCAGGGAAGGCACGGCTGTCTTGGAGAAGTAGGGGCAGCTGGGGACAACATACTGTGGGACAGCCATGGACATCAGCTGTTTGAAGCTGTCTGTGTCCACCAGCCTGAATGACAGCATTTCAAAGGCCAGTAGTTTAGAAATGCTGGCATTCAGGCCCAGGACTCGAGGGTGGCTAGGTGGGAATTTACGCTTTCTCTCCAAGGTTTGTGAGATGGAGAGCTGAACGCTGCCGTGTGACATGGTGGAGATGCTTGGTGACGCAGGTGGTGGTGTCGGTGGCACATCCTCTGTTTGGTGGGCGGCAGGTGCCAACATTCCTCACATGCTTTGCATGTAAATGTCTGGTCATGCAGGTTGTGCTATGGTTCAGAACGTTAATGCCTCGCTTCAGGATCTGATGGCACGGCGTGCAAACCACTCGGGTCTTGTCGTCAGCACATTGTTTAAAGAAGTGCCATGCCAGGGAACTCCTTGAAGTTGCCTTTGGGGTGCTCGGTCCCTGGTGGCGGTGGCCAGTATCAGGCGAACTCTCTTGGCGGTGGCTGTTCTGCTTCTGCCCCCTGCTCCCTCTTTTGCTACGCTGTTGGCTCGGTCTCACCACTGCCTCTTCCTCTGAACTATGAAAGTCAGTGGCACGACCTTCATTCCATGTGGGGTCTAGGACCTCATCGTCCCCTGCATCGTCTTCCACACAGTCTTCCTCCCTGACCTCCTGTTCGGTCTGCACACTGCAGAAAGACGCAGCAGTTGGCACCTGTGTTTCATCATCATCAGAGACGTGCGGACTCCGATGAGGTGGTATTCCCATGTCCTCATCATCAGGAAACATCAGTGGTTGTGCATTAGTGCATTCTATGTCTTCTACCACTGGGGACGGGCTAGGTGGATTCCCTTGGGATACCCTGCCAGCAGAGTCTTCAAACAGCATAAGAGACTGCTGCATAACTTGAGGCTCAGACAGTTTCCCTGATATGCATGGGGGTGATGTGACAGACTGATGGGCTTGGTTTTCAGGTGCCACCTGTGCACTTTATGCGGAAGACTGGGTGGGAGATAATGTTGTGAACGTGCTGGATCCACTGTCGGCCACCCAATTGACTAGCGCCTGTACCTGCTCAGGCCTTACCATCCTTAGAACGGCATTGGGCCCCACCAAATATCGCTGTAAATTCTGGCGGGTACTGGAACTTGAGGTAGTTGGTTCACTAGGACGTGTGGCTGTGGCAGAATGGCCATGTCCTCTCCCAGCACCAGAGGGTACACTAACACCACCACAACCGCGTCCGCGTCCCTTACTAGATGTTTTCCTCATTGTTACCGTTCACCAAGCACCACAATAAGGAAAAAAATATTTGGCCCAATGTATTGATTTCAAATTCAGGCCTTTTTTACAGGCACCTACCACTATCTGCCTATTTGTTTATGTAGCGTATTACACTAATCCAGGCACAGCAGTAACTACTGATTTAGGGGAATATCTCTTTTAGGGCTAGTATTTAGGCCCTGGATGAAAGGTATCCTTTCATGGACAGATTTTCACTTGGCCTGCAACAGCTGGGACAACAGATTAAGGGTATTGCTATTTTGCCAAATTAATTTCACCCCAGAACAAAATATATGTTTTGGCAGACACTATTCTATTTTGCCAGCCACAGCTGAAACCACTGATTTATGGTATTGCTATTTTAGGAATTGAATTTCACCCCAGAACAAAATATATGTTTTAGCAGACACTATGAAATCTGGCCTGCAACAGCTGGGACACCAGAATCAGGGTATTGCTATTTTGGCAGATTAATTTCACCCCAGAACAAAATAAGTGTTTTGGCAGACACTATGAAATCTGGCTTGCAACAGCTGGGACACCAGATTCAGGGTATTGCTATTTTTCCAAATTAATTTCAACCCTGAACAAAATATATGTTTTGGCGGACACTATTCTATTTTGCCAGCCACAGCTGAAACCACAGATTTATGGTATTGCTATTTTAGGAATTGAATTTCACCCCAGAAAAAAATATGTTTTAGCGGACACTATGAATTCTGGCCTGCAACAGCTGGGACACCAGAATCAGGGTATTGCTATTTTGCCAGATTAATTTCACCCCAGAACAAACTATGTGTTTTGGCAGACACTATGAAATCTGGCCTGCAACAGCTGGGACACCAGATTCAGGTTATTGCTATTTTGCCAAATTAATTTCATCCGAGAACAAAATATGTGTTTTGGCAGACACTATGAAATCTGGCCTGCAACAGCTGCGACACCAGATTCAGGGTATTGCTATATTGGCAGATTAATTTCACCCCAGAACAAAATATTTGTTTTAGCGGACACTATGAAATCTGGCCTGCAACAGCTGGGACACCATATTCAGGGTATTGCTATTTTGCAAGATTAATTTCACCCCAGAACAAAATATGTGTTTTGGCAGACACTATGAAATCTGGCCTGCAACAGCTGGGACAACAGATTCAGGTTATTGCTATTTTGCCAAATTAATTTCACCCCAGAACAAAATATGTGTTTTGGCAGACCCTATGAAATCTGGCCTGCAACAGCTGGGACACCAGATTCAGGGTATTGCTATTTTGCCAGATTAATTTCACCCCAGAACAAAATATATGTTTTGGCAGACACTATTCTATTTTGCCAGCCACAGCTGAAACCACTGATTTATGGTATTGCTATTTTAGGAATTGAATTTCACCCCAGAACAAAATATATGTTTTAGTGGACACTATGAAATCTGGCCTGCAACAGCTGGGACACCAGAATCAGGGTATTGCTATTTTGGCAGATTAATTTCACCCCAGAACAAAATATATGTTTTGGCGGACACTATTCTATTTTGCCAGCCACAGCTGAAACCACTGATTTATGGTATTGCTATTTTAGGAATTGAATTTCACCCCAGAACAAAATATATGTTTTAGTGGACACTATGAAATCTGGCCTGCAACAGCTGGGACACCAGAATCAGGGTATTGCTATTTTGCCAAATTAATTTCACCCCAGAACAAAATATATGTTTTGTCGGACACTATTATATTTTGCCAGCCACAGCTGAAACCACTGATTTATGGTATTGCTATTTTAGGAATTGAATTTCACCCCAGAACAAAATATATGTTTTAGCGACACTATGAAATCTGGCCTGCAACAGCTGGGACACCAGAATCAGGGTGTTGCTATTTTGCCAGATTAATTTCACCCCAGAACAAACTATGTGTTTTGGCAGACACTATGAAATCTGGCCTGCAACAGCTGGGATACCAGAATCAGGGTATTGCTATTTTGGCAGATTAATTTCAACCCTGAACAAAATATATGTTTTGTCGGACACTATTATATTTTGCCAGCCACAGCTGAAACCACTGATTTATGGTATTGCTATTTTAGGAATTGAATTTCACCCCAGAACAAAATATATGTTTTAGCGACACTATGAAATCTGGCCTGCAACAGCTGGGACACCAGAATCAGGGTATTGCTATTTTGGCAGATTAATTTCACCCCAGAACAAAATATATGTTTTAGCGGACACTATGAAATCTGGCCTGCAACAGCTGGGACACCATATTCAGGGTATTGCTATTTTGCAAGATTAATTTTACCCCAGAACAAAATATGTGTTTTGGCAGACACTATGAAATCTGGCCTGCAACAGCTGGGACACCAGATTCAGGGTATTGCTATTTTGCCAGATTAATTTGACCCAGAACAAAATATATGTTTTGGCGGACACTATTCTATTTTGCCAGCCACAGCTGAAACCACTGATTTATGGTGTTTCTATTTTGGCAATTGAATTTCACCCCAGAAAATAATCTATTCTTTGCCAGACAGCAGACAGTATTATACTTGTCTAGCCAAAGCTGGAACACCAGATTTAGGGGATCGGTATTTGGGCAATTGTATTTAACCCCTTAATAAAATATAGAAATTGCTATCCTGAGTTTCTAGGGGTGACAATTAGCACAGCCAAGCCCCTGATGTAGGATATAGCAAGAAAAAAAAAAATAGTATTGATGGATTGATGGACTTGGTGGCAGCTTCTTCTGGTGCACCACAAGTCACAAAATGGCCGCCGATCAACCCAGAAAATAAGTGACAGAAAAATGCTCTGTGCAGCCTAAATATAATAGTATAATTTAAGTTGGTTTAGGTATTTTCAGTTATGTATAGCACTCCTTAGTGTAAAAAAAGCTCCAGTGTTGGAGATTGACACTTTGTCACTTTTGAATGTTGTGATAGGGAGTCTAGGCCAGAAGGGCAAGATCTCCAACTTATATAAAATATTAGTTAAGACAATACTTAATAAGGCTGTCTTCCCGGGTCAGAGGGCTTGGGGAATTGATTGTCCAATGGTTACATTACAAGAATGGGGAACTATATTCACTTATTTAAGATTAGTAACGCATAACTCAAATCACTTATTGGTATAGTTGAATATTTTACACAGAGTGTATATCACGCCGAGTTGGCTTAATAAATGTGGTTTAAGAGAAACTTCGAATTGCCCACTGTGTGATGCACAGCAGGCATATTTTCTGCACATGCTTTGGCTGTGTCCAGATCTTAAAGTTTACTGGGGTTTAATTCAGAATTTTATCACCCAAAAACTGAGGGTAGTAATTATGTTTACACCTAAATGCTGGAAAAATTATTTTGATTAGAATTATCTTTTTAGCCAGACTGTTGATTATTCGAGTCTGGATCTCACAAAATACTCCAAAGCTCAATGAGTGGTTATATTTGGTTAATAAGGTCAAGAGATATGAGAATGTACTATACATCCAAAGAAATTCTGAGGAAAAATGGTCTAGGATATAGTGAGGTTCGAAGTGGTAGCTCTTTTTTTTTTTTCACAGCGGGACAACGACCACAAGCATTCAGCCAAAGTCATTAAGAACTATTTCAACAGCCCAGATCTCCACATCATTGAGTCTGTCTGGGATTACATGATTGGACAGAATGATTTGAGCAAGTCTATATCCATAGACGATATGTGATTAATTCTCTCAGATGTCTGGAACAACCTACCTGTTGATTTTCTTCAAAAACTGTCTGAAAGTGTGCCTAGAAGAATTGATGCTGTTTTGCAAGTAAAAGGATAGTCACACCAAATATTAATTTCATTTCAATTTCTCTTTTGTTCATTCGCTTTGAATTTTGTTAAATAATAAAAATTAACTATTTAAGCCTTTTTGCAGCATTTTTCATGTGTTGGTGAATATAAGTTTTGAAGGGAATAACATAAAATGAAAAAGCAATGAAGAGAATCACAATTTCTACCAGGAAGAGTGCTATGTGTAAACCTTAGATCAGAATATGCTGGCAATACATCATAATATTCTATTCTTAATGCTTATAGTTTTTCAGTTTAAAATGCAAAGTATGTGTTCCACTAGATTTTCTAGTAATAGCAGAGCAGTAGTTTTACTAGTCCAGGCCATTAGCCACTTTTCCTAGAAGTTCTATCTTAGGTCACTCCAACTTGTCCTCATTAAACTTTACAGTTCATATTTGTCATCTCTTGACAAATCATCAAAACTAAAAATGTTTTGTCACATAGTATGTTCAGCCTGATTTAAAAGGAAAATACATCCAAAAGTTATTCTATTCTTGGCTCAACTGACTTTTTCTAATGAGCATCTGTCACCATTTTTGAGTTACAATTAACATTTTCATATATATTCACTTGAGGGTATTCAATAACAGGATACAACTCATTACTTTACTTGCCAGTTATGGCACTTTTAGGAAATAAAAGTGATTGTCCGGAATTATATTTTTTAGCTGTTTCTTTATCCATACAGAAAAATAGGGTTTTTAAGTTTAATGTACTCACAGAGATGAATGCACTGCATTGGAGCTCACTCGATATATATATCACCTGCTCCTTTGTAGTTCCTTGTATATTTTTAACAGAATTGGTTTTCCACTGTGTCTCTGTCCTTCTCTGTATGTGAGACTCCTTTCTGGGTAATGTATCTGTGCCCTGTATCATGCATAAGCCTTTTTTTTTATTTATAAGCAAAAACACTTCAAACTTTACAGGTTCATTGATCTGTGATTTTCTTGAATCTGAATATTTGTGTCGGGAAATTACCTAGTCACGATCCTGCAATGTCTTCCTCTGCATCCAGTAGCCATCACTCTGATCTGTGTGGTTGTGTTGGGAGTTGGTCAGTTACGATGCCAATCAGCTCTGTCTGATCAGATTATCAAATATAGAAGATGCAGATCTAATCAGGGCTCTAGCTCACCATCCAATCTGAAGGCTGGGCAGGGGATTTAAACCAGGCAGAGATTCTGAGTGCCTGTATGTGATTTTGTTGTATACTTGTTATACTGTGCAATATCCTTTTCTTGTATATTGAGTCTCCTGGCAAACTGACTACTGTCTTATTAAACCTTGTTTCTGCTGTTCCTGCTTTCATTCATTCTCCTGGTGAACTGACCTCTTGTCTCTGGATTAACCCTTTGCTTAATGCATGAACCGTGTCTGTCTCTACTGGTTTTTTACCCTGCTTGTCAACTTCTCTTTGTACATCCCTGGTCATTCTGGTAGGTCTGCCACTAGGTTGACCGTAACAGTTTTCTGCTCCACAGACCTAACCTTGGTCCATAACAGTAAACTTAATCTGATTATGCTCTAGAGAAGAACATAGGAGTAGCCTTATCTTCCTACCAACTGAAGTCATTTTTGGAACACTGATAGCAGTTTTCAAGTAAATTGTGATCTGAATGGTGACCATTGAAACCCCTAACAATTTGCTCCATTTTAGACACTGAAAGTTCAATAACTGATTTGGACTTTAGCCTTCATTGTCCTTAACTTTACCAATACCAACAATTTATCTCAGTTCACAACTGCTTTGATTCAAGATGTAAATCAAAATCTATAGGATTGCTATTAAATGTAAAGAAAATATTATATTGTACATGTGCTTAGCATGGAATTTGTGCATAACAGGTCACCCAACCTAGCAATGATCAATAATAGTATGATAGAGCTGCCTGTGTTGGCTATTAGACTTCAGGATGTCCTACCTGACCCTGAAACAAACATAGTAGATATCTTGCAGAGAACATATGGGTCTTTTGACTGATGATATCTTCAATTTTTAGCTAATGAATGGATTAGGGAATTCAGATTAGCTAGGTGCAGGGCTAAATAACATTGGTGTCCTGTTGCAGACAGCACAGAGTAGGAGGCTCCTGCTGCAGTAATTTGTCTTACAGCCAGACACATAATTATAAGATTATAAGGAGAAGGCGAACGTGGCTGACCTTCTAGGACACAGAAAATATGTATTTGTATATTTCTCAGTTTTCCCCTGACTATGATTCTACCTTAACCTTTGGTGCCCTGCACTGGTGTCTCTAAACCTAGTGGATCAGCTCAGCTGTCAATCAAGCAGAGACTACTCCAGGAGGTAGTGAGCTGTAAACTAGTCTTCTGCAAACTCCAAATCCCAGGGGACAACCAGGAAAACATGCTTTAGATTAGTCCAAAGTCAAACCTGACGGTTGACACAGTGGTTCCACACCTACTGCCATAGCACCCATTATACACCTCTCCTCTCAACTCTACCTATCAACCCACTTGTGTGCTTTTTTCAACCAATGACTTACAACCTTCATCTTCCCTTATTACTTCCTCCCATTCTAAAATAGAATGTATATCATGCTGCTCCCAGTTCTGTGGAACTCCTAATATTTAAAATTTGCCACAAACTGACCTGGTCACTGATATCTCCTCCCAATTCTGACCTCAATTAAGTACCCTTGTTGCATCACTCTGCTCTTTATATTAACTCATTCAAATATTGTCAGGGAGACTGGTTCATGTGGCTTTATTTACAGTATATTACCTCCATACAACAAAGTGTCATACTTCCCATTCCATTTAGATACAGTAGTAATCTCTTATGAAAAGAGATCTGTCTCTTTTTCTATGTTTGTTCATTTGATTTGATAACTTTTAATTGTGCTTATTTCTTACATGTCCAGTTGTAAAGCACTGTAGAAACTGCTGCAGCCAAATTTATTTGCGGTGAATCACGTTAAAAAAATGACTATTTCCTGGCTTCAAAGAGCCTTTATAGTGGTGTAGAACACTGTGCCTTGCAGTAACATGCATAGGGAGTCTGCTATGGTAGTGAAATAATACTGTGAGTGAGTATGACATGCAGATGACGGGCATCACACTTAGAATAACTGAACACTTCACTTATTTGGGCAGTCCAAAACTGACCAAATAACTCAAGTATGAACTCAGCCTTACAGGTTGATGTTAGCACCAAGAAGAAGTGCACTTGTTTTACACCATTGTCAGCTTGTCAGCTGATTTCAAATAGATGTCTACATAACCTGTTCTATTAAATGCTTATACAAGTAGAGCCCCCCCAAAAAAAAAAAAAAGTGGAGAGGGTGTCAGCAGTAAGTTTGTGTTGATGTCACTGATTATTTTGCCCTTCCTCTGATCCGTCAGAACAATAACCCCCAGAAAACAGATCCTGTCTGTTGAGCATCCACCTTCACTCGGTCAGCATTTGGTCAGTAATCCATAAGTATTGCTAATGCCAAAAAAAACACACAATGACGGTGTGGAGGTTAAGGCAGCATCAGAAGGCCACAGAGCAGCACAATGACATAGTGTGGAGGTAGCGGCAGCATCATTAGGAGGCCACAGAGTGGCACAATGACAGTGTGGAGGAGGCCACAGGGTGGCACAATGACAGTTAGAAGGTGGCAGCAGCAGCATCAGGAAACCACAGAGTGGCAAGGTGACATAGTGTTGAGGTGACAGTAGCATCAGAAGACAACAGGGTGGCAAGTTGACATAGTGTGGAGGTGGCAGCAGCATCAGGAGACAACAAAGTGACAAGGTGACAGAGTGGGGAGGTGGGTGGTAATACCAGTACCAGCTGAAGATGGTGGGTGAGAGAAGGAGCACTTGACATCAGATGTGTGGCATCAGGCGAGTGGCACCATCAGAATAGTAGCTAAGGCAGGTAGCCAGAAGCCAGAAGAAACCGGTCTCTTTTGTCAGTGTTGGTGTGGCACCATGGATGATCTAGTCTGAAGCATCAGGCATTGGTGGGTCGAAATCCTGGCTGATCCACGCCTGATTCATCTTGACAAAGGTCAGTCTCTCCACATTTTGTGGACAGGCGAGTTCTTCTTGGGGTAACTATGGCCTCCGTTGCACTAATCACCCGCTCTGATGCCACTTTACTGGCCGGGCAGGACATCTTTTCCAAAGAAAACTCTGCTAGTTACTAATATACTAATGAACACCAAAAAGGGCTGTAATTTTCTCACTTCAACAGCTAATAAGCCTTTTTTCTTTTTCCCTACTAATACATGCCAAAAAAGGCTTTAGAACATATCTGCTGAACGGCAAATATATAATTTTTTTTGACACTAATACATGCCAAAAAGGGCTTTAGAATATATAACTGCACAGCGGAACGGCAAATCAGCCCTTATTTTTGTCCACTTATACATGACACAATAGGTTTAGAATATATAACTGCTCCGCTGATCAGCAAATATATTTTTCTTTTGCCACTAATACATGACAAAAAGGGCTTTAGAACATATAACTGCAAATAGGCCCTTATTTTTGTCCATTTATACACGACACGAAACACTTTAGAATATATAAATGCACCGCTGATAGGAAAATATATTTTTCTTTTTTACACTTATACACGACACAAAAGACTTTAGAATATATAACTGCACCGCTAATCGGCAAATATAATTTTCTTTTTTCCACTTGTACATGATACAAAAGGCTTTAGAATATATAACTGCTCTGCTGATCGGCAAATATATTTTTCTTTTGCCACTAATACACGACAAAAAGGGCTGTAATTTTCACACTTCACCACTAATAAGCCTTTTTTCCAACTAATACAAGCCAAAAAATGCTTTAGAACAATTAACTGCACCGCACAAGGGCAAATAAGACATACAAATATTTCCATGTAATAAACCCTGTTAATGGCTGTATCAAAAAGCAATTGCACCCTATTAACAAGAATGGTTTGCTGGAATTACAGAGCTGTATAATGGCAATTTGGGTCCCCAGTCAGTGCAGCAAGGTGTAATAGGATTGTTCCTATTATTCAGTCTGTAACCTCCCCTACTAAACCCTGTTCAACATACAGTGCCTTGCAAAAGTATTCACCCCCCTTGCCTTTTTTTGTATTTTGGTGCCTCACAACCTGGAATTAACATGAATTGTTTGAGGATTTGTATCATTTAATTTTCAGTACATGCCCATAACTTTGAAGTTATGATGTTCGTTTGTTTTTGATTGTAAATCAAACAAGAAACAGGACAAAATAACACAAAAGTAAATGTGCATAACTATTCCCCCCCCACGCCCCCTAAATTCAATACTTTGTAGAGCCACCTTTTGCAGAAATCACAGCTGCAAGTCGCTTTGGATAAGTCTCTTTGAGCTTGCCACATCTTACCACTGGGATTTTTGCCCATTCCTCCTTGCAAATCTGCTCCAGCTCCTATAAGTTGGATGGTTTGTGCTTGTAAACAGCAATTTTTGAGTCTGACCACAGATTTTTTATAGGATTGAGATCTGGGCTTTGACAAGGCCGTTCCAGCACATTTACATGTTTCCCCTTAAACCACTCAAGTGTTGCTTTAGCAGAGTGTTTGGGGTCTTTGTCCTGCTGGAAGGCGACCCTCTGTCCTACCCTCAAATCATGCACAGAGCGGTACAGGTTTTGCTCAAGAATATCCCTGTCATTAGCACCATCCATCTTTCCCTCAACTGACCAGTTTCCCAGTCTTGGCTGCTGAAAAACAAAGTGTTTTTTGGGTGATGCGATGTGTTGGGTTTGCACCAGACATAGCGTTTTGTTTGATGGCCGAAAAGTTAAATTTTAGTCTCATCGGACCAGAGCACCTTCCTCCAAACACTTTGGGAGTCTCCCACATGCTTTTTTGCAAACTCACAATGTGCCTTTTTGTTTTTAGCTGAAAGTAATGGCTTTCTTCTGGCCACTCTGCCATAAAGTCCAACTCTATGGAGCACACAGCTTATTGACGTCCTATGTACTGATACTCCAGTCTCTGCTGTGGAACTCTACATCTCCTCCAGGGTTACCTTAGGTCTCTGTACTGCCTCTCTGATTATTTAATGCCCTCCTTGCCCGGTCCGTGAGTTTTTGTGGGCAGCTGTCTCTTGGCAGGTTTGCTGTTGTGCCATGTTCTTTCCATTTGGTTATGATATATTTGATGGTGCTCTTGGGGATCATCAAAGATTTGGATATTTTTTATAACATAACCCTGACTTATACTTCTCAACAACATTGTCCCTTACTTGTTTAGAGAGTTCCTTGGTCTTCATGGCAGTGTTTGGTTAGTGATGCCTCTTGCTTAGGTGTTGCAGCCTCCGGGGCCTTTCAAAAAAGGTATGTATATGTAATGACAGATAATGTGACACTTAGACTGCACACAGGTTAACATAATTTCACTAATTTTGTGACTCCTGAAGGTAATTGTTTGAACCAGAGCTTTTTATGGGCTTCCTAACATAGGGGGTGAATTCATACGCACATGCCAATTTTATGTTTTCTATTTCTAAACAAAAGTTTTATTTATATATTTTTCTCATTTAACTTCACCAAGTAAGACTATTCTGTGTTCTGATCCATCACATAAAATTCTGATTAACAAAACTTTGAAATTACGGCTATAATATAACAAAATACGAAAAAGTCAAGGGGGTGAATACTTTTGCAAGGCACTCTATATACTTTTGCATATGGATGGTGTGGCAAAAAGCTGGATGATTCACACAATTCTCTTGCTTTAAAACAACTTAAATAGGCAGCACATATGTACCTATGGAACTAATTATGCTCATATGGGTCCATATGTAAAAAAATTAATATATTGAGTAGGAGTTGGTATACATAGTATGTTCATAGTGTAGCAAATCACTTTTAAACCTCTGCAAAATAAAATGTATATCCCAGTGATCACAAGGTAACAAAAGTTATGCTTAGTTATGACTGCAGTGGCCTGGTATAAATTGACAGACAGTCACCCTCTACAATGACTAGGATGAGAGAAACTTTTCATTCTGACTATATAACCCTTAGATGTTGGTTTAAGTGTTGGTTGAAAAAATGGGTTTCCTTTGTCAGCAAATATTTACAGGCAATATTGTTTTTGAATTCTTTAAAGCCAATTTATGAAGGCTTATATGCCAAATTATAATGTAAAAAAAAGTTAAAACAAGGGCAATGTGTGGCCTTACACCAAAAACTGGCGTAAAAATTATACCTGTTTTCTATATCAGCTAGGATTTAAATGTTTGTCACACAGACCTCACAAGATTAGAGGCGAGCAAATTTTTAAAAAATTCTTTTTGTCGGTTCGACAAATTTTTTGGGAAAAATTTGATTCGATCCGAATATATTTGCGGTGAATTACGTTAAATGGCTATTTCCTGGCTGCTGAGAGCCTTTATAGTGGTGTAGAATACTGTACCTTGCAGTAATGCATAGGGAGTCTGCTTTGGTAGTCAAATAATACTGTAAGTCTGTATGACATGCAGATGACAGGCGTCTCTTTTAGAACCACTGCATACTTCACTTATTTGGGCGGTCACGGGGCCAAAACTGACCAAATAAATCATTTAACAACTCATTCTTACAGGTAGATGTTTGCGTCAATAAGAAGCACACTCCTTTTAAACCCTCTTCAACTGATTTGACATAGATGTCTATAGAACCTGTTAATTTAAATGCTTATACAAGTAGAGCCCCCCGAAAGAGTGGAGACGGTGTCAGCAGTAAGTTTATGTTGACGTCACTGATTAATTTTCCCCATTCTCAGATCCATCAGAACAATTACGCAGAAAAAATGGATACCGTCTGTGGAGCATTTCCTTCAGTCGGTTAGAATTTGCTCAATAATCCATCAGTATTGCTAAAGACAAAAAAAAATCAGAGTGGATCCAAAACAGAGATAACACTTTGCATGTCTTCTGTGTTTTCTAACAACTCTTGCTTTTGGCTACCAAATCATACAAACAAATGATATCTAGGCCAATTCTGATGGGCCCATACAGGCCTTAAAGCTGCTACACAGACAGGATTAGATTTTTCCTTCCTTCTGACAGATCAGAAGAAGTGTCAAATAAATGATGATGTCAGCCAGGCCGAAATCCAAAATAGTGGGCCAGTCATGAAGTAGGGAGGGTGGGAAAAGCATGAGAAGTCCACAGAGTGGCCCTATGACATAGTATGATGTGGAAGCAGCATGAGGAGACCACAGAGTGGCCCAATGACAGAGTCTGGAGGTTACGGCAGCATGAGTAGGCTACAGAGCGGCACAATGACATAGTCTGGAGGTGGCGGCAGAATGAGGAGGCCACACAGTGGCAAGGTGACATACTGTGGAGGTGGGTAGCAATACCAGTACCAGTAGATGGTGGGTGAAAGAAGGAGCACTTGGCATCAGATGTGTGGCATCAAGCGGGTAACAGCATCAGAATAGTAGCTGAGGTAGGTAGCCAGAAGAAACTGGTCTCGTTTGTCAAATTGTTGGTGTGGCACCATGGATGATCTAGTCTGATGCAGCAGGCATTGGTGTGTGGAAATCCTGGCTGATCCACGCCTGATTCATCTTGATGAAGTGTCCCACTATGTACTATACAGTATGTGGGCACTTTAAACTCTTGCTAAATATCATATCAAATATCTTGTGGTATCATGCTGTTATTCCCTTTAACAGGCTGGCAGTGTCATTTACCTTTATTCGCTCCTAGGTGGTGCTGGCACCACTTATATATATATTATTGTTGGGGGACGGGGGGGTGTAAAGTTTGTATGTTCGATGATAATAAAGAATTGAGGAAGTTAATGAAGGAGGTTTAAATTAGCATTTCCATCGAAATAATTAAAAAAAGATTTTACCGCATATAAGTGCAGTGCATAATGCTGAATACAAGTTTTTTCTCCACCGAAAAAAATCAAAAAAGATTTTACCACATATAGGTGGAGCGCTTACCTCTGAATACAATTTTTTTTTCACTGAAATAAGTCACAAAACATTTCACCAGATATATACTGATATACACCACTAAAGGCTTTATCACATATAACTGAAACAGTGAACGCCGAGTATATTTTCTTTTTCCACGTATATAAGCCACTAAAGGCTTTTCAACAGAGGGTTATAGGCTGTCAGTTTAAAAAAAACAACGTCGCCTGAGGAGGAGTGATCTGAATTGAACAGGACATAGCGGAAAAAGTAGGTCAGCGCTGGAATAGCAGGAAGTGGTCCTCGTGCGGTTTCTGTGCAGAAAAGTCCCCATAGTGTCCGGTAAGCAATACCACAGATAGATGCGGGCTGGTGTAAATTAGTTAGCATTTTCGTTCAGGGTTAGTGCATAGTGTATTCACCTGTATTGGTGTGCCGCTCTTATCGAGTTGTCAAGTAAGCGCGCAGTGTGTGAAACGTAAATACAAAATTTTACCACAACGTAATTAAGTCCATACCGCAAAAAGGACTTTCCCACATATAACTGTAGCGCTGAACGCTGAATATATCTTGATTTTTCTACAGAAATACACCACTAAAGGCTTTACCACATATAACTGCAACAGTGAACGCTGAATATATTTTTATTTTTATACTGATATATGTCAATAAAAGTTTTTCAAAATATAAGTGCAGCAGCGAATGGCGAATGTATATTTCTTTTTCTACTGCAAGACGCCAGTAAAAGCGCTACCAGATAAAACTGAAACAGTGACCTGAGAATATATTTTTCTTGTTGGACTGAAATACACTTTCACTAGAAATAACTGCAGAAGTGAACTGAGAATAGATTTTTCTTGTAGAACTGAAATGTGTCCCTATATGCTTTCACCAGAAATAACTGCAGAAGTGACCTGAGAATATATTTTTCTTGTTGGACTGAAATTGGCCACTATATGCTTTCAAGAGAAAACTATTAGAATTAAGTGTGCATATATTTTTGTTGTAGTACTGAAATACAACCCTATATGCTTTCACCAGAAATAACTACAACAGTGCAGTGAGTATATATATTTTTCTTTTTTTACTGTAATACGCCCCAATATGCTTTCACTAGAAATAACTGCAACAGTGCAGTGCTTAAATATTTTTCTTGCTGTACTGAAATACGCCCCTATACAATTTCAACAGAAATAACTGCAGAAGTGAACTAAGAATATATTTTTCTTGCAGTACTGAATAAGATACTAAGATATAAGCCACTTAAGGCTTTTCAACAAAACACTTGCAGCCCAATAACAAAAAGCTGGAGTGACAGAGCTATCTAATGACTATTTGGATCCCAAATTCTTTCCCTGCACTTGAAAATCGCATTACTAGCACTGACCCTAGCGCCTTCTGATGTCTCTCCCTGCACTAAGATGCTGTGAAATGATTCCTCCCTATCCTTTCCCTGCACTTATAAATCGTTTTTTCTGTCTTTTTTTTCCACAATCTTTTTTCCACTTGCTGTCCATAGCGCCTTCACACGTCTGCCCCTGCACTCTTAATGGTGGAAAATGTCTGACTGTAAGATGGCCGCTGCATTTATAGGGTTGTGACATCACAGGGCTGAACTGGCTGCTGATTGGCTGCATGCAGGCATGTCAATCTGGGCGATCCCGCCTTCCCAGAGTTTCTTGCCCCATGTCCTCAGTCCTCAAACGTGTAGCCGCCATTTTAGGAAAATTGTGATTCGTTACCACGAAGCACGAGGAAATTAGCATTCGTTGCAAATAAAAAAAAATCCTGAAATTCTAAACAGATTGCACTTCGTCAGCTTCGATTCGCTCATCTCTACTCAAGATGCATAAAAATTAAGAATTGTGAGTTTCTTAATAAATTTGGTGGCTCTTATGCCAGAGAAGGATCTGATTATAAGCAGATTCAGACAACCTTGACAGTCCATGTGTCAGCCACACCTGCCAGGCCGACCGCTGCTCCCCTGACCTGAATTGACTATATTATAATAACTTTTAATGCGGCCAGTCTCTATCTGTTTGCAGGTCTATTACAGTAGAATTACATCATCCTGTGATTACATTGCAATAGCCCCCCATCAGATAGAGTCTGGCTGCAATATAAATTACTATGATACTGTACATTCAGTTAAGAGAGGTAGCAGTCAGTGCAGGACGCACACAGACTGTGTTTCACAGGTTGATCACGGTTGTGTAAATGAGCCCTAAGACAATATAGTGCATTGTACTACTGCAAGGCACACCTTGAAATAATATATTGATCTAAGAACAACTATTGATTTTTCTCTTTACATTTTTCTCTTTATATCTTCAAATATATTAAATTAAAAGACACTTTTTACATTGTGATAGTCCGCAGATGTTTTTTACCAGAACTTGCAAGCAATAACAGGTAATGCCAGTCAGATTGAGATACAGGGTTAAGTGTGATGCACCTCTTTTGACTCTGACAGTTTTTCTTCACAATGGGATGTGTAGGTTTCAGTACCTTAAAGAAAATATGTCTAACCCTATGGGCCAGCGATACAATGGACAGGAGGGGACCCTATTGACTTCAATGGGAGAGGTTTCTAGGCATGTTCTGTGACCTGTGCAGAGGTCACTGTATAATAAAAAAAAGATAAGCTTTGACAATCAACTATTGTGAATGGTGTATCTTTTCTTAGGCTGGGTTCACATTGCCATTCTGTTTTCTGTTCTTTTGATCCATCAGAAGAACAGAAAAATAAACAGAAAAACAGATCCTGAATTTTAAGAAGCCATTTTGCTCAGTTATGCACATGTTGCAATCATTTTAGTCGTTTCCACCTCAGATCCATTATTTTAGATGGAACAGAAATCCTAAGTATTTTTTTTGTCTAAAATAAAGGATCTCAGATGGAAATGTTTAAAAGGGATGCAATGTGTGCATTTCTGAGTATAAAGGATGCTTAAAATACAGGATCCATTTTTTTTGTTTATTTTTCTCATCTTCTGATGGATCAGAAGAACGGAAAACAAAACAGTGATGTGAACCTAGCCTTATCTATACACAGCAGTGATATCAATACAGGTAGGATTAGAATTACAGATAAGCAGGTAACTTTAGTAAAGCGATCTATACAGACCAAGAAGTGCACCTATTGTTAGGCTTAGAGGCAATGCGAAAACTGCAGGATTTTGGGTTTTTTGTTTAAATATAGATATTGACATGGAAAATGTAAAATATCTTTAAAAATATCAAATATGTTCAACATAAAATTGTGATTTAAACAATTGCCCAGTTTCTGATGACACATTCCCTTTAACTCATTATCTGAGTTTATAAATGCTTCCCAAATTTGTGAACAGCATTTACTGATAGATCACCACATGGTGTATTGACTGCATTTTTTGTATAGTATGGCAGCTCATGTTGAAGGAAGTACATGCATAAAACGTTTTCTATTGTTTTATCTCGCTTTTAAAAATGTTATGAACCATCAGAAACAAAAGTTTGCTTTTTTCTCCTCCATTTTATTGGGTACATAGTTTTCAAACCCATTGACAGTTTGAAAGCTGACCTTTCCTTTGCTGCAATGTGATATTCAGGCAATGCTTGTGTGTTATCTACCTTGTGACAAATGCATGACAAAGAATGCTAGCAAACAAAATACAAAATATCATCAATTAAAATAATAATTGTTTCAGAGTGTCGGGATATAAAATTTGCATGATTCTTTCTTCCTATTCATCTGGTAATCTCTTTTCAGCAATTGTGGGTAAAGGTGAAAAAAACATTTCTTTAGAGCATAGATGAAAAATGAAATACTGAAATGTGGTTTAATTACTTTGTGCTTCCCTTTATCTGAATTCTTGGCTAAAGGGGTATTCATTGAAAACAAAAATATATCAAGTAGTATGCTGTTCACTAAATTAAAACTTATGAAAGTATACATTTTCTTGTCATATTGGTGAAATCAATGCTGTAAACCAGTGGAGTCTGACAGTTGTCTCTCCCGCTGTTGAAACTACAACTCCCAACATGGCCAAAGGATATCAAAATATGGTAAGATTGCAGTTTTACTACAGCTAAAAATATTCATGGTATCAAGGTAGCAGGCAACAACTGTGTTCAGGAAGGCAGACGTCAGGGCAGGTGGAGTATTTGACCACGTAAAACCTGTAGAAAGACAGGGCAGGTGGCAGCATAAAGAGAAATTGGAGCCTTGCTGTATTAGGGCTCTTGCATACGAACGCATTTTCGGTCTGCATCAGATCTGCATTTTTGTGGGTTGAATCTGTGGCTCTGCAAAAAAAACAGAACATGTCCTATTCTTGTCCACATTATGGACAAGGACAGGATTGTTCTATTATGGGCTGGACATTCCGTTCTGCAAAATGCAGAAAACACACAGTCGGTATCTGTGTTTTGCGGATTGGCAATTTCTAGTGGCCAAGAGGAGATTGCAGTGGGTGACGGAGGGGTAAGCAAACAGTACAAGGCAATAGTAGTACTGATTAGGCCTGCACAATCTATCGCGAAAGCAATCGCAATCGCAATTAATCGCCATATCGCAATTTGCCAACCCAAAAGTGCTGCAATTATATTACTGTGTTTTTCGCTTTATAAGACATATTTTTTTCCCCCAAAAAGTGTGGGGGGGGGGGATGGAAGTGCGTCTTATAAAGCGATGGTTGACTTCGCACAGCGCGGCCAGCGATACATCAGTTACAGTGCGGGGAGGGAGGAGCGGCAGGTGAAAAGCCGTTATTTTAATTAACACGTTAACTGTGTTAATTAACATTAACATTAACTGTTAATTAACATTAACATGTTCTTATATCTATTTTATTTATCTGTTCTGTGCAGTGCTATTAAGAAAATGGCAAGTTTTGTATTTTGTACTTTTGCAGTAATGCAAATATGTTATTTATTTTGAAAAACACTGTGCATTTCAGTTCTTGAGTTCAGCATAACTACATTTCACATTATCAGTCATCTGTGTGTGCTTTTAACTTGAAAATCCAAGCAGATAGACCTCTAGCACAATTCCCTTAAAATATCGCATTGCATATCGTTATCGCAATTTTTAGGGCCCTAATCACAATCGCACAAAATTCCCATATCATACAGCCCTAGTACTAATTATAATTGATTTACAAAGATCAACTATTTGCACAGTTGCATCTGTTCTGCATGAACACAAAGAGCCACATTTGTCCATTTCATGAATTCTCATATACGCAGTTCCTATGTTAATCACATTTCAGTATAATTGTTGAGGTAAAGGGTAACTAATGTTCTGCATATTGCTAATTTACATCAACTAATGAGCTCTCCTTGAAGACCCCTTAAAATGTTTACAGTCTTTAGTGCCTTTACCATTTTTAAAGCTCAGCCTTCATTTTCCAAGTTAGTAAGGGAGGTTGGTGGTCTAGTGTTCTTCCAGTACTCTGTAGCCTTTGCTAACATTAAAGGGGTTGTCTTACCTCAGACATTGGGGGCATATTGTCAAAACGTTATAGCATTCTTTTCCAGGCAGGGAGTGTTGTAGCGTCTTATTTCACAATAGTTCTTATATCAGCCTCCAGATGCAGTTAGAGGAAATTGTGCATCACGTTTCCTGATGCCCTCCGGCTCACATCAGTGGTCACATATGCATTCATGCAATGGGGATGTGCAGTCTTTGACCTCTCTGAAGCGAGCGGGGGTGAGAGACATATGATGTACCTTCTCCCATAAATGCTGAAATGACCGCTAGTTTGAAATCAGATGCTACACTTCCTGTTTGGTGTAGGGAGAGCTACTGATCTAATATTGATGACCTATCCTGAGGATATAAATTGCTGAACACATTTTTTAAGAGTTCTCATGCTTCTTTCTGTCCTGTTACTAATCAAATATTTTGTCTATCTCCTGAAGTGCACAGGGAATATAATTATGCCATGCTTTCTTCATTAGAAGCTTTAGGCCAATTTTACACTTGCATATTTTGGTTGTGTATTTTGAATCCGTATTTGTAAGCCAAAAATAGGAGTGGGTCCAAAACACAAAAAAGAAGTATATATCTTTCCATTATACTTTTTCCTCAAAACATCTATAAATCACTGCTGTCAAAATATTGCTAATTTCATCTACAACTAACTATGCCAGGTTAATAGGCCTAAAACAAATGTACACAACATTTTAATTTCACATTAGAATAGTCTACACACCAGGAAATTACTTGGCCATTTCTTATTGATATATTTTATTACAGCAGAATTTTTCTTTTGTAAGAAACTAGGAAACCATAATCTATGAGTGATCTCATTTCCATTCATCAGTTTTATTGGATTGTAGCATGACCCCATAATGACTTATTTAATCAGTTTCAGCAAGAAAGTTATATAATGGATTGATACATGGAACCTTACATTTATATTACAGAAGCTTATCTAAAATTCTTAGATTCGTCTAATTTCCGGGTATGTCAGCCAGCCGCTGCATTGACACCTTAAGGACCCAGGACGAAAATGCTCGTCCTAAACGGGCGGTACTTTGCACCCTAGGACAAGCATTCTCGTCCTGCAGTTCTTCCTCCACCCAATGTGCGGTGCCGCAATCAGTAGCAGAAATCCGGCTGTTACTGACAGCCAGATCCCTGCTGCATCCACCAGCATCATTGATAATGCCGATGCCGGTTGATTAAGGCCTCTTTCACACTAGCATTGTGAGGATCCATGCGACGTAGGGGCGCTGTGACATCATTGTGGAGCGCCCCGGGAGCCGCACGGACGGTAAGTAGTTTCTCCACTACTCCCCACTACTTTTCCATGGTGGCCAGGACTTTAGTAGCATCCTGGCTGCCATAGTTGCCATTCAGAAAGCTAACGTCGTTTAGTTTAAAGTCGGATCCGGATTAATGCTTTTCAATGGGCATTAATTCCGGATCCGTCCGTGCGGCATGCCTTCAGTTTTTTTGTCCGGAGGAAAATCCGCAGCATGCTGCGGATTTTTCAACGGCAAAAAAACGTTTGAATACTGAACTGAAGACATCCTGATGCATCCTGAACGGATTTCTTTCCATTTAGAATGCATTGAGATAATCCTGATCAGTATCTTGTCATCTTAGAGCCCCGAGGACGGAACTCTAGGATGGAAAGGAACAATGCAAGTGTAAAAGAGGCCTAATCCCTCATATGCCGTGGCAATCGCTGACCGCGGCATATGGGAGGTTTGTGCTCCCTCTCCTTAGCCATCGGGTCCCCACGTTGAGGTGGCAGGGACTCGATGGTTGCCATGGCAGCCCCAAGCCATTCAAAGGCTTGTCTCATGGGAGAACGATCAGTGAATTACACTGTGTTATACACTGATAGTCAATGCAGTAGGATACAGATGTATTGTGCTGCATTGAAAAAGGGATCAGACCCTGTGATGTTAAAGTCCCATAGTGGGACAAAAATAATAAAAGTGAAAAAAAGTGTTTTTAACAATACAAATAATTAAAGTTTCAATAAAAAAGCCCCTTTCCAATAAAAAGAGACACATAAAATTGTAAAAAATAGAAAAAAATAAAAATAAACAGGCATATTAGGTATCACCGCGTGCGTAACAACCTGCTCTATAAAAATATCACATGATCCGTCCTGTCTGGTCAACAACATAAATAAGAATAACTATGCTAAAAAAGCCATATTTTCTGTCACCTTTCATCACAAAAAGTGTAATACCAAATAATCAAAAAATCATATATACCCAAAAATAAACTGTCATCTCATCCGGCAAAAAATGAGAGTCTAACTAAGACAATCGCCGAAAAAATCTATGGCTTTCAGAAAACAAGGACACTAAAACATAATTTTTATGTTTCAAAAATACTTTTATTGTTTAAAACCAAAATATAATTAAAAAAACAGACATATTATGCATCCGTAGCTACCTGCTTTACAGAAATAGCACACAATCTAACCTGTCAGATCAACGCTGTAAATAACAAAAAAAAGCTATTTTATTTGCAAGTTTGCCATTTTAATCCAATTTTCCAGTAACAAAGCAAGGGTTACCAGGCAAACAAAACTCAATATTTATTGCCCTGATTCTGTAGTTTGCATAAACACCCCATATGTGGTTGTAAACTGCTGTATGGCCACATGGCAGTACGCAGAAAGAATGGAACGCCATATGGTTTTTGGAAGGCAGATTTTGCTGGAATGGTTTTTTGACACCATGTCCCATTTGAAGCCCCCCTGATGCACCCCTAGAGTAGAAACTCCAAAAAAGGACTCCATATGGCGTTCCTTTCCTTCTGCGCCCTGACATGTACCCGTACAGCAGTTCACGACCAAATATGGGGTGTTTCTGTAAACTACAGAATCAGGATAATACATAGTTACTATTGTTTAGCTGTTAACCCTTGTTTGTTACTGGAAAAAAAAATATTAAAATGGAAAAGCTGCAAAAAAAGTGAAATTCTGAAATTTCATCTCCATTTTCCTTTAATTCTTTTGGAACATCTAAAGGGTTACCAAAGTTTGTAAAACCAGTTTTGAATATGTCTGTGAAGGTTCTCATTTATCCCAGTCATGGTATATGTGTAAAGAATACATTAAGGCAACTGGACTTGCTGTAGATTTCTTGAAAACATTTCACTCATTCTTCCAACGAGCTTTATCAATTCTGAGTGTTTTCAGTTTTGAATACCTTGAGTGGTATAGTTTCTAAAATGGGGTCTTTTCGGGAGTTTCTACTCTAGGGGTGCATTAGGGGGTCTTCAAATGTGAAATTTCAACCTACGATTATTACCGTTAAATCTGCCTTCCAAAAACCATATGGCATTACTTTCCTTCTGAGCCCTGACCTACCCTGTGCCCATACAGCAGTTTACAATTGCTTAGTTACAAGAAAAAAAATTATTAAAATGGAAAATCTGCCAAAAAAGTGAAATTCTGAAATTTCATCTACATTTTCCTTTAATTCTTGTGGAACACCTAAAGGGTTAACAAAGTTTGTAAAATCAGTTTTGAATACCTTGATGGGTGTAGTTTCTAAAATAGGATCATTTTTGGGTGGTTGCTATTATAAAAGGGACTTCAGACCTGAACTGGTCCTTAAAAAGATTTGCTTCTAAACTTCTAAGCCTTCTAACGTCCCAAAAATAGAAAATGTAATTTACAAAATGATCCAAACATGAAGTAGACATATGGCAAATGTAAAGTAATAACTATTTTAGGAGGTATCACTATCTGTTTTAAAAGCAGAGAAATATAAATTTTTAAAATTGCGAATTTTTCTGAATTTTTAGTAAATTTGGTATTTTTTTATAAATGAAATATTTTGATTCAAATTTACCACTGTCATGAAGTACAATATGTGATGATAAAACAATCTCAGAATAGCTTGGATAAGTAAAAGTGTTTTAAAGTTATTTCTATATAAAGTGACACATGTCAGATTTTCAAAATAAATGGCCTGGTCCTTAAGGTTAAAAATGGCAAGGTCCTTAATAATAATAATGATACTCTTTTTCACAGAACTTTAAAATTCAGAAGACCCATGTACAAATCAAAATAAACTTTACAGGGGTACAGGGTAATAAACAACTAAAACACTAGGAATGAGGGCCCTGCTCTCAAGAGCTTATAAGGAGATGGAGGTGACACAGAAGCTAAAATTGTTTTCTAAAGTTGCCCAGTCATTTTTGTACTAAAAGGAGTAGTGCAGATGGAACTGCAAGTGCTACTGCATTGAGTGTGAGAATTATTGGTGGATGATGCCATTCGGTTCTGAAGAATGAGGGGCATGGGGTGTATGAGGAAGAGTTATTTGGATGGAACATAATAAGCCTCCCAAAAAGATGTGATTTTAAGGCACGTTTAAACCAAAGGAAGTTGGTTTAAACATGCATTCCAGAGAACAGGTGTATCTTGATAACAGTCTTGAAGAAGAAGTGAGAGGTTCAAATTATGGAAGATGTTAATCTTACAGTTGTGTTCAAAATTATTCAACTCCCAATGCTGTAAGGGGTTTTAGGGAATTTAGTGAACATTTGTAATTGTGTTCAGAACGAAATCTTACAAGGACTTTTTAAAGAACCAAATGCAACTAAAATGACATCAATCGTTTTTGTAATACAGTATTAAATGTTTTTTCTGTGATTTCTTCATTGACACAATTATTCAACCCCTTAAAGACTACCACTCTTAAGAACAGAGGTTCATTCAAGTGTTTTCGATCAGGTATTGAAAACACCTGTGGATGTCAAGGAGCAGCAATCAAGCATAACAAGCACCAATTAGGCAGATTTAAAATGGCTGTGATACTCAGCTCCTTCTAGACAGTTACTGGTGTGTTTACAAACATGGTGAAGTCAAGAGAATGGTCCAGGAAGACAAGAGAAGAGGTGATTTATTTTCACAGGAAGGGCAATGGCTATAAGAAGATTGCAAAGATGTTAAACATACTAAGAGACACCGTAGGAAGCATCATTCGCAAATTCAAGGCAAAGGGCACTGTTGAAACACTACCTGGTTGTGGCAGAAAGAAGATGCTGACTTCGACTGCTGTGCGCTACCTGAAGAGCAAAGTGGAGAAAAGTCCCCGTGTGACTGCTGAGGAACTGAAAAAAGATTTGTCAGATGCGGGTACTGAAGTTTCAGCTCAGACAATAAGGCGCACACTGCGTAATGAAGGCCCCCATGCCAGAACTCCCAGGCGCACCCCCTTGCTATCTCCAAAGAATAAGAAGAGTCGACTGCAGTATGCCAAAAGTCATGGGGACAAACGACAAAAGTTTTGGGATAGTGTTCTGTGGACTGATGAAACAAAATTAGAACTGTTTGGGCCCATGGATGTTTGGAGGAGGAAGAACGAGGCCTATAAAGAAAAGAACACCTTGTCTACTGTGAAGCATGGCGGGGGGTCAATCATGCTTTGGGGCTGTTTTGCTTCTACAGGTACAGGGAAGCTTCAGCGTGTGCAAGATACCATGAATTCTCTTCAGTACCAGGAGATATTGGATGAAAATGTGATGCAGTCCGTCACAAACCTGAGGCTTGGGAGACGTTGGACCTTTCAACAGGACAATGATCCCAAGCATACCTTCAAGTCCACTAGAGCATGGTTGCAGATTAAAGGCTGGAAAATTTTGAAGTGGCCATCGCAGTCATCAGACTTAAATCCGATTGAGAACCTCTGGTGGGACTTAAAGAAAGCAGTTGCAGCGCGCAAGCCTAAGAATGTGACTGAACTGGAGGCTTTTGCCCATGAAGAATGGGCGAAGATAACCGTAGATCGCTGCAAGACACTTGTGTCAAGCTATGCTTCACGTTTAAAAGCTGTTATAACTGGAAAAGGATGTTGTACTAAGTACTAAGATTGAATGTCACTTGGAGGTTGAATAAAACTGATAATTATGTGAGCACAGAAAAGACATTTTTGGTTATTTCATTATAAATGTTATGTTATATTTGTCTGACTTACAAGTGCCTCTTTGATTTAATTGAAAACAAGATGACTGAAATGATCAAAATTCATGTCAAACTGGTCAAAAAACTCAATTTCAGTGGGGGTTGAATAATTTTGAACACAACTGTAGATCATTGGCAGAAGGGAGACTGCAGACAGAAATGATGGAGAATATGTATGAAGGTTCAGAACTGTAGGGAGCTTTGTGCATGAGGGTGAGAAGTTTGAACTGTATTCAGTGGTGGATGGGAAACCAGTGAAATGACTGACTTAGGCTATAGGCATCCGTGTAGGGGGTGGTCAGATAGTTGGGCCTGGCTGCTGCTCTTAGGACAGACTGATGGCTAGAGTGTTTAGTGAGGAGAAGAAAAATTAATAATCAGTTAAAGTAGTCAAGACGAGAATGAATCAAGAGACACAGGAAGAAAATCAGGAGAGAGTGGTGTCCCTGAGGCCAATAGAATGGAGCAAGGTGAGGAGGATTTTTTGCTTTACAGTGTCAAATGCTGCAGAGATATATGAGAATCAATAGAGCGTAGTTACCATTGCTTTCCGCTGTTAAGAGATTATTAGACACTTTGGTAAGGGCAGTTTCTGTAGAGTGCAGAGTGCAAAAAGCAGATCATAAGAGGATGAAGAAAGAGTTAGTAGAGAGGTAACTTATTATGCCAGAGTAGACCAGATGTTCCAGGAGTTTAAAGATGAAGGGATGCTTATTGCTTAAATGCAGTTCTGCAGTTAGCAGCACAAGTAGGGTCAAGTCTAAGAGATGTTTTTTTTTTTTTTTTTTTGCAGTGGGATTATAACAGAATGTTTGAAAGATTACAGAAAGATACTAGAATAGAGAGAGGTGTTAAATATTGCATTGGAATATGAAATTAGATAATTAATGACACACAGAAATGGACATCTAAAATGATTAGATTATTTTCTTCCTTTTAACAGATATTTATTGTATTATTTAATTGAAGGTCAACTTACTTTGGATGTCGAATGTCAGGGAGCGATCTCTGCAGTGCAATATTGTTGCTTACATATATATTAAAGCCATTTTCTCTATAAGCTGTGTCATCTTGGTCTAGTTCATTGACTGGATATGGCTTCCCATGTTCACCTTTTCCTAGAAGAGAAGATAATAAATTATACATTTCCTAACAGAATATGCACAGCAGTTTGATCAATATTTAGTATTACTCATTATATTTACTGCATTTATATCAAAGATGTTTGAAACAAATGTTCCTAAATTTCAGTCAAAATAACTAGCCTTATATTATAACATTAATATAAGCATTTGAATACCATTTAAATGCTATTGTTTATAAGAGTGTCATAGAAAAAGTCGAAAAAAAAGCTAATTTTATTACATCGCCAAATGTTGCAGTCACATGGTGTTAGAGGAAGAGTATTAGAATACCACCATCCAATCTCCATAGACAATTATTGGCAGTAGAATTGGTGCACTGTACAGCTAAACAACATTCCATGTTGTGCTGCCAATGTAAGTCACATTTACAAGTTAGGCCTATTTTACATGCACACATTTGTAAATATCTGTAATAGTGATCCGCAATTCTGATGTATTACAGAAACTGTATCAGTATTAGAGATGAGCGAACATTTAAAAAAAGTCCGTTGTTCGGGGTTCGGGTGGTGGTTAATTGCGCATCCCGTTATGGATTCCACAATAGCGCATATGGAATCCATAAGGGGCGGCTGCCACCAACCCGAACTGTAGAACAGCTGAAGGACCTGGCGTGACGTCACTGTCATGTGATCAGTGCAGGGGGCGTGGCTCAGCACGGGATCAAATCCCGTATGTGGTCTGCATTGCATCAGCATGTCAACAGTATTTCATCAGTAATACTGGTCAGTTCTACTAATGAGTACAGGTAGAAAATTGGACTTTATATTATACAGCTGCTTTGAAAAACAGAAGAAATCCTGTTGACATGCTGATGCAATGCAGACCACATATGGGAACATCAGTATTTTAATCGTCTCTCTATAGACTTCAATTTACATTTTCCATTTTCATTACGTATTCCAATATTTTGATATAGATGGCCTATACTCAGGATAGACCATCAATATCAGATTGATGGAGGCCTAACACCACACACCCCGCCACCACTGATGAAAAATGTGCTTGTATGAAAGCAACCTTATTCGTGTGTGGATTTCAGGTTAGCTGGAATTTCAGCTGATTAAAATATGTTCTATTTATTCGTAATGGGGTGTTTTGGAGACAAGAACCTGGATTTCTGAAAACACCATTAAGTATATAGGACAGTCACAGAAATACCTGCAACAACTGCTTGAGCATTCACCCTTAGTTTTCTCAAATTTCTAACCTTCTAGAGCGACTTTGTTCTAAGAGGAATGTAAGCCATAAGTGAGAATCATAAATCAGTAGGTTACACAGCTTTAGAAGAACCAAATCTTTACGTGAAAAGTCACTTGCTCATACTTGTGATTCTTATCGCTTGGTCATATTTTGTTAAATGATGCAGTTTTAGTGATACCTGCTAACATCTGAGAATTGTTTTCAAAGAGGTCCAATAAATTCTGTGATTAAGATAATGGATCTCCTTCAGATAGAACAGTTTGCCTTACCATTGTTTTACACACTATCTATCAGTAAGTGAGTGATAAGTGAGCAAGCTAAGGAATAGAGGGAAAAAAAAAGCATTAACTCACAATAACTCCTATGGAAGATAGTGTGGTGAGATAGCATTCAGGGACAATCTAGCTCGAGGGGTATCCTTTTATTCATGCCTCTTCTCTTTTTTTTTCTTCCTTTTTTTGCCTTCTTTAACTCATTTTTCCTCCCCCAATCTCCCAATGTTTGAGTGTTTCTTTATGCTTTTAAATATTTTTCTTTCCTTCTTTTCATTTTCATCCTTTCCTCAATACTACTTTTTTTTTTCTCCCCCCCTTTGTTTTTCTTCTTGTTTCGTTCTCTCAGCGACCGTTCTTTCAGTTATCTCTTTCCCATTTGCTCAGTCTGCTTGTAGCAGCATTCCGATTACAGCATTTTTCCCAAAATATTATTCTCCACTAACCATGGGGCATGGGTGGGTGTACCTCCTCTCCCATATCACCACCCCTCCAGTGAAATAATGCCAATTCTCCCTTGACCTACACCACCTCACAATCTCCCTCAGATGATGCGGGAGCCTTACACTCCTACTACACAGGCACATTAGACAAACTACATCACATTTCCGGGCGCACATATTAAATACAGCACTTTGCCATATCCTCTCTAGTGCAAACCTATGTGTGATTCCACACTATTCTGGGCGCCTATATCTATTCTCAATTTTTCTTCATAGCCTCATTATGTAAGCACTTGGACACAGATGGTGGGCCTTATTTTTCTAATCTCGCCCCTTTCTCTATAGCTAGAGAATAGATATCCCAGATCTATTGAGTTGAGTTTATTTCCATAATTATATTGCATACAGTGTTACCTACCATTTCCGTCATCCTGTGTATTTACTGTATATAAATACTGTGGACTAATTATATACTTCATACATGATAGGTTGCCTGAAGCGCTTCAGTGGGCTTTTTGGTCCGTGTCTCCGCCACCACAAAAGATAGCCTACATAGCCTATCTTTTGCCATATGTGGAGGATCATGGACCTATTCAAGCAATTTGTGGTCCACAGCATGGGCACAGACAGCTTGTGAATGTACACCTATGGCTCATATAGCTCCTATTTTAGAAAACATTTTTGACTATACATACTCTGCTGTATTATATATGAAATACCATATAATTATTTGCCTTGTTAGCACTATTATAACTACATTGATGGATCATAGGGACTGAACCATATTAGGGGCTTTATACTATGTACAGTATTTATCCTTATATACATTGTGTTGTTTCAGTCTGATGAATATCCCTATAAACTGGAAAGTTACATGTGTTGCCACTTGAAATTAAATCACAAATTGCATTATAACTCCTTGGGGTGCTAGAATTTCTTCATAATATATCTTCGGGGTGGGAACCCTATTAATAGCACCAACAATTACAGAGTTTCACAAGATGTCTCTGGAACCTCATATGATAAAGATTAATTAACATATAAAGGATTCCAATTTTGCTCTTCAAGCTTATTAAATTTATGTTTAACTAGAGTGATCCACTACATGGCTATGCCAAATATATATGAATAATAAATCCCTCAGTCTCTCTTCACTTCTATGGTTCCAGACATTTATTGCTTCACAATTGGAGTAGAAAGAGATGCAAATGAGCTCTTAACAAGCTCTGCCTCTAATGCCACCAGATGAAAGGCAGCTATCCTATAAGTAAATGTTCTTGAGACATGACTAGGACATTAAATAAGCAAGCACCTCATCTGCAGACAGCTGTTTTGGGGTGATTGCTGCCTTACATCTGGTGGCATTAGACACAGAATTTGTTAAGATCTCATTTGCATCCCTTTCTTCCCAGAATTCCAGAGGAGCATGTATGGCCAATGAGTCTCCTTATGCCGTCAAGGTGCTCCCCAAGGAGAGATAATCCTGACTTACCGTATTTTTATAAGACGCACCGGCCCATAAGATGCACCTAGGTTTTTAAGGAGGAAAATTAAAAAAAAAATGTTTGAACCGAAAGGTGTGCCTAATGGTGTTATGTGGGATCTGGGGATGGCACTGTTATGGGGGGTCTGTGGATGGCATTGTTATGGGGGTCTGTGGATGGCACTGTTATGGGGATCTGTGGATGGCACTGTTATGGGGGACTGTGGATGGCACTGTTATGGGGGTCTGTGGATGGCACTGTTATGGGAGTCTGTGGATGGCACTGTTATTGGGGACTGTGGATGGCACTGTTATTGGGGACTGTGGATGGCACTGTTATTGGGGACTGTCGATGGCACTGTTATGGGGGGATCTGTTGATGACACATAAATAGCATTTTACATGTGTCATCCACATATCTCCCATAACATTATCATGTCATCCACAGACCCCCATAACAGTGCCATCCACAAATCCCCATAACAGTGCTATCCATAGAATGACCCCCAATAGGGAGAAGGGGCCGGCATCTAGCTCTGTAATTACAGCGGGCCCGGTGCAGTCACTGTATTCTGCTACACCGGGTCTGCTCACTGTAGGAATCCTAACTGCAGGCAATGCTCTATGCTGATCAAGGTAACAGTAGTCTTTTATGCAGCCTGTACTTATGATACTAACTTGCAGGCAGGCAGCAGGCAGGAGGCTGAGCTGGTGGACGGCCGCTGAAAACGTAATTCACTATGTCACGCGCCGGCTCTCCCTTCTTCATTTATAAAGTGGGCGGAGCCGGCACGTGACATAGTGAGTTACATTGTCAGCGCCCGCCCGCCAGCTCAGCCTTCTGCCTCCTGCCTGCTGGCTGCCGGAAAGTTAGTATCATAAGTACAGGCTGCATAAAAGTCTACTGTTAGCATTGCCTGCAGTTAGGATTCCTACAGTGAGCAGGCCCGGTGTAGCAGAATACAGTGACTGCACCGGGCCCGCTGTAGTTACAGAGCTGGATGCCGGCCCCTCCTCCCTCATCCCTGCCTGCTAATACACCCGCCACCGTGCTGCGCAGCATGCGGTCGGTGGTATACAAACTAAAGTATTCGCCCCATAAGACGCACTGCCATTCACCCCCACTTTTGGAGGAAAAAAAGTGCGTTTTATAGGGCGAAAAATACGGTAGGCCTTTCACCCAGTTAAGCCAATACTCTCTGCTCTGCACTGATGAGGGACAATCACCCCAATATAGGTGTCTGCACATGAGGTGTTGGTTTATTTAATATCCGAGTCATGTCTCAAGGCCTATTTAAAGGATCGAACATTGACTTATAGGATAGCTGCCTTACATCTGGTGGCATTGGAGGCAGAGCTTGTTAAGAGCTCATTTGCATCCCTTTCTCCCCAGAATTCCAGAGGAACATATATGGCTTATAAGTCTCCTTATGACGATTAAGACTCTCTCTTTCCCCAAGGAGAGATAGTATTCCCTAAAACATTTGGATTACTTATATCAAACCCAATACATTATTTGCCCTACTGATCCCTTCTATAATATATATATATATATATATATATATATATATATATATATATATATATATATATATATATTTTTTTTTTTTTATTATTATTTTTTTTTATCAAATGTTCAAAAACATATCACTATGTGTGCACAAGTTGTTTTTATAAACTATAATTTGACAAGCTTTGTAATTTAGTTCTACTGTTCTACTTTGTTTTTTACACAAAATATCCTTATAATTCAAAGCTTGACTGGAAAATAAGCAAAAATATAAGTGAATGGGTCACCTTCCTTTCATTGACTTTTGGCTCTTTGGGAGTTGATTATGAGGCATAGCTTATCAAGCTGGTTTTGCTTGGACAGACATAGTAGGCTTGAAAGATATCCCTTAATAAGAAAAAATTATGCAAGTTATTCATGTTCAAGAATCTTTTTCTATAAGTTTTTAAGAGGAATTACACTGTTAAAGATTTCAAAATGCTAAAAGGCCGATTTCACTGTGTTAAATTGGCTGTGTCATGTAGTTTTGAGCCATGCTGTGGTATGCCTGCCAAATTCAATTTCCCCTACAGACCATAAAATTTAGCTTATTTTGTGAAAGTGAAATAGGGTAAGGCAAACATCTCCTTGCGAATTGTATTTATACGATCTTCAGAGCATTTATTGGCAAATTGTAGACCTGCTGCTGATTTCTTAGTGTATACAAGTATGAGAAAATGAATGTGAATTTTTTTTCCAGTTAAATGTGTCCATCCTGATTGCATGCTAAATAGTAAAGTATTAACCAAATTTTTATAAAGAAGATAAAATGAAAAACAAAAAATATTACTATTGTGGTTGCTTTTGAATTCTGTAGATTTCATTGAAATTTAGATTTTTGGTGCATCTCATTTTAGATATATTTGTAAAACAAGTAAGTCACAAAAAATATTTGTACCACAATTCTGACTCCAAAATATGTTTCAAATTTTTGCCAACCAATAGTTGTATAAAGTTTTGTCCACTTTGATAAATTTGGCACTTTTCCAGGCTGCCTAAGTTCCCACTATCTGCTCTTTAGACAGGATAAGTAAATGATTCAATGTGTAAAAAACTCAGTCCAAACTTATAGTACCCATAAGTACATATTCTGCTAAACTGACTACTGATCAACTGGAGTAACTATACTAGAGACAGGACTAGCACTCCATGCCTATCCAGACTTTTACCAAAGAGGTGCCAGTCCAACACAAATTAGTATTATTCTATCAGCATGTATAGAAGTACTGAGACTTTTAAACCATTAAACGATACTCCGACTTTGACCATGAAAATCATACATGGGCCTATTGTTTCCAAATGAAAATTCCATGTAAGTTTGCTGCTTTAAAGGCTTTGTCTAATATGGAAACCCCACTTCCGTGTACAAGATTAACATTAAGATGAAAACAAAAACCTGAATATTCTGAAATGTTAAAGGTTTTTTTTTTGTGCTTTTGCTTTTGTTTTTTTTTTAACTATTAATTAACTATTAATAGAAAAATCCACACTGCTATTGTTTTAATTTTTTTTTCAATATCACAGTATTGAGCACATATTGCAAAGTTATCTATGTGATTCACCATGGATTTTAGTGAAACCTCTTATTTTAACATAATTTATCTAAATAATATAATGTGTTTTTCTCCTTTTCTTAAAAGTTGTCTAAATGTGCTTATATTGATAACCTCTTTCCTCTATTTCTCCTGCAAGTTAAATTTTCTCAGCTTCCTTGTCAAAATTCAGTAAAAGCAAACCATCAGCATCCTAATAAATTGCCATTACTTTATAGATTTTTCACATGATGCAGATGACAGGAATTTTCTTGTTGAACATTTCTCTGTGCAGACGTATCTAATATCCCATAGACACCATTCCTCAATCACTTCTCTGGGGATGATTTGCAGAAATTGGACATATAAAGCAAGCTGCTATCATTTCCTTCCAATATCACAATTATGTCACTCATAAATCATTGACAGCTGATTGCTTACTTCCCTTCAAAACGGTAGGATTGATCATAATTTTACATTTACACTGAGAAAAATAATTGTTCTATGTGGTGTACATCTTTTGGGGGATTATTTGTTTTTTTTTACTGCATAACATAAATTCAATAAAGGCAACTAGAAATTCTGGTTATTTGCCTGATAGAACCTCCAATGATAACAAACCACAGATAACTGAACATGCGTGACACTGCCTTAGATCACCAAGTATTTTAAAACACACATATAATTTAACTTCATAATTTATTGATAGAAAATCATACAACACATAACATAACGTATTTTTAACCCTATAAGATGCACCGGCCCATAAGATGCACTTAGGTTTTTGAGGAGGAAAATAAGAAAAAAAATATTTTGAACCAAAAGGTGTGCTTTTGGTGGGCTTTAAACTTATGGTGGTCTGTGGATGACACTGTTATGGGGGATCTGTGGATGGCACTGTTATTGGGATCTGTAGATGACACTGTTATGGGGAGATCTGTGGATGGCATTGTTGTGAGGTATCTGTGGATGGCACTGTTATGGGGGATCTGTGGATGGCACTGTTATGGGGGCATCTGTGGATGGCATGACACTGCTATGGGGGGGATCTGTGAATGACACATATATAGCATCTTATGCTATGTGTCATCCACAGATCCCCCCCATAACAGTGTTCCTGTGTAGTGAATGGAGGGCGACATCTGGTTTTGTAATGGCAGGGGGGCCCGATGCGGTCACTGTATTCTACTACACCGGGCCCCGCTCACTGTAGTATAATCATATCTAACCTGTAGGTATTGTTAAACTATTCAAATCATCTGAAATCCAGCGCCTGTACTACTTACTACTCACTTCGTAGCAGGCAGGAGGCCTAGTGAGCGGGCGCTGGCAGCGTGAATCACTATGTCACGCACCTGCGCCGCCTCCTTCAATAATAAAGGGGGCGGAGAAGTCACGTGACATAGTGAGTTACGATTAGGCCCACCAGCCTGCCTCATGCCTGCTACGAAGTTAGTAATAAGTAGTAGAGGCACTGGATTGCAGATGATTTGAAAAGTTTAACAATACCTACAGGTTAGATATGATTATACTACAGTGAGCGGGGTAATGTGTAGTAGAATACAGTGACTGCACCTGGCCCCGCTGCCATTACAGAACCAGATGCCGGCCCCAGCCCCTCCTCCCTCTCAGCTGATACACCCACCGACCACAATGCTGCGTGGAAGGGTATCAGTGTAAATTGCAGCATTCGCCCCATAAGATGCACTGCTATTTTTCCCTCACTTTTGCAGAGTAAAAAGTGTGTTTTATAGGGCAAAAAATATGGTACATCCTAATTTATAAAATAGCAGCAATACAAGAAAATACTACGGTAGATGTGCCCCCCCCCCCAAAAGGCCCACAGGACCATATGTTTAAGTCTTCAGAGGATGTGCAATATCCATATATACCACCTGACAAATGTCAGTAATTTGATTCAAAGTACACCTAATAATCAAAGTCCTACATAATAGTACTGCACAACTTAATAAGAATAGTGTCTGTTACATCATTACATTCAGGGAATAGCCCTGAGCAGAGCATGATAAGTGATACACATAAGTTAAGGCAGACCGAAAGTTATAAACAATTATGCAGTATGACATAGAAAGACACATACAGACCTGGAGTCTGGAGGGAACACTAACAACAACGCGCGTTTCGCCTCGTTTCCTTTTGTGGGTCCAAAAGGAAGCGAGGCGAAATGCATGTCAGGGCCACCCAATGTCCTCCTCCTCCAGTTCAGGCCCCACAGGGCTCATGGGGCTATGAGATCTAGGCGTCATGTCTCCAGTCACCTGACCAGCCAGATTTTGCAGAATCTATTCAAAGACATGAAACAGTGGAATGATGTTGTTCACCCCGTAGTCCTGGCAACTCACAAATAATGTGGCCTCCTCAAAGGGACTGAGAAAACGGCAGGTGTCATGCATGAGCTGCCACTGGCTGACATCAAGGTTACACAGGGGAGTGTAGTCGGCCCAAAATATGGAGGGTGGAATTCCAACGGGTGGAAACTTCGCATATCAGCCTATGTTTGGGGATGCCGTTCTGCCGCTACAGCTTAAGGAGGGTGTGCTTTTCAGTGTACGAGTGGCTGAAGTGCATGCAAAGTTTCCTGCCCAATTTTAGGATGTCTTGCAGATGGGTGGAAGACTTCAGGAACCGCTTGACAACCAGATTGAACATGTGCCATGCAGGGCGCATGTCTTAGCCCTCCTTAACGCAGTGCCGACACCATGTTCTTCCTGTTGCTGGACACCATGGATCTAATTTTGAGTTGTCACAGACAAAGCCAGCAGTCGATTTCTTGATGAAGGAAACTGAGCAGTTCCTCCCCGTGTGACTCAGTTCGCCCAGGAAAACGAGGTGCAGAACAGTGTGACACCGTCGTGCCCTGCACAAGTTGTATGGGGAAGGGGTACTGTGAATTGTCCCTGCAGTGGAGGCTGAGGGCACGGTGAAGGATGAGGATGCATAGGCGGACATTGTCGCAGGACCAATGACGTGACAACGTGGAGCCGGAAGCAGCGTCACCTGGCCGAGTTGCTGGTGTGGCTGTGTAGGAACCATATTCACCTAGTGGGCTTTACGGACATGTATTGTCCCTGACCGTAGTTAAAGCTTCACATGTCGGCTCTGTTGTACACTTTGACAGACATCGACAGGCTCAAGGACCGGCCCACCTTCTGTTCTACATGTGTGTGCAGTGATGGTACTGCCTTTTTGGCAAATATATGAGGACTTGAGACTCTCCACCTCGGCTCGGCACAAGCCATCAGTTCTCTGAAAGGTGCAGAGTCCAGCACTTGGAAAGGGAGGGACTGAAGCACCAGCAACTTGGACATGAACACGTTCAGCTTCTGCACCGTTGGATGCGTGCACGCATACTGTTGTCTCTTGGCAATCGATTGATCAATTCTGATTGAATAACTGATGAGGAGTAGTTGGAGGTGGAGAAGGAGTATCAGGACCAGCAGATGATGAGAAGGACAGACAGCTCCCGTCGGCTGAGGTAGTGGACCCTTGACTGCCTAAAACCGGGAGTGCTGGGTGATGCAGCGGTTACTGCGGCAGGCTAGACCACCACATCGGTGCCACGGTTCTCCCAGGCCACTTTATGGTGACGCTGCCTATGTTCACTAGTGATGAGCGGCATAGACAATATTCAAATTCGCCTTATTTCACCAATTATTTGCCCGAATATTCGCCATAATTTCGCAAATTCGAGAATTCGTGATCTCCAGTCATTATTTACTTGATTGCGAATATCAGCAATGTAATATATTCATGATAAAAATTATCAATTAAAATATTCGCTATCAACACTAAGGGGTAGGCAACTTTCCTATTGGTTGCTGAGGATGTTGCTAAGTGCAGATATTAGCGATAAATTAGCGATAAATTCACGATTAGAATATTCACAATCAACACTATTTGCGAATACAAATATAGAGCACTAAATTTTAAATATTCACAAATTCGCAATGTGGTGATATTCACGAAAAAAAATTGTGATTCGAATATTCGCACTCAACACTAAAGTTGAAGCAGGGTCATGGTGCCAATATTGGCACCCTGGCCACGCTTCAACTTCTGCCCACAGATTCTACATATGGCCATGTTTAATGCCACACCGCCGAGTAGGTAATTTTACCCCCAACACTACGCACTGACTGACAGCTACTGACACTGCCTCCGTGAACCCGTGCACAGCTACTTCACGAGCAGGTAGGCTCCTGTGAAGCGAATGGTCCACCCTGGACACTTTGGCTCCCAACCTCCCACTGCAGCCACCCTGCTGACTCCTGGCCATGCTAGTGACTTTCTGGCTCCGCCGCTGGCTCATGGGCAAGCTGCCATCCTCTTCTCCTGATGAGGATGAAGCTTCCTCGTCATCCAGCTCTAAAGTGCGATCAGCTACATCATCATCATCGAGTACTGTCTTCATGTCACTGATGTCCTCCTCAACCGTCTCTGGGTCAGGAGCCTGAACGCTCACAACACCAGCTCCCATGACATTCTCCTCATTACTACTTGCCCGCCGGATATCATCTTCACATCTTGGCTTGCCGGTAGCTGCTGACTGTCTTCTAGTAGCTCGTCCTCAAAGGACAGAGGCAGGTTGAGGACAAGTGAGGGAACAGGGCTTACTCCTGGGCCATGCCAACTAAGGGTTGTGTGTGACGAACCCACTGACTCTTGGCTGGGGGTGTCTGATGTCACTTGCGACAAAGTCGAAGATCGAGTCAACCATTCAAGAACCGCTGGGTTACTGGTCACGCCATTACCACTGGCGGACACTAGGAGCTCAGGCCTCTCAAAGTGACCCTTGCTGCCATGGCCCCTTACTCTGCTGTGACCTCTGCCCGTGCCAGAAACATGTAGGCTTCTGCCACTCCCATGTGTAGGGCCTGGCACTTCTCTGTCTGACATATTGTTAGATCAAATAATCAAATGTTAGATCAAATTTTTTTCTTTTGCCACTAATACACGGCAAACTAGGCTTTAGAATATAGAATTGCACTGCGGAATGGCAATTAGGCCCTAATTTTTTTCTATTTTTACACAACACAAAAGGCTCTTCAACAGATAAGTGCAACGCTTAACGGCGAACATATTTTTCTTTCGCAACTAATACATGGCAAACTAGGCTTTAGAATATATCACTGCACCGCTGAACGGAATTTTGGCCCTCATTTTTTTCCACTTTTTAAAACACAAAATGCTTTTCAACAGATAAGAGCAACGCTGAATGGCGAATATATTTTTGTTTCGCCACTAATACACAGCAAACAGGGCTTTAGAATATATCACTGCACCACTGAACGGCAATTGGGCACTCATTTTTTTTCAACTTTTACTGAACACAAAAGGCTTTTCAACAGATAACACTGCATATATCACTGCACCGCAGAAAGGCAAATATATTTTTCTTTTGCCACTAACACAAGGCAAAAAGGGCTTTGCAACATATCTGCACCGCACAAGGACAAATATGACATACTGTAGAAATATTTCCTTGTAATAAACCCTGTTAATGGCTTGCACCCCAATAACAAGAACGTTTGCTGGAATGACAGAGTTGCATAATTGCAATTTGGATCCCCAGTCAGTGCACCAAGGTATAATAGGATTGTTACAATTACCCAGTCTGTGACCTTCCCTACTAAACCCTGCTCTACATACAGATGTAGCAGGGGTAAGACTCAAACCCTTAACTTAAGTTTCATTATCTCATCGCGTTATCTTTAAACAAAAGTCATTAAGAAGCAATTGCTAAACGCGCTTAGTTAACTTTAGTTTAGTTAACACATCCCATAAAACATGAGTGTTAACCCTACTACATCTGTAAATGCTGTGGAACAATTCCTCCCTATCCTTTCCCTGCACTTATAACTCATTTTTTCACCACAATCAAGTCTTTCCTATCACTGTCCCTAGCGCCTGCAGACAAGTCTCTCCCTGCAGTAAGTACACTGGTAAATGGCAGAATCTAAGACGGCTGCCGCTATTTATAGGGCTGTGACATCACAGTGCTGGCTGGCTGCTGATTGGCTGCATGCATGGAATTATGGGTGATCCCGCCTTACCAAAGATCCTTTTTGCATGTTCTCACACGTATAGCAGCCATTTTAGGAAAAAATGCAATTCATTACCACGAAGCGTGAGGAAATTTGGCTTCTGTGCGAATCGAATTTTTCCTGAAATTCGGATCGAATTCCACTTTGTCAGCTTCGATTCGCTCATCTCTATTGATGAGCTCAATTTCTATTTATAAGGTTTTGTTCACAACTGTGTTACAAGTTCCATGGTTCTGCTGTGTTAAAGGATCAGAAGAATGAAAATAATATTAGTGCCAAATCCATTGCATGATGGACACTGTCAATGCTTAATAGACCCCGTTAACTATAATAGTTTTGGTAATGGTGTATATTATTTTACTGGACAAAATAACACAGCATACTGCTCTGTATTGTCGGAAATTTTTGATAAAATCTGCAATGGAGGCTCAGAGCCTCCCGTGAAGATTGAACACAACCTAATTTTAAAACTCACTGTCCAACCTGTTTTACAATTGGATACCTTCCGGGTATGCCCGAAATCAACATTTACCGCTTATCCACAAAACAGGTAATACCCATCAGTCACAGCATAGTTGCTCAGTGGTTAGCAGTAGTGCCTTGCAGTGCTGGGGTCCTAGGTTCAAATCTGAACAAGGATAACGTCTCTGTGGAGTTTGTATGTTATCCCCATGTTTATGTGGGTTTCCTTTGGGTATCCTGATATCCTTCTGAAGACATATTGATAGGAAATTTAGATTGTGAGCTCCCCTGGGCAAAGTGAGTGACCAAAATGTCTGTGAAGTGTTTTGGAATATGTTAGTGCTATGTAAGTAAAATAAATCTCACTGCTGGGATCCCCCACTAATCATGAAAATGAAGGTCCCATGTTGTCATTTTCTCACCATTGTATCCCTTTCAGGGAGGAGGAGCTTTAATGGAGTGGCAGCTGAGCATGCACCATTCATTGTCTCTAGGACTACTGAGGAGAAGCTCAATATATCAGTGAATGGAGCAACAATACATATGCTCAGTCACCTCTCCATTACCCTGGGAACACACCTGAGCGTTTTTCAGCGCGTTCAAACGCGCTGAAAAACGCACAACAAGTGAAAACCCATGTATTCCAATGGGCATGGTTCCCACTTGAGCGTTTTACAGCGCGTTTGAACGCGCTGAAAAACGCCAGACGCTAACGGTTGTGCATGAGCTTCTTTGGGGCGTTTGCCCAAGCGTTTGCACCCATTGAAAAGCATGGGAACGCGCATATATGAAAATATGCGCGTTTTCCGCTTCAAAAACGCGCATATTAACGCGCGTTTTTGTAGTAAAAACCAGCAGAAAGGCAGAATCTCCACCTACCTTTGCTGGGTGGGGATTCTTTTTTTCTGCAAACTGTAAGCTGTCAATCAAAAAACGCCCCGAATACGCGCGTTGCAAAAATACAAAACGCCTAAAAAAACGCGCATTTTCCATGGAAAAAACGCTCAAAAAAACGCCTGAACCAAAAACGCCTAGGTGTGTTCCCAGCCTCAAGGCTCCTGCTTACTCCTGGGGATGCAGTGAGAAAATAAGGAGAGTATGGGACCCTGAGAGCATGGGACCCCACTGTGGTGGGACCCACAGTAATCAGACATTTACTCCCTATCCTGTGGATATGTAATAGATGTCCATTGTGGGAAAAACCCTTAAAGCACAAACAGTCCTTAAATATAATAGTACCCAATGTCATAAATACAGCTACTCCCGATCTCTCTTTGTCCCAATACCAGTTCACAATATGTACATAGATATACAATCATTTACACCAATAGTCACTGTAGTACAGTATATGTACAGTACAGTACATGCTGCTGCATTTAGAATCATATTGCTTTTTAGCTCAATGACTGCACAGAACTTATCCTGTGGAATTGCAGTCAAGAATTGTCATCTTTACACTAAGCACTGGACAGTAAACTGATATAGGAAAACCTAAGGACACTTTCACACTTGAGTATTTTGATCCCTATTTTACATTGGTACAATACTTTGTAAGTCAGAAGCAGGAGTGGAACCTACACAGTAAAACAATAATGGGAAGATTTGCACCTCTTATCTGTTTTGAACCCACTCCTACTTTAGGATTTCACATGCTAATTTATCAAAAATGCAACAGTGTGAATGTGGCCTGTTTTTGAATATAGAACAGTGGAAAACATTTCATTATGGGGCATTATCTAAGCCTGTGATGGCTAACCTACTGCACTCCAGTTGTGGTAAAACTACAACTCCCAAGATGTACACTTCTCGGCCAGTCCTCAGAAATCCATAGAAATGAATGGAGCATGCTGGGAGTCATAGTTTCACCACAGCTCAAGTGGCGGAGGTTAGACATCACCGATCTAAGCCATTTGGGAAATCTCTATGGACAAACTGTTACAATATCAAATATCAGAATTATGAATGCCACCATTGCGCACCTCATGAACCAAAACGTTTATTAATATTTAGGTACAGATAGTGAAATGTTTTTCTTTCTTCTTTTTTCACTCTTCTTCCCTGTCATTTTTTCTTCTTTTTTCCCCTCTCCCTCTTGTCCCTTTAACTCCTGTCTTGGAATATGTAGTATGAATTCCTTAGGTACTGCCTTTTTCATCAACATAATGATAGAAAAGCCATTTGATATGTAACATAGTACATAAGGCTAAAAAAGACATCTGTCCTTCCAGTTCGGTCTGTCATCCTGCTAGTTGATCCAGAGGAAGGCAAAACAAAAACTGTGAGGTAGAAGCCAATTTTCCACACTTAAGGGGGATAAGAAATTCCTTGAAGAGTCCAATCAGGCAATCAGAATAACTCCCTGGATCAACCACCCATCTCTAGTAGCTATAATCTGTAATATTATTATACTCCAGAAATATGTAAAATGTAACCTCGCTTGTTCTTGTAGTCCAGTAAGAACTACATGGTAAGACTTGTATTGATATTCACAGGACAGGAAATGGTAAAAATAAGACATAAAATATATGTAATGTAAGATATAATAATTACCTGTCAGTAGTCAAAAATATAATGTTTGAAGCTTTTTTGTACTGTTAGACTATTAAGAGACCAGCAGCTTATGTAGACTTAGTGGCAATGCTCAATGGGGAAAGTATGAAAATAGAAATACTCATAAACTAAGAAATAAAGCTTCAAAAATGTTAAGAGTTCACTCACACATCCATATCATGGATCCATGTGGGAACTATGTATTTACTGTCAAAGTTTTTTTTTTTAGTCTGTCAAGAAAAGCATGAACAATTTTCAATTAAAACTTCCTGTATTGCCTATTGTACCTCTGTAGTTGCTTCATTCTTCAATTACTGTCTAGTAGAAAATACACATAAAGAGCACAAAGAGCAATACCACAACTTTGGTGGAAAGGTACGAGGTGGTACCACCTTACTTAGTCGTGCTAGGGAACAACATATCAAATGGCTGGAAGTAATATGGGTGAGAAGCTTTCTGCCTTGTTGTCCAGCTTGAGAGCAGATCTGGAGTGCAAAGTTGGCAAGGAGAGCCCAAAAATAAATTGATATTGGCATTCCTATCCCAATAGAGTCTAGATAGTCTGAGAACAGGTTTTATCCATTTATTGTCAGTGTATAAAAGCAACATTTCCTGGACTGTGCCAGTCTGTTCCTCAGGCAATACATATATATATACCAGTCCCTTCCACAAGAAATACTTATGTATATTTTGTGAGTAAGAGACTGGCAGAGTTCGAAACATGTCACTGTTAAACTTCAGTGCCTTGCTGCTCAATAGGTTAAGCAGCACCTTTCACAAAAAGCTATTCTTTAAATGTTAAATATCATATAGAAATTTATATTAAGCACAACAATTCCTATGTTTTCCTAATGTGTGGGACTGAAAGCCAAAATGTTTCCTGTGCAGCTGCTGCTAAAGTCACACTGCATTAAACATAGTACTATTTAATAAAGAAGACTAATATTTAAAAGCACCTTAGTGCCTGTTGTGTGAGAAAAAAATGAAGACATTGTCTAGAAGACAGCTGTCTCCACAGCACGAATTGTCTTTTAATTAGAGCAAACAGTTAAAATAATGGAGAAGAGGATGGTTGTACAAATCTTTCCTGATGTTTTTTTTTTTTTTTTAATGAAAAGGCAAAGATGACAGGAGATATGGTACTGAGACAGAATATGTAAACACAAAAAATAAGGACAATGAATGCTATAATTGCATGTTAATGTTCTTGAGAACTGTTCACAGTTGTGCTGTAGTTATTACAATGTTTATGCACACAATGCTAATGGCCTGCCAACATCTATGCTAATATAATACAATATTTTCTTACAGGGAATGCCTTTAAGAAATACAGATGTAGCCAACATTATAATGTCTGTAAAGAGCTGTGGAATATGTCAGCACTATATAATTGAGTAAAATAATTAAATTATCTTGACTAGCTGAATGTGTTAACAAAACACAATCACATTACAATTAATAGAAATAAGCGTCTCACCCTCCAATGTGGATAAAAACTGAAGGTCAAGTGCACTGATTACCGGTCCCTTTATATGGTCTGATGTAGCGAATGATTGTCAGGAAGGAATCGGGCTTCATTTCGCACACTCACAGTTGTGCTTATAAATAAAAACATATATTGTATTGCATTTAATTTTTTTACATTTATTTATTTATTTTCAGGATTTCTCATGAACATCATAGTACATCTGTATTGCTCATGGACACATACTGTAGCATGGAAGATGAGCTTTGTATCAAAATTCAAGTGGCTCCTTGTGTAATGTACATTCAACCAATAAACACAAGACCATACTCCCTGTGTAGCTTATTTTCATTCACACCTACTTACACTTTACAGTAGGGCATAACCTGCAAAACACTGTAATTTTCAGAAGATAGCGAAGTGTTGTCTTCATTAAACAGCTCATATATAAGTGGTATAACTTGCCAGCCAATACCACAAAAAGTTATTTTAATGTGTCTATCTATATGCACTGAACAGCCATTACATTAAAATGTCCTGCCTGATATTGGGCAGATCCCCTTTGTGCATCCTAAACTGCACTGACTCATGAAACCGTGGACTCTACAAAACCTGTAAAAGTCTCCTGTCATATTTGGCAACAAAATGTTAGCAGCACATACGCTAAGCCCAGCAAGTTGTGTTTCGGTCTTTCTATTTCACAAATTCTTGATCAGATTGAGATCTGGAATTTAGAGTCCATAACGCTGGTTTTGTGAATATCTGCTTCTACAGGTCAGAACTATTTTGATGAAATTAGGGGTCCACAGATTAGTTTTGCATTTGTTATTGCTGATCAAATGCATTGAGTGCATGTTGCTCTGATAAAGATGGAATGCTGGATTATAAATATACATTAATATGATATTGCTAGAGATATGCAAAGTTTAGAAAAAATTAGTTTGGATGAATGCCAAACTTTGAGCAGAAACTCAATTAATTACAAATTATTTGTCATGAATCGTTATAAATCAGGAATACCCAGGCCTCTCAGTTTTGAAGGCTGGGAAGTTAAGCTTTCCTGACCACCGACAGTATATGTACGTTGGCAGCTGGGCATTTAAAAATAGCACCTGCTGCATATGGCCGCTGTATGTCTGCTGTTTTAAAGAGCAGAAACCTGGCACTAATGTCCATGACCGGCGGTAATGGCAGTCAGGGACTTTTAACCCTTCAGATGCCATTATCCTATAGCAGCAACAGCCCCTGTTTGGTCAGCATCTTATATGGCACCTAGTTTTCAGGCTCATGTCCCTTATGGCGATAATCCAGCGGCCATCCACCATGTTCGGTCCATCTGGTTTTAACCCTAATACATTTTGAAAGCAAAATGCCATTAGGTTCATAGTATGGTGGGATCCCAGACCTTATGGAGGCATCCAAACAGGTTACAATTCAGTTACACTGCCCAGTGACATAAGATTTGTTTAAAATTTGTCCTGGCTGTCAAAGTGATGCAGAATAAAATTGTTGCTAACAGAACATGTTTGCTAGAAATTATGACTTTGGGTCCAGTTGGTGGGGCGATTTATCTGGTAATATCATCATAGTTCCAACCATAAACAATTACAATAACAACAGACTAATTTTTTGCTAAAAAAATCTATTAGCTACGTGCTAAGTAGTTACTCTATTTGACCACAGGCAGTCAAATAACCAGCAATAGCCTCTGTTTGATCACCATCTTATATGGCAGCTAGTTTTCAGTCTCCTGTCCCTTATGGCAATAAGCCAGCAGCCATGTGTGATCCATCCATACTACAAGGAATTTGGATCCAGTTTGTGGAGTAATTTGTGTTGTTCATTCCGATAAACAAGGAGAATCTTCCATGCTGGAAGCACAAGTGGTATTCAGCAATAACAAGTCTGTGATGCCCGGGGCTCCAGGCGCACTACACTGAGGGGATCGCTGTGTGTCTACCTTTTGCCGATATTTGCGGGTAACCTGCTCAATGTCGTTCGTCATAGGAATTGGGGATTGCAATATGGACGCAGTATAAGGCCGGGTTCACATCAGCGTTATATAATTCCATTATAGGTTCTGTTATAACAAAGTTGGTTTGACAGAAAAATTAAAAGTTATGGGGTTAAAACTGCATTAAAAAACCTGAACAAAATCCACTTAAGAGCTGAACATAATGCACTAAAATGTTGAATCTGAATATATTACTTTGGATGGTTGCCACTAGGCTTGAGTGGATCGGTTTCGGACTGCTCTGGTCTCTTGCACACAAATGTTGTTTTTTTTCCGTTTACGTTCTGTTTTTTTTTTGCATTCCATATACAGACTGTATATGGAACCATTCATTACAATTGATCCACAAAAATACTCTGTATGCCTTCCGTTTCCGTATTTCCATTTTTTGTTCAAAGATAGAACATGTCCTAATATTGTCCGTATAACAGACAAGGATAGTACTGTTCTATCAGGGGCCAGCTGTTCCATTCCCCAAATAATGGAATGCACACGGACATCATCCATATTTTTTGCGGATCCGTTTTTTTTTGCGGACAGCAAAATACTGAAAAGCCCATGTGCAAGAGGCCTCTATCCGAACCTGATTTGTTTAAAAACTTTTGTTAGAATATGTGCTCCATACCACAATGAAATGTGTTAGCTCCACTGAGGCCTTGTTCTTCTCACCACAAGTAAAGCGATGTCACGTTACAGTTCAGTTCTGCCCATAAATTAAAGTTTTAAAATCTGAAGCAAAACCTAAGTTTGGCTTCGGAATTTGAAACACTAATTTATGCACAGGACCGAACTGTAATGTCACAGGCAAGAGACTAAGCAAATCTTGTGTTACTTGTGGTAAGAAAAACAAGGCCTTAGTGGAGCCAATAAATTTTATTGCGGTACAGAGCACATATTCTAAAAGAAGTTTTCACACAAATCTGGTTTGCATAGAGCAGTCTGAAGTAATTTAAGTCTAGTTGCCACGCTTTTAATTACATAACTTTTTAAAAACCATGCCTAGCAGATTTATTGAAATTCAATTAGTGTATGATTCTAATTGTTTTGCAGATTTGATTCAGATACAAATAAATTTTATCCAACCCCATTCAAACTCTTTAATGCCAAGACAGCATTAGTAATGTCAAAATGACAGTGATATATATGGCTGTAAACAGATGGTAGGCGGTGTTAACACGCAGCCTGTTTAATAACAAACAGCAGTGTCGGATTTTTTTAACATTAAAACATTGTCCAAAAGTTATCCTTTTTTAGTGGCAGATGCCTTCTTCTTTGTCTTCTGATCTATTTTGAGAGATTTGTCTGAATTGAATCGTAAAAGATTAAGATTCTCCTAGAATCCAATCTTTTGGGAATTTTGAGATGCATTGAATTAGTTTAAAATTGATTTGCACAACTCTAGTTGTGCCATATTCAGAAGATGTGCCTCCACCAACTTCAATACTTTTTTGCTCATAAAGATCCCTTGAATATCTTTACACATATCGAAATTTGAACAAAAACCATTCAGCAATATTGAATCAAATACCACAGGAATAAAAAGTTATACAAGTTTCTTTTTGCTTCTTCTTGATAAAAACCTATATGAAATAATTTCTTTTACAGAAAACGCATGCTCTGAATCCAATAGATTATCATCATCTTAGAACAGTTTCCATTTTCTTACTATATAATGTAATGTCTTTTGGTTCGTGGACAAACAATATAACTCCATGTATTGTTTCAGTGAAATGCAAATCACCTGAAACAAAGCTTTCGCTTTGGTTTGAAATATTATCAGCTGACCCTGAGACTGGAAGCATAGATCTTTCTACAACGATTTCAAAATAAATGAAGAATATATTTTTTGTTTTTCAGTGTGATAAAGATACTACAGCTGAAAGAGATAGAGCAAGTCCTTAAGCTCAACAGATGGTGGCGTGCAGAATGACTGTCACACAAAGAAAAATAATATCAGCTGTCTGCAGTAGATGCGACACATGTAGAGAAAACCTGGCAAGAAATTCTCAGTAACTGGCACTCCTGCCAGGTGCTTTGACTAGAAACCATAAAAACAATCAAAGTCTCAAATGTAGAAAAAAAAAGAATATTAGTGGAATTATCTTGCAGCTGGATAAAAAGGGAATCCTATAATAGCCTTGTTTACGTTTTTTTTCCTAATGTAAATCAATACGTTTATATTCTATGAATTGTTCAGATTTTGAAATAATAAGAGATCATGTTTAGTAAGCAGCACTTGCCTCAGATCAGACTGATGAAACGCAAGTAGATTTGGCCAGTGGTCTGCTAAATCTACCAGCGTGTGATACTAGACATGATGCTGAATTGAAGCTGATGAGCCTTGCTGTCAAGTGCAAATGTACATCTGTTTCCCTGTCATATGTTTTGTCTTCTTCCAGTAAATTTCATATTTAGCGTATTTCTAGTTACTTCTTCCAAGCTTCTTGCAGAGATATGCCTTAGGGGGCACTATTGAAATGTTAGATTATTATTTACAAATTGCTAGTCATATTTTATGACTGTTTTCTGCCATGCTGTACCATTCTATGGAATGAATGGGAACCTCAACAAGAGTTTTTGCTTTGCTTGCCATAAAGTTATTAAGTTGGAGTTTCTTAACCTTCTGTACTAAACCTATCAGGCTCATGCAGGCAAAATACATGCAGTTGTGAAAGTAATGTAAAATACACAAGATTAAGAGAAGAGAGAAAAGCTGAATGGTGAGATATCAGGCATGTGTTGCACATCTGTGGACTTGTTTCCAAGTGCGTGACCAGAAGACTCAATTGTGTTACCTATACAAGGGTTGACTATAATTACAAGTTCCTGTCTTCTGTAGAGCAAATCGATTCTAAATAAATCTTCCAAAAACTGGAATTTCTGGTGGTTTGATTCAGGAGAATTTATCAAAATAGCATTAGCCATTTTTCAGATAAGAAGACAAGCAAAACAAAGAAGGAGTGTCACAATACCCAGGCAAGTGTGTGTGTAAGCTTAATAACTATATATGTCGCTGTCGCTTTAAGATAGAAAAAATTGCTTGGTATTAAAGAACTTCAAATGAGTTTAATACATACCTAGGAGACTCCACAAAGCCACAGCTTTTCATGGCTATTGGAGCACTTTTGACTATGGTCAATTTTATTTGGACGTCAAACGATTCAGCAGGCGAATTCAGCCAAATCGAAATAGTTTGAATTTAAAAAAAAAATTGTTCATCACTAGTCCCTCAGTTATTGCACAAAGAACTCTGAGTAACAGGTTGCAGCTCTATGGTTATGTCCACATGGGATGTAATTTGAGAGGAAAAAATCCACCACAGGAAAATCGGAGGATTTCCGATTTGTTACTGATTTTGTTGTGGATTTGCAATAGATTTTACCACAATCTCGATAATTCTTGAAGTCCATGGCAAAAGTCTGGAACTTACAGTAGATTGGACTAAATATTTGCTCCGCAGATACATTTTTGTGAAAAATCCACATAAATTTTTTAAATAATTTTCTTATTTCGTTTATTTATATTTATTTTGCGCCAAAATATTCCGCAGCGCTTTTGTAGACAATATGGATGAGATTTGGTAAAATTCCATCCACATTGCTGCTACAATAATACACTGTGGATTTTCCACCTGCAAAATCTGGACAAAAAATGATATTGCCTGTGCCAGTCTGAATATTCTCGATTTCTCTGAAAAGAGCAAGAAAATGTTTAAGCATATCTACAGGATAGGCCATAAATGTCTAAAAGGTTGGAGACTGACACAGAGAGGGCAGAACCTGCATGCTTCTCTCTTTATTGTTGGCTATGCTAGTAATGTATTCTATATGCCATATACAGTAGATCATTTGTAGGTATACCCCATTAAACTACAGTACTTTGTTACTCTTACTACTGGGCAGCATCCGACCAAGGACAACATCTGCATGGAGTTTGTATGTTCTCTCATGTTTCCTCTGGGTACTCTGGTTTCCTCCCACACTCCAAATACATGCTGATAGGGAACTTAGATATTGAGCCTCATTGGGGATAGCTTGATGCTAATGTCTGTGAAGCACTGCGGAATATGTCAGCTCTATATAAGTCAGTCAAACATTCTAGAAGACAAGTAGACTAATGTTGCATTGTGAAGCTAGTTGGGCAGGATCCACAATGCATTCAGACTTGAATGTTTGACTATAAAAACTAAATTAGTTTGGAGGTGAAGCAAAAGTTATTGCATGTCTCAATGCTGAGATGATTAGGTCGCCCTAACATTTGAAAACTATAAATGCAACCAGAAATGTTGGACATTAATGTTAAGTATTAGCATTTCAATCATGTATGAAATAATCCTATAGCATATGTAGCGCAGATGAACAAGTTTAATTTTATATACCTTAATAATTTAATGTTGCTTAATTTGTGAGCATGAGAATTTGGGGGCTTTTAGTGGTGAATGCAAAACTAATTTTTTGAATGTACAATATTGTGTATGTTACTATAATATAAAGTGATGAGGAGCACAGGCAATATTTGTTTTCGCAATATTTCACAAATTTCTCGCATAATATTCGCAATAAATTTGTGTATTCTAGAATTCACGATCTCCAGTCATTATTTTCACGATTGCGCAAATCGGTATTAATGATGCACATTTTTTTGCGCAATACGTGCAACTTCACATTTTATCAGGTCTGAGTAGATATTATGGATTGGTGCACTAAATATTGTTGTGACCTCACAGCACTATGTCTGTAGCATGTATGTATGGACAGCAGATAAACACTACCTAACACCCTGCACTGGAACCTCAGCTACACTATATCACTATCTAACCTACACTGACTATCTCCCACTAACTAGCGGTATTATATATATGAGCTAACTATCTAATGTAATTAAGTAAGGATCAAGATGAGTCTGCAAAGCACAGAGCACAGCAACGACACTGCTGTCTCTCTCAGAACTGCAAAAAAAAGCAGAAAATGGCTGTTGGGGACTTTGTTATATTGCAAAGGGGTAGGCAACTTTCCTATTGGTTGCTAGCAATGTTGCTAAGCTCTGACAAAGATATTGCAGCCTTCTCATTGGCCCAAAAGAAAGAAGCAGTAGTACTGATGAAAATAAAAACTAGAATATTTACGATTATGAATATATAGCAATTTATTCTAGATTTTCAGAAAAATCTCGAAGTGCCGATATTCGCGATAAAAATTCGCGATTAGAATATTCACGATCAACAGTAATAATATAAGAGGGTTTTTAAGCCCCTATGAAAAACATTAAATGTATTTTTGAAGTAGTGAGGTGCTTATACAATACAATAGCATGAAAATAATGCACCTTCTTTTAAAGAAAACATATAGCAAGCCTCTAAGGATCTCTGGAGAAGCATCATATTGTCGATATCGTGCACAGTCACACCACTGAAGATTCACTGAACTTTTGTGAACAACAATTGGCTTTTAATTTCACAGCTTTGCCTCAGCAAACCCCAACAGTAAATCCATGCAGTACTCAGAGGACTGGGAAATTGTTTCCAGTACAGAATCAGATTTATTTTAGGATTATACTTATGTTTTTTTCTAATTCAAGAAAAAAAGCATATTATTAGGAGGAAATATACATATTAACTAGAGGAAAAATACATATTAACTTCTAAAAAACTGGGGTATTTGGGGCCTTAAAGTGGTTTCCTGAGAATAAAGACTTTTTATCTAATGCCCGCAGCTTGACTTCATAATTAGAAGATTCATATTTTCCTGCTACCCTCTGCCCGGTCTTCAGTGCTGGGTCCTGCATGCCCATGCACTAGTCCCCATTCTGTTTACATCTAGTGCTGCATAGACATATATATATATATGGTCACATGCTCCTCTGCTGCCAATAACTGGCTTCAGTGGTGACTTAACCACCAGCGGCACATCACTGCTGAAGTCAGTTATTAACTGCAGCAGAGCATGTGACCCTGTCCATGCAGCTCTGGATTTAAACAGTTTGGAGACCAGAACATGGCAAGTGGCAGACAGCAAGTAAATATGAATCTTCTTTTTGCAAGGACAGGCTGGCATTAGATTAAAAGTTTTTATTCCTGGAGAACCCCTTTATTGATGAAGTTTAATAGTTTTCATTGCACACTGGTTTAATGGAGTGAAACACTTATTAACCCATATGATTTACATCAATAATACCGTATTTTCCGGTGTATAAGACGACTGGGCGTATAAGACGACCCCCAACTTTTCCATTTAAAATATAGGGTTTGGGCTATACTCGCCATATAAGACTACCCCATATTGATTTGATTTCAATATGGTAATTTTAATTGAAATGCTTATGACAAAACGATATTCTGAAGTCCAGGGAACTGACCATGGCAGCCAGGGCTTCAGTAGCGTCCTGGCTGCCATGGAAAACGACCGGAGCCCAGCAATTACACTGGGTTAAATGGGTTACCCAGAATCTCATTGTTGTAATAAAAAATAAACGGTACTGTACTACTGTTAACCTCACCTGTGGTTTACTGTATTTTTTGGAAAAAAAGCGATTTTATAGAAATGCAAATTACCAGTACATTTGTGCCCAAGGGGCTGTCCCTCCGCCGTTTTGTGCCCAGCCACACCCTGAATCCTGGATCCCAGCACCGCCCCCTCTTAATTTATTCACTGCACTTGGTTTTTTTATCTTCTGAAGCCCCTCGTAATCTCACGCATGCGCAGTTAATTGGCGCTGTCTTCTCTATTCCCTCCACCCTCACAGCAAGAACAAGCGAGTGCTCCAACTAACTGCGCATGCGTGAGATTATGAGCGGCTTTAGAAGATAAAAAAATGGAAGTGCAGTGAATAAATTAAGAGAGGGGCTGCTCTGGGATCCAGGATTCGGGGCGCGGCTGGGCACAAAATGGCGACAGCCCCTTGGGCACAAAGGTACTGGTACTGGTAATTTGTATATCTAAAAATTAGTTTTTTTGCAATAAATAAACCACAGTCCCCCCCTCTGCCCCTCTCTCATCATTGGTGGCAGCGGGCAGCACAGGGGGGAGGGAGGGACTGCTTCCTTCTCCCCTGTACTGCCTTTTAGACGGCATATAAGACGACCCCCGACTTTTGAAAATAATTTCATCTTATACACCGGCAAAAACGGTATATATAATTTTTTGCTTGCATAGGTTTTGGTTTGGGATACCGTTTGAGTTGATTGAGGTATTTCTCTCCCAGTCTTCATTTATATACTTGGACATTAAGATAAAAAAAAAATATTGATTAAGGGATGGTTGTATAGTAAAGTGAATTGTAATTTACCAATCAACAGTACAGCAACAATAAAAGGCTATATGTCCATAGTACTATCTGTGCACATCCTTTTGCAGACAAATGATGACTGCTTACTGTAACAAGACAACCATCTTATTACAATGACAGGTACAGAGATGAAGGCCAACTTTTTGACAATAATGTTGCTATGGAATGCTCCTAGCAACATTATGGGTTGGATAGATTACAATATGGGAGAAATCATCCATAGGCTAAATTATGTCTATTATGTACCACATAACTTCCATCTGGATCTTTATGGTTGCAACCCATAAGAAGCCAAACACAGTAGCAGCGAAAGGTGTAAAGACCAGACTAAAATGTATTATAAGGCCTGAAGCATCATATGATGGGGCCAGTCTCAGCAAATATTTCAAGGGCTAGATAAATAGAGTCCATGAGCTTGCTAAGATCAGGATCTGACTGTAGAAGTACTGGTATTAGCAAGTAAAGTCCAGAGGCTAGTCAAAAGACAGAATATAGGTATATAGTAAAGTCATACGAGAGAAATCAATGTAATAGTATTTCAAGTTAAAGGGAAAAACAGGACACACTGAATTGAAACTCAGGAAACTCATGATTTAGGCTAGGGCTACACGACGACTTTTGTCTCACCAATGTTGCGTGACAATTTTTATAATGATAGTCTATGGTGTCGTACTGCGACATGCTGCGACTGCGACACGACAGTCGCAAAGCACCCATCCAAAATGGATTTTCTGCGACTGTAGCATCGCAGTTGCAGCATGTTGCAGTGCAACACTATAGACTATCATTATAAAAATTGTCGTGCGACATCAATTTTGCGCGATACATGTTGCAGTGTAGTTGTGCACTATGTGTCGTGCAACTTATTGTCGAGCGACACATGTCATCGTGTAGCCCTAGCCTTAACTGGCTTATATTGTAACCTTTGATGACCTCATCATGGAAGCTACCAATGAAAGATATTGCTACAAGACAACAGAGCACTAGCTCAGAAAGGAATTAACTTGCACAAGCTGAAGCTGAAGTGTTTGGTCACAATGAATCCAAGGAAGCATAATACAGTATTTAGCTAGGATGCCTGCAGGACCCTAATTGTCAGTGACAACGGAAGTGTGCACTGCAACATAGCAACATAATATATACACAGCAAGGACATGAGAGGACAGCTTTGGTGTGCAAACTAGTGACAACACTGTTCATGAAAATGCAGCCATGTGAGCTGAGAAGTCAAGACTGTTATTTTAAACGCATATTTTATTTTTACCTGATAAAAATCTATATTTTATAAAAATTATACATTTTTTAAGCAGAGTAACATTTACATGATTACATTTTGGCATTTACCTTCTTTAGCTGCTGCCAATCATTACCTATCAATTATTACCCACAGCGAGGCTTGCCTTCCACCAAATACATTCACTTCAAAAAACATACTGTATGTAGAGCCAATGCTCATATATATATATATATATATATATATATATATATATTTTTTTTTTGTGGTGGTGTGGTGGTATCCCAGATAAAAGCAAGCGCATGGAAGATTCTCATGATGTAAATCAGCTGAACTAATTAGAAATTAGAATTGTAAACACCATATAATGTTGTACATACAGGCATGCAGTATGCAATACAATTTTTACATTGCCAATTTTTTGCAATCAAGAGAATAATCTCGAATACATATATTCGCGAATATACGACAAATATTTTACCGAATATTCGCAAATATCGCAAATTCGAATATTGCCGCTGATCACTAATTGAGGGCACATGATGCCTAAACATAGATGCTGTTATGAAGAAAACACAGTGGCTTGTTGGGACCAAGTGTTCAAAAATGATGCTTAAGGCCCGATTCACACGTCCGGAATGTTCGTCCGCACCCGTTCCGAAAATTTGCGGAACGGGTTCGGACCCATTTATTTTGAATAGGGACGTGATGGATGTGGAGAGCACACACTGTGTTCTCCGCATCTGAATTTGCGGAGCGCGCCGCCGATCTTCCGGCCGGTGGCTCCGCAATAATATAGAGCATGTCCTATTCTTGCCTGCAATTGCGGACAAGTATAGGCATCTCTATGGGGCTGGCGGCAAGGTGTGTTGCGGATCCGCAACACACTACGGACGTGTGAATGGGGCCTTAATGGAGGCAGATACCTCCCATTGTTTATACACACACACAAGTGTTCATTGTCAGAACAAACAATGCTAGTCCTCCTCTTTCATTTCCAGCTCCTCATCCTAAACTTTCTCTCCCATGAGAGTTTCTTTGTATGGGTCACCAACAGCTACAGGGCTGCCAGCAAGATGTGCTAAGTTGTTCTTCTTCTGCCATCCCTTCTGCATCAGCATGAATGTCTGCTATATGAAAACTATCTGGGTGGATATTATTGCTCATGCTAAAGCTGTCCCTATAGACAAATCTGGTGGCCTCTTTGAATGGTCTCAGTATGCGACTTGTGTCTCTGATATGCTGCCACTGCCTGACCTCAAAACAACACATGCTCCCTGCTGAGATGATCTGAGGCATGAACACATCATGTTTGCACTTTAGCAACTGATTGGTTGTGTGGTTAGTGTTACCAGTAGTGTTGAGCGCTAATATTCGAATAGCGAATTTTTTTCGCGAATATCGCAACTTTGATAATTCGCGAATATTGCGAATATAGCGCTATATATTCTCAATTTCAAATATTCTTTTTTTTGTTTTTTTTTTAGTCGTTAATCTTTGTTGCTCTCTGGTTGTCTTCCCACTTCCCAAAAGCTGTTCTTACCTGTCCGGAGGATTCCTGGCTCCCTGCCCGCTCCAGTTAATGCCTGTTGCCGCTTCGGCCGACTTCCTGTGTGCATGGAGCGTCCCCATCCCAATGGGAACGCCTCCATGCTAAAATGTACTGTCGGATGTGAGAATCACGATCTCACAAATTTGACTAAGTTGTAATCGCAATGCGATTAATATAACCTGAATTATTCGCATTGTGATATTCAAAGAAAGCACTTGTATAATGATAGAAAATCTTAATCTTTATTAAATACATAATTAAAAACACAATAAATATGGCTGGTATAGTGGTGAAACAAATACACTGGGCTAGCAATCGCCCATAAAGAGGAGTATACTTGGCTAGGATAACGACAAAAATGGAGTGCCAGTACTCATGTGCACTGCAGAAATTTTATAAAGTGATTACGCTGTCCAATGTTACATTCAGAGATAACATATAAAAATTAGACAACTATCGTATAAGCACATCAACCATGTATAAAAATACCCAATGATCACTCACATATAAAGTACAAGACGTGGTATTGCCTGCTCCTCTCTCCCTAGGGACTGGTACCTATGTTTGTGTTTGAATGCCCACAACTTATTTTCATCCTGCAGATCATTAAAAAAAAAACTGATTTTGTATGCCATTCTTATAGAGAAAACCAGCGATATGGGAGTTGTTCACATGGAGCTAGAAGAAGGAAAGTTTGGATAAGATCTGGCACATGGACCTCTGCCCATATTTTAAGCAGCATCACCAGTTCCTCAGCTGACCAAAATTGAAGCAGATCTGGCCCTGGAAGTTTTTTGTGAGGTTTTTGCCGTACATTGACTCTGGTCTTTATTGTCCCAGCAGCCACTGCCCTCCTTCTCTGATGTCACCTTCTACTCTCAATGCCAACCCAGCTCCCAGATCACAGAAACACGATGATTGTCATAGTCCTCACCCTCCACGCCACTTTGATCAGACTGTGATATATCATTGGGGTCTCCTTCCCAATTCCCTGCTCTGTGTTTGCCCCGAATGCCAATGTTGCTAACATTGCCCCTACCACCACCATGGCTACAAATGCCCCTACTACTACTACCACCACCAACACAGCTATGCACGGGGTCCATAACTACTGCCTTAATCTTCTCCTCATGGCAGTACAAACACTGAGATGTCTCTCCCGCAACTCAACAGGGAGACTCTATTGACTATTTTTTTAGTGCATGGTAGGTTTTTTCGCCTCATTTTAGTAAAAAAGAAGGCATACCACTAGGAGGGCCAGTAAATACAGAGAAGATGCAACTTAAAGGCTTTTCTGGGGCCCCAAGGAGGAGGAGCAGGAGGAATGCTGTTACTCTGACTGAGAGAATGAGTGCGCAATCTTTTTTGTAATCAATAATAATGTGGTGCCTATGACAAGCCAGGCAGAACTTTGGCCTACTAATACTACTACTGGCCAGATGGCTGGTGCTGTTCTTGCTGCTACTAGCCACATTATGACTCTCAGATGATGAGGTATGGGTCTTTTGTTTTCAAATCTTCCAATTTTCAAACATTTTATTATGAGGCCTATTATTGAAACATCATGGGTTTGGTAGACAATAAACAATACTAGACAAATTGCAAGTTTTTTTTGTTATTTAAGAAAAAGCCAACATTACACTGGTATTAAAAATTTACTTTGGTAATAGCGCAGATTTTCAGTAAAATATGTTTGAACTACAGTGTATGATGCAGTAATGAGTTTACTATCATGTCTATAAGAGTGTAATTTTTGCAGCAAAATATCTTTGAACTACACAATATGATGCAGTGTATTGTCTAACATAGGTATAACAATGCAATTTTTGAACAACTTGATTTAAAAATTAAGGTAGGTGCTTTTAAATTTGATCAACTGCAGGTCAAATATGAGTTTTTTGCTGTTCAAGTAGTTTTTGCTGTTCAAGTAGATGTATTACATCTTTCCGCATATTAAGACAAAGCTTGATGTGCAGTGGAAGATAAAAACACATTGATCATTAGGAAGTTACAAGTCTCCAATGCAATTAAACTGTACTATGTCATAATAGTAAACTGAGGAAATTCTTCCAGCCTCTATTTAATACTGCTGAATTAGAGTGTCTACATGTAAAAAAGAAACTCCACAGAACAAAAACTATTTTGCTTTTATGACCTTTTAGTTTATTATCCATTTTTCTATTCCCTGCGGATTTTGCAAGACCTTTGGAAAGAATAACACATTGCAATTCCTAAGGTCTGTGTATTTAATATTACATATTAGGTACTTTGTCAAAGTTTCACTTTATATTTGGGGAGGATTCACTTGTTTTATAAAAATTGCTTGAAGGTAATAGAGGATATGAAGTAGAGCTCAAGAAGAATTGCTTTGTGTAGATATAAAGGAAGGATATTCACTAAAATATAAACCTTCTACAATGCTACTAGAATTTTACAGAACAAGCTAAAGTTTTTATAGGAACCATTTAGAGGAATATATAATATATAATTAAATACATTTTATATACCATATTCTTTGCTTTATGGGACACACTTTTTCCCCCAAAAAGTGGGGGGGAAATGGCTCTGCACCTTATAAAGCGAATACCAGTGAGCGCTTCCATTATGGAAGTGCTCATTAGAATGCATTAGGTGCGGGGAGAGGAGAGTGAAGCGCTGCGAGTCTTCCTTCCTGGGTCCGGCTCTGCACTGACATTGAGGGCTGATCTGATGTCTGATGGGGGTCTGACATGAAGGGCTGATGGGGTTCTAACATGGAGGGCTGATCTAAGGTCTGATATGGAGGTCTGATCTGACGTCCTGATATGTGAGTCTGATCCAATGGCCTTTTATTTATGGGCGTTTGATCTGAGGATCTGAGGTGTGATGAAAAATATTTTTTTTCTTATTTTCCTCCTCTAAAACTTGGGTAGCGTCTTATCATCAGTTGCATCTTATAAAGTGAAAACTACTTTTATTTTGGGAGGGCAGCTATTTCAACATTACAATTAATGATGAGCGGCATATTTGGACAAATATTCGCCATAAATTCATGAATTTGCAAATTCGCAATTATTTTCTTTATTGCAAAAATCGGCAATGGAATATTAGCGTAATGCGCATGCAATACAGGCGTGGGAAACTTTTGCTACATTTTTGGAGAAAATGGTTGGCATGGCAGAACATTACAATAGCTTCATATGCAGATAGAGTGCTCCAATATATTTGCGATTGTGCAAATCGGCACTAATGATGCTAATATTTTGACTCAATATGTGCAACTTCACCTTGTAGCAGGGCTTACTACATATTAGTGATTGGTGCACTAAGTATTGTTGTGAACTTGTAACATCACAGCACTATGTATGTAGCATGTATGTTTGGACTTCAGAACCTATTACACTACCTAACACCCTGCACTGGAACCTATTAGCTACACTATATCACAAACTAACCTACACTGACTATCTCCAACTAACTATCTGTATTATATATATAAGCTAACTAACTAACTAACTACGTAATTTAATGACACAAGAAAGCAGAGAGCACAGGAACAACACTGCTGTCTCTCTCAGAACTGTAATAAACTGCAGAAAATAGCTGCTGGGGAGGTTCTTATATACTAAAGGGGTAGGCAACTTTCCTATTGGTTGCTAGGGATGTTGCTAAGCTCAGACAAAGACATTGCAGCCTTCCTATTGGTCCACAAGCAAGAAGGAGGGAGGGATCATGGGTTCAGAGGGGAAAAAAAATCTAGAATATTCGAAAAATCGAATATATAACACTATATTCTAATTATTCACAAACTCTCAAAGTCGTGATATTCGAAAAAAAGAAAAAAATTCCCAACACTTATTACAATATCACATGTAGAGTTTTTATTATAATTTAATATTTGCACAATAATTTATTTTTTTTGTACAAAATTAATGTTTTGCGTAGCAAATGGTCAGGGGCACATTACATTAAGAAATTGTGAATGTTAAGCTTAGTGCAAAAGGAACTAAAACTGAATACAACATGCATGTCTTTTCATACACTTCTAAAAAGCATCAACACTTCTCAGATTTGTATTGCTAGCTTTGAGTTTTAAAATAGTACCTTGTTCTAGAGATGCTGCATATTTTTTGAGCGATAAGGATGTGCTTAGACTCAGATGTTTGTTCCTACTTCAACATAACCTTGCTCTATCTGTGTATATGCTTATCAACCTCAATAATATCTTGTATCAGTATTAACAATTTCAAGTCCCTGAGCTTACAGTAACACTTCAGATACTTTTTGAAGAGGTAAGCATATAATTGCAATTGTCATGATCCGCAGATGCTATCGTTCCTTCTTATACATTGCCCACTTTTCACTTAAAATTCAATAGCTCAATACACCTGGAGCTCGTTTTGGGGATATTGCAGTCATCTACTTATTCCTTCACACTTCAACAGCGCACTGATTGCTTTCACTAATTAAAGATTCCCATGTGCATCATTCTCCTCCAATCAAGATCTAATAAATGCACTGCATACAGGTGAAGCTTGAAAACCACAAGATATGTTACAGTTTGTATTTGTATGGTATCTTCATATCCTTTTACTGCACTTACTTTTTATGTTTCATTTGTCTATAAGCAGATTATATAAATCAATGATAATTCATTCTACAAACTGAGAATCAGAAAATAAAGTTTAAAGGCTAGAGATTTGTCGTGAATATTTTTTATGAACTTTTGGAGGGCCTGTAACATTTTCTAAAGAAAAATTGTCATTTTTTTTTTTAAGAACTACAAACTGTTTTAATGCATTTGCTCCCCTTAGAAATTATCAATAAGTTTGGCAAACAGCAAGAAATTGACCCATCCAATGAATTCAGACTGGATAAAGACTCTCATAATCTGCAGTCTACAGAGTATATAGCCTATATGAATTTATGGCGCCGTCATGAAATATAAAATTAGTTAATCTTCCCTGCTGTATTTTTTATCACTCTAGCATACGCAATTCCATTTGGTATACTATTTCAGAAGTTACTTCTTCCTGTATTTATTCCCATTATTAAAATCAGTGGACTAATTGCTCATTTTAATTGAATAATTTATTTTGACTGATAGCTCCCTAACAGACATTTGATTTTGCCTCCTGCACTATATGGATGCTGCAGTCGGGTTTAAAAAGTACTGAATGTTAACTGGATCTGGCTGATGTTGTTGAGACTGGAGAATACAAGTACATTATGGTAGAGTGAGCACGCAAGCTTGACCCCTTCATGATGTATTCAGTAGTATTAGAGATAATTTTTGTACCTGCATTGTTTCCCTAATGGATCTTACTCTTAAAATTGAGCTGCTGCTGGTCCTAACTAGAGATGAGCAAATTTCTGAAAAATTCGATTCGGCCAATTCGCCGAATGTAAATTTTTTTTCCGGTTCTATACAAATTTATTTGTGGCGAATCGCATTAAAAATGTATATTTCCTGGCTGCAGAGAGCCTTTATAGTGCTGTAGAACACTGTGCCTTACAGTAACACGCATAGGGAGTCTTCTGTGGTAATGAAAAAATACTGTGAGTCAGTATGACATGCAGATGACAGGTATCGCTCTTAGAATCACTGCACACTTCACTTATTTAGGCCAGTTACGGGGCCAAAGCTGACCAAAAAACTCAATTTATAGGTGAACTTATAGGCTAATCTTGGCACCAAAAAGAGGCGCACTCCTTGACATGTATAGTCCTTGACCATAGTTATAGCTACCTATCAATTTTTCCAAAAAGGCAGTATCACAAACAATCTGAAAATAGGTAGTCGGCGGCTCACTCAATAAACCAAGCCGGACCAGGTGCTCACCTCTGGTAGCACGCGTAACCTTTGATTAAAATTGTACAAAAAATGTATGGAGGGGCACTCAAATACCTGAGAACAAAGGATGCTGTAATCCTATCAAATTCTCTTTTATTAAACACATAAAATAACATAAAATGCGCAATAATAAAACGCTACCCCCTTAAAGCATATGCACACTGCAAACCATAAACAATTAGAACCATAAAATGTGTACCAGCATTGATAATGAACTCTGTTTGATTGTCATAGGTCTTTGGACATATTCATAGCACCATGTCCTATGTTAAAGTGGAGGGGATAAGGAATGTGCATACGTGACGTTGTTAGCCCCAAAGGTGTAATGTGTCCGCATCAAGTGGGGAAGGGGAGTATCCCCGAAACGCGTATGGTGTGGAACAGCAAGCGATACTTTTAATTGGAGCAAGTGGAAGATCCGTATGGAATTTTACAATCGAACGGAGGACTGCCCCATGTAGCTCCAATACGGTTAAAGAGCCAGAAGAGTAGATCCCATTACAGCCAAGCTATTACTATAACAGAGAGCGGGGACGAGTCACGTGAGACGCCCAGTCACGGGGTACAAGCACTGGGTCACGTGAGACGCCGTATCCTAGTTACGTGGAACAAAGCTGAGTCACGTGAGACGCCGCAAGCCTTAGCTAGAGACCACATGGGACGCCGTGGTGAGTCCAGCTAGTGAAAGCAAAGCCACAGACCGGCATTTACGGGATCAAGAATGGTAAAGTAACCCAGTTTATTTTAAAAATATTATCTTTGGCGGTGCTGAGCACTCCTTGATGCGGACACTGTATACCTTTGGGGCTAACAACGTCACGTACGTACATTCCTTATCCCCTCCGCTTTAACATAGGACATGGTGCTATGAATATGTCCAAAGACCTATGGCAATCAAACAGAGTTCATTATCAATGCTGGTACACATTTTATGGTTCTAATTGTTTATAGTTTGCAGTGTGCCTATGCTTTAAGGGGGTAGCGTTTTATTATTGCGCATTTTATGTTATTTTATGTGTTTAATAAATGAGAATTTGATGGGATTACAGCATCCTTTGTTCTCAGGTATTTGAGTGCCCCTCCATACATTTTTTTAGTATCACAAACAAATTTCACCACTGAATGGCTAATCAGCTCAATTATTTAGTCCATACAGAAGAAAGTCTGCAATCACCCATCAATTTTCCCCAAAAAGTTTTATCACAAAAAAAATTCACCAATGAATGGTTAATCAACACAATTCAGTCCATACAGAAGAAAGTCTACAATCACCCATCAATTTTCCCAAAAAAGGCTGTTTCACAAAAAATTTCACCAATGAATGGCTAAGGCCCCTTTCACATCAGCGTTTTTGCTTTCTGTCCTAGAGTTCCGTCCTCGGGGCTCTAGGACGGAAAGATACTGATCAGGATTATCCTAATGCATTCTGAATGGAGAGAAATCCGTTCAGGATGCATCAGGATGTCTTCCGTTCAGTATGTGAACGTTTTTTGGACGTTGACAAAACCGCAGCATGCTGCGGATTTGTCTCCGTCCAAAAATCCGGAAGACATGCCGTAACGCCGGATCCGGAATTAATGGACATTGAAGTGCATTAATCCGGATCCGGAATTAAGCTAAACCTCGTTTCGGCGCATCGCCGGATACGACGTTTAGCTCTGCGCATGCGCAGCAGCTGTTCCGATCAGGGCCCCAGTGTAAACTGGGGCTCTGATCGGTTACCATGGCAGCCAGGACGCTACTAAAGTCCTGGCAGCTATGGTAAGTACTCCGCAGCAGTGTACTTACCTGCGCTGCGGCCTCCGGTCGCTCCTTCATGACGTCACAGGTCCGGGCGGCGCATTGATCTATGCGCCGCGGGACCTGTAATGTCATGAAGGAGCGCCCGGCGGCCGCAGCAGTGGAAAGTACACTGCTGCGGAGTACCATGGCAGCCAGGACTTCAGTAGCGTCCTGGCTGCCATGGTTACCTGAAAGCATATTAAAGCCTGATCAGGATCTTATTTTTATTTTTTTACACTTATACAGGCCACAAAAGGCATTAGAACATATAACTGCACTGCTGAACGGCAAATAATATATATTTTTGTGCCACTAATACATGCCAAAAAGGGCTTTAGAACCATACTGGCTGAAGGACCCGGCTTCGCCCTGGTATATTTAATCTATTTAATTTAATGTGTGAGTGTGTCGTTAAAAGATACCGACAGTATCCACTATAACAGTGACATCTATAGCACCCCGCCCTTTAACAGTGACCTCCACAGCCCCACACCCCTTAACACTGAAACCCCACAGTGTCCCGTCCCTTAAAATGGGACCTCCACAGCAGCCCACCTACTTAACTTTGACCTTTACAGCAGCCTTCCCCTTTAGCAGTGAGTTTCACAGCACACCACCCCCTTGCCAGTGACCTCCACAGGGGCCCTCCCCCTTAACACTGACCTCCATAGCAGACAATTCCCTTAACTGTGACCTCCACAGCAGCCTGACCCTAGGGTGACCAGAAGTCCAGTTTTAGGCCGGACAGTCCAGCTTTCAGACTCCATATCCTCCGTCTAGCGCAGGACCTGGATGGACACAGGGATGTCCTTTTGAACAGCTCACTCTCGACAACAGCCCTATGCTGTCTGAGCGTGAGCTGCAAGGAGAAATTCACCCTCATTTCCACCCCTCCAGCTGGCAGAAATTGATTTTTAACTTCCGTCGGCTGCATAGAGGAAGGGGGTGTGGCCTAACCAGGTCAGGGTTGTGGCCTAGTGGGACATAGAAGTTGATTTTTAACTTCATTTTTCCAATCCCTGTTGGCTGAAGAGTGGAAGTGGGCATGGCCTAACTGGATAGGGGGCATGGCCTTATTAACAGCTTGCCCTAGGACAGCAGCACTGTCCTGTCTGAGAGTGAGCTGCATAGAATAAGTCACTGTCCCTCCTACCTCTGCAGCTGACAGAAATGGATTTTTAACTTCATTTTTTAAATCGCCGTTGGCTGAGGAGTGGGAGGGAGCGTTGTCTAACCAAATCGGGGTGTGGCTTAGTGGGACCTAGAAGTTGATTTTTAACTTAATTTTTTCAATCCCTGTTGGCTGAATGGGAGAGCACGTGGCCTAACCGGATCGGGTGTGTGTCCTTTTGAACAGCTCACTCTAAGGCAGCAGTATTGTGCTGTCTGAATGTGAGCTGCAGAGAGAAAGTCACTGTCCCTCCCACCCCTGCAGCTGACAAAAGTTAATTTTTAACTTCATTTTTTTAATCCCCGTCAGCTGAGGAGTGGGAGGGGGCATGGCATAACCATACAGGGAGTGTGCCTTATTGTGTCCTGGGGGCGAGGTTTTAAGGGTGACTTGGATGGCCACCCTACCTGCTCCCTGAACTGTGACCTCCACAGCACTGTGCTCCCTTGACAGTGTCATCCACAGAGTTGTTATGGAAACCTCAGGAAATAAGGTACTAAGTGCTATTAAGCCATGGCTTTACTTCAATAGTGATTATCCTGGTGACAGATATAATTTAAAGCTCATCTATAGCAGTGAAGAAACATGGCTGGGTTGTTATGGCTACCTGGAGTAAAACTGTGTATGTGGAGACGAACTGCCAGTGAACTTCTATTAAGGATAAGGGTCATGTGACAAGGCTTCTATTGGCTAATTAATTTTTTGTGAATATCTCAGGAACAGTATGTCCCCGAGAGCTGAGACCTGGTCTAAAATCTTCCCAGACACCTGATGTACCTGTGCGCCAAATTTCCTGATTGTAAATGCGACGGTGCGGATTTCTTTAGTGGACATAAACACACACATACACACACACATACACACACACATACACTCAGCTTTATATATTAGATAACTACACCGCTGAATGGCAAATCCTTTTTTGTGCCACTAATACATGGAAACTGCACCGCTGAACGTCAAATATATTTATCTTTTTTCAACTTATACACAAAATGCTTTAGAACATATAACTGTATCGCTATACGGCAAATACTTATTTGTGCCACTAATACAAGCAGAAAAGGGCTTTAAAACATATAACTGAACCGCTAAACTTCAAATATATTTTTCTTTTTTCCACTTATACATGCCACAAAAGGCTTTAGAACATATAACTGCACCCCTGAATGGCAAATACTTTTTTATTTTTCCACTTATACAATCCACAAAAGGCTTTAGAACATATAACTGCCACTAATACATGACAAAAAGGTCCTGTAGAACATATAACTACACTGCTGAACAGCAAATAAATGTTTCTTTTCCCACTAATACACAACAAAAAGGGCTTTAGAACTAGTGATGAGCGGGAGATTTCGTATTATTTAGCAAATATGACAAATATTCAATTTCGACGAATATATGAAGAATATTTAATCAAATATTCGTCATTATTCTATTTATCGCGAATAATATACAATTGAATTATTTGCGTATTGCGAATTGAACTTTGAACGGGGTATAAAGGCAACTTTACTATTGGGTTAGCTATCTAGAATTAACAAAAATAACGAATATAGCGCTATATTCTCTATCTTCGTTAATTATAGCAAGCCAACCAATAGGAAGGTTATACCCTGTTCAAAGTTTAATTCAAAGTACACGAATATTACATAAGTTAATATTTGCGTACTGCGAATTAAACTTTGAATGTTGTATAACTTTCCTATTGGTTGGCTTGCTAGAATTAACGAAGATAGAGAACATAGCGCTATATTCTCTATCTTCGTTAATGGTATCTTGGGTTTAGATTAATAAAACAAACAAAAAAAACAAATATTTGTTTTTACGAATATATAGCTCTGTATTCTAAATATTTTCAAATTAGCTAAGTGCCGATATTTGTAAAAAAAAATTACTATTCGAATATTCGCTCTCAACACTATTTAGAACATATAACTACACCGTTGAATGGCAAATAATTTTTTTTTGTGCCACTAATACAGATCAAAAAGGGTTGTAATTTTCGCACTTTACCACACAACTGCTAATAAGCCCTTTTTTCCCACCAATACAAGCCAAAAAATGCTTTAGAACATATAAATGCACCGCACTAGGGCAAACAAGATATATAAATATTTCCTTGTAATAAACCCTGTTAATGGCTTTATCAAACAACACTTGCACCCTAATAACAAGAAAGGTTTGCTGGAATTACAGAGCTTTATAATGGCAATTTGGATCCCCAGTCAGTGCAGCAAGTTGTAATAGGATTGTTCCTATTACCCAGGCTGTAACCTCCCTTACTGAACCCTCTTCTACATAAATGCTGTGGAATGATTCCTCCCTATCCTTTCCCTACACCTTAAATCATCTTTCCCTGAACTTGTAAATCATTTTTTTAGCACAATGAAGTCTTTCCTAGCTCTGTCCCTAGCGTCTGCTAATGTCTCTCCCTGCACTAAGTACACTGGAAAATGGCAGATTCCAAGATGGCTGAGGCTATTTATGGGGCTGTGACATCACAAGGCTGGCTGCTGATTGGCTGCCTGCATGGTATTTTGGGTGGTCCTGCGTGCCCAAAGTTCCTTGCCTCATGTCCTCACAGGTGCAGAAGCCATTTTAGGAAAAAAGGTGATTTGTTACCACGAAGAGTGAGGAAATTCGGATTCGGTGCGAATTCGGATCGGATCGAATTCCACTTTGTCAACTTCGATTGGCTCATCTCTAAAAGTAAATAATAAATTAATTAAAAAAGGCCACCACATGCAGCATTGCAGCTTCTAACCCCATTCCTAGCAACCACAACTCAAACATCCCATACATAAAAATGACCATATTGAAAGGGGCAATGATAAAAAAAAAAAATTGTTGTGCTATTGACTAGAGTTAAACGGACACCTGGAAGTTCGGGTTCGGGGAGTTCGGCCGAACTTCGCCGCAAAGTTCGGGTTCGGGACCCGAACTTGACCCTGAATCCGAACCCCATTGAAGTCAATGGGGACCCTAACTTTGGGGCACCAAAATGGCTCTGAAAAAGTCCTGGGAAGGGCTAGAGGGCTGAAAAATTAAGCAAACTGGGGGTAAGAGTAGGACAAGTGCCTGCAAACAAATTTGGATAGGGAAATAACTTAAAATAACTTAAAATACATAAAGATTAAAAAAAAAGTGAGTGACAGTGGCACCTGCCACCCCGCAAACAGAGGATGTGGCAGCAACGCCACCACATATTTCTGCATCACCAAGCATCTCCACACTATCCCATGGAAGCATTCAGCTGTCTATCTCCCAAACACTGGAGAGAAAGAGAAAGAGGAAGTACCCCCCTACCCACCCGCGATACCTAGCCCTTAGTGCCAGGATTTCAAAATTCCTGGTCCTTTAAAATTCTGTCATTCTGTCTGGTGGAGATGGATGGAGACTTTTAAAAAATGTATGGCAGTGGCTGTCCCAAAGTACAAGGTTCCCAGCCGCCACTACTTTTCCAGGTGAGCCACCCCTTCTCTGCACAACCAAGTGGCTGACAAAATCAGGTGTGCACTGCGCAACGCCATCTGTGGAAAGGTCCACATAACCACCAATATATGGACCGGTAAGCACGGGCAGGGAAGTTATCTCACTAACAGCACACTGGGTAAATGTAGTGGCTGCTGGGCCAGTGACAAATAGCAGTGTGGCGCATGTCCTTCCGCCCCTGAGGATTGCAGGGCATTTCTCTTTGCTTCCTGTTGCCTCCTCCTCCTACTCCACTTCCTCCCCCTCCTCCACCACCTCCTCATCCGCTCAGCGTAGCACTTTCACCACCAACATCAGAACAGCCAGGGGGAAACGACAGCTGTTCTGAAACTCATCTGTTTGGGGGACAAACCCCACACCGTGCAGGATCTGTGGAAGGGCAAAGAACAACAGACCCATGAGTGGTTGTTGTCACTGAGCCTCAAGCCTGGCCTGGTGGTGTGCGATAATGTGCGAAATCTCGTAGCAGCTCTGGGCCTAGCCGGATTGACACATATCCCTTTCCTGGCGCATGTGCTGAATTTGGTGGTGCAGAAATTCCTGAACACCTGACAGTTAAAATGAATTCAATTAATCCAGCTCTTAGATTCTGGTGGGACAAATTCACTTTTATTGGTGCTCAAGGACCCCTGCGGCCTGAGCTGAAGATGTGACAGGCAAATAATTTTATTAAATTTGTTGGTTAGATTGTTGGGTTACATTTCCACAGTTATCAGGACTTTTTTTTATAAATCGTAACAAAAACTATACAAGGAACATTTCAAAAAGAGAAAATTAAGCCGACCAGCCACCCACCCTACATCCCCCCTTCACTCAAATCACTCATTAATGCCCATTCACAAACTATTTACAAATATACTTATAACTAGAGTTGAGCAAACACCTGGATGTTCATTTTCGAGAAGTTCAGCCGAACTTCACAAAAATGTTAGGGTTCGGGATCCGAACTCGACCCGAACTTGACCCCAAACCCGAAACACATTGAAGTCAATAGGGACCCGAACTTTTGGGCACTAAAAAGGCTGTAAAATAGCACAGGAAAGGGCTAGAGGGCTGCAAATGGCAGCAGATTGTAGGTAAATCCCCTGCAAATAAATGTGGATAGGGAAATGACTTAAAATAAAATAAATAAAAATTAACCAATATCAATTGGCAACTTGGAGGAGGAGGTGGAATAGGAGGTTGAGGTGGCGTCAGGTGGGAATGCTATGGGAGTTGAAGTTCTCACCACAGCCAAAAAGGATTCATGTCTGCCTGCAGTGCCACAGGCCTCTTTCACAGACTCAGGGCCATGGCACCCGCAAAGAGGAGAGCGGTCCCGTAACAGCAACACAGGCATCAGGTCAACCTTCAATGGAACAGGCCATTATCATTTATGTAGGCCCCTGACACCCAGACAGAGGAGAGACAATTTGACAGTAAAAAGAGTTTAATGTCTCTCATCCAGACAGCAAGCAATTAAACGAAATGTAGGCCACTGACACCCAGACAATGGGGCGGTCATTAGACAGTAAAAAGAGTTTAATATCTCCCACCAAGACAACAAATGATAAAAACAACATACTGTATAGGCCCCTGACATCCAGACAATAAGGCAGTCATTAGACAGTAAAAAGTGTTAAATGTCTGCCACCAAGACAGCAATCAAGTATGTGAAATTTAGGCCCCTGACACCCAGACAATGGGGCGGTCATTAGACAGTAAAAAGTGTTAAATGTCTGCCACCAAGACAGCAAGCAAGTACGTGAAAGTTAGGCCCCTGACACCCAGACAGAGGAGAGAGGTCCCATAGCAGCAAAAGAGGCATCATGTCACCCACCAACGGAGAAGGCCACTTTTAGTTATTTAGGCCCCAGCACCCAGACAGAGGAGAGAGGTCCCAAAGCAGAGAATCAGGCTTCATGTCGCCCACCAACGGAGAAGGCCACTTTCAGATATTTAGGCCCCTGGCACCTAGACGGAGGAGAGGTTCATTCACCTTTGGGTTGCCTTGCAAAATAATGGTAAAATTTTAAAAAAAGAGGATTCAATAAAGAAGTGCCCAGGAGTACAAGAATGTATGGCTGAGGGCGAGGCGGTTATAAATGTCTATTCTGCATAAGGGATGGACAGGTCCTGTGGGATCCATGCCTGGTTCATTTTTATAAACGTCAGCTTGTCCATGTTGGCTGTGGACAGGGGGCTGCGTTTGTCTGTAATGATGCCCCCTGCCATGCTAAATACACCTTCAGACAATACACTGGCTGCAGGGCAGGCCAGCACCTCCAAGGCATAAAAGGCTAGCACTGGCAATGTGGACAATTTGGAGACCCAGAAGTTTAATGGGGCCGAACCATCAGTCAGTACGTGGAGGCATGTGCACATGTACTGTTCCACCATGTTGTTGAAATACTGCCTCCTGCTAACACGTTCCCTAACAGCTGGTGGTGCATTTATCTGTGGCACTGTGACAAAACTTTTCCACATCTCGGCCATGCTAACCCTGTCTTCAGAGGATCTGGCCATGACACAGCTGCGTTGGCATACTCTTGCTCCTCCTCGGCCTTCGCCTTGTGCTTCCACTTGTCGAGAATCCTCTCAGGAGCGCGTCTACCGGCGTGCGCTTGTACTCGCACATTTTCATATCACGCTCCAGTGAGGGAATTAAGGTGGGCATGTTGTCTTTGTACCGGGAATCCAGCAGGGTGGCCACCCAGTGGTCAGCACACGTTAAAATGTGGGCAACTCTGCTGTCATTGCGCAGGCACCGCAGCATGTAGTCGCTCATGTGTGCAAGGCTGCCCAGAAGTAAGGACAAGCTGTCCTCTGTGGGAAGCGTATCGTCATCGTCCTTCGTTTCCCCCCAGCCACGCAGCAGTGATAGGCCCGAGCTGCGTTGGGTACCACACCGCTGTGAACATGCTTCATCCTCATCCTCCTCCACCTCCTCCTTATCCTCGTCCTCCAGTAGTGGGCCCTGGCTGGCCAAATTTGTACCTGGCCTTTGCTGTTGCAAAAGACCTCCCTCTGAGCCACTTCTTATAGACTGGCTTAAAAGTGTTAGAAATTACCCCTCTTCCTCCTCCTCTTACTCCTGGACCACATCCTCTTGCATCATCGCCCTAAGTGTTTTCTCAAGGAGACATAGAAGTGGTATTGTAACGCTGATAACGGCGTCATCGCCACTGGCCATGTTGGTGGAGTACTCGAAACAGCACAACAGGGCACATAGGTCTCGCATGGAGGCCCAGTCATTGGTGGTGATGTGGTGCTGTTCCGCAGCGCGACTCACCCGCGCGTGCTGCAGTTAAAACTCCACTATGGCCTGCTGCTGCTCGCACAATCTCTCCAGCATGTGCACGGTGGAGCTCCACCTGGTGTGCACATCGCATATGAGGCAGTGAGTGGGAAGGCCGAAGTTACGCTGTAGCGCAGACAGACGAGCAGCGGCAGGATGAGAATGCCAGAAGCGCGCACAGACAGCCCGCACTTTATGCAGCAGCTCTGACATGTCGGGGTAGTTGTGAATGAATTTCTGCGCCACCAAATTCAGCACATGCACCAGGCAAGGGATGTGCGTCAAACCGGCTAGACCCAGAGCTTCAACGAGATTTGGCCCATTATCGCACACCACCAGGCCGGGCATGAGGCTCACGGCAGCAACCACTCGTCGGTCTGTTGTTCTATACCTCGCCACAACTCCTGTGCGGTATGAGGCCTGTCCCCCAAACACATGAGTTTTAGAACGGCCTGCAGACGTTTCCCCCTGGCTGTGCTGAAGTTGGTAGTGAAGGTCAATGGCTGACCATATGAGCAGGTAGAAGAACAGGAGGAGATAGCCGAGTAGGAGGAGGAGAGAACAGGAGGCAAAGAATGATGCCCTGCGATCCTTGGCAGCGAAAGGACGTGCGCCAAACAGCTCTTCGCCTGGGGCCCAGACGCCACTACATTTACCTAGTGTGCAGTTAGGGAGATATAGCGTCCCTGGCCGTGCTTACTGGTCCACGTATCTGTGGTTAGGTGGACCTTGCCACAGATGGCGTTGAGCAGTGCACACTTGATTTTATCGGATACTTGGTTGTGCAGGAAAGGCACGGCTCTCTTGGAGGAGTAGTGGCGGTTGGGAACGACGTTCTGTTGGACAGCCACTGCCATCAGCTGTTTGAAACTGTCCGTGTCCACCAGTCTGAATGACAACATTTCAAAGGCCACTAGTTTAGAAATGCTGGCATTCAGGGCCAGGGATCGAGGGTGGCTAGGTGGGAAATTACGCTTGCTCTCCAAGGTTTGTGAGATGGAGAGCTGAACGCTGCCGTGTGACATGTTGGAGATGCTTGGTGACGGAGGTGGTGGTGTTAGTGGCACATCCTCTTTTTTCTGGGCGGCAGGTGCCAACGTTCCTCCAGAGGCGGAGGAAGAGGCCGAGACAGCAGCAGAAGGGGGCCTGAGCCCTTTATTGGTTTTGAAGGTGCTTACGCCACTGCAGCCCTTGTCTCGCATGTAGATGCCTGGTCATGCAGGTTGTGCTAAGGTTCAGAACGCTAATGCCTCGCTTCAGGCTCTGATAGCACAGCGTGCAAACCACTCGGGTCTTGTTGTCAGCACATTATGTGCTGACAACATGCCAGGGAACACCTTGAATCTGCCTTTGGTGTGCTCGGTCCCTGGTGGCGGTGGCCAGTAGCAGGCGAACTCTCTTGGCGATGGCTGTTCTGCTTTTGCACCTGCTCCCTCTTTTGCTACGCTGTTGGCTCGATCTCACCACTGCCTCTTCCTCTGAACTCTAAAAGTCAGTGGCACGACCTCCATTCCATGTGGGGTCTAGGACCTCATCGTCCCCTGCATCGTCTTCCACACAGTCTTCCTCCCTGACCTCCTGTTCGGTCTGCACACTGCAGAAAGACGCAGCAGTTGGCACCTGTGTTTCGTCATCATCAGAGACGTGCTGATTCTGCTAAGGTGGTATTCCCCTATCCTCATCAGGAAACATAAGTGGTTGTGCGTCAATGCATTCTATGTCTTCCACCGAAGGGCTAGGTGGATGCCTTTGGGAAACCCTGCCAGCAGATTCTTCAAACAGCATAAGAGTCTGCTGCATAACTTTAGGTATGCATGGGGGAGATGTGACAGACTGAGGGGCTTGGTTTTCAGGCGCCACATGTGCAATTTCTGCAGAAGACTGGGTGGGAGATAATGTGAACCTGCTGGATCCACTGTCGGCCACCCAATCGACCAGCCCCTGTACTTGCTGAGGCCATACCATTCTTAGAAAGAAATTAGGCCCGGCCAAATATCGCTGTAGATTCTGGAGGCTACTGGGACCTGAGGTAGTTGGTTCACTAGGATGTGTAGCTGTGGCAGAACATCCTCTACCAGCACAAGAGGGACCACTAGCACCACTACGACCATGTCCGCATCCCTTATTAGATGTTTTCCTCATCGTTACCGTTCACCACAATAAGGAAAAATTTATTTAGCCCAATGTATAGAGTTCAAATTAAGGCCATTTTTTTACAGGTACTTAACACTATCTAGATATCTATTTATGTACCGTATTACACCAATACAGGCACAGCAGAAACCACAGATTTATGGGAATATCAATTTTAGGCCTAGCATTTAGGCCCTGGCTGAAAGGTATCCTTTTACGGACAGAATTACACTTGAAGATACACAGTAGCGTGTGCAAATATAGAGGATTACGCTTTCAGCACTTGTATTTAGACACTTAGTGTAATATACCCTTTTATTGACAGAAATACACTTGGAGATACACAGCAGCGTGTGTAAATTTAGAGGATTTATTTTTCAGGCCTTGTATTTAGACACTGACACGCTAATAAACCCTATTACGGACAGTATTACACTTGGACAGCCACAGCTGGAACCCCAGATTTAGGGGATTGGTATTTTGGCAATTGACTTTCAACCCAGAATTTTTTTTTATCCTTTGATGGACAGTATTACACTTGGCCAGCAACAGCGGAAACCACTCATTTAGGGGATTGGTATTTTGGCAATGGAATTTCACCCCTCAATAAAATATAGCAATTTCTATTCTGTGTTTAAAAGTGTGACAACAAGCACAACCCCTGATGTAGGATATTGTAAAAAAAAAGCCTACTATTGAGCCCAAAAATATTTCTTGAACTTGGTGGCAGCTCAAAACATGTGCTGGTGCACCAAAAGATCACAAAATGGCCGCCGATCAACCCAGAAAAAAGTGACAGAAAAATGCTCTGGGCAGCATAAAAACCAGTGAGCAATGAACTAACAGAAGTTGAATGATTCAAAGCTGTAGATCAGTCACTTCATTAAGTGGTTTTGCTGAGCCTTCCCTGCCTAATCTCGCCCTCACAGCAGCTGCATCCTATCCCTACACTAATCAGAGCAGAGTGACGGGCGGTGCTACGTGACTTCAACTTAAATAGAGGATGGGTCATATACTGCACTTGCCAATCACAGCCATGCCAATAGTAGTCATGGCTGTGATGGCCTCTAGGGGGAAGTAGTATAACGCTTGTTGATTGGCTGCTTTGAAGCCTTTCAAAGAGCGCCATAGAAATCGCCGAACACCGAACCCAAATTTTTATGTAAATGTTCGGGTCCCGAACACCCCAAAATTCGGAACGAACCCGAACAATACTTATAACATATTTAAATAACTATAAGTCAGATAAACTAAACAAACAAATTCAATTATATACATGCCTTACCCTTAACTTATGAGGCCTTTCATATACAAGTGGCTCGGAGGGTGGGTTCCTGAACCAACATATACCAGGTACACAATTGTCCAACCAGAGCACAGTTCTGGAGGATGAGGAGGAGAACAAGAAACCATGTTCACAGCAGAGTGGCACCCAAAGCAGCTCATGGCCATCACTTGAATGTGGCTGGGGGGATAAAGGAGGACACAGATGATACACCTCCAACAGAGGACAGCTTGTCGTTGCTTCTGGGCAGCCTGGCAAACACGAGCGACTGCATGTTGCAGTGCCTGCACAATGACTGCTGAGTTGCCCACATTCTAACTTGTGCAGATTACTGGGTGGCCACCCTGCTGGATACCCATTTCAAGAACAACGTGCCATCCTTAATTCCATCACTGAAGCGTGATCGGAAGAAGCCAACGCTGGTAGACGCGCTGCTGATGGCATTCACACCTGACACCGGGGGCTCAGTGGAAGCACAAGGCTAAAGCAGAGGAGGAGGAGGAAGAAGTCGCCAACACAGCTGGGTCACCGCTCGCATCTCAGAAGGCAGGGTTAGCATGGCTGAAATGTGGAAAAGCTTTGTCACCACGCCACAACAACCAGCACCACCAGCAGATATGAAAAGTCTTAGCAAGAGGCAGCATTTCAGAAAAATGGTGGAATAGTATCTGTGCACACGCCTACACGTACTGACTGATGGGTCTGCCCAGGGTCATAGCTACAGGGGATGCAGGGAAAGTGGCTGCTTTGGGGCCCCCCTCAACAGTATTATACAATGAAATTATATACAGTGGGAGTATAGACTGTGTAGAACCTAGCCTGGCTCCTTAACACCTTGGAGGTGCTGGCCTGCCCTGCAGCCAGTGTATTGTCTGAACGTGTGTTTAGCATGGCTGAGGCAGTTATCACAGACAAGCGCAGCCGTCTGTCCACAGCCAACGTGGACAATCTCACGTTCAATAAAAAGAACCAGGCATGGATCCCACAGGACTTGTTCGTACCTTATGCAGAATAGACATGTATACCGACCTCACCCAACCATTGTTATACTACAGCACACTTACTCTTTGTTTTCTTTTTTTATATTTCCCAATGTTTTAGGGTCTACCACAATTTATAAAAAAAAAGAAAAGAAAAACACATAGTTGTTGGCGACTACCTTTGACTTCACAGCCAAAAAAGGCTTTATGTCAGTCAACAATGTAACCACTAAGGCCCCTTTTACACGGGCGAGTTTTCCGCGCGGGTGCAATGCGTGAGGAGGACGCATTGCACCCGCACTGAATCCGGACCCATTCATTTCTATGGGGCTGTGCACATGAGCGGTGATTTTCATGCATCACTTCTGCGTTGCGTGAAAATCGCAGTGTGCTCTATATTGTGCGTTTTTCACGCAATGCAGGCCCCATAGAAGTGAATGGGGCTGCGGGGAAATTGCAAGCATCCGCAAGCAAGTGCGGATGCGTTGCGATTTTCCCGCATGGTTGCTTAGCAACGGGACCTGATCTTTATTATTTTCCCTCATAACATGGTTATAAGGGGAAATAATAGCACTCTTAATAAAGAATGCTTAGTAAAATGAAGTGGAAGGGGTTAAAAATAATAAAAGTTAACTTACCTTAGCCACTTGATCGCGTAGTCGCGATCTGTCCTCTCTTTCCCAGCATCAGCTAAGAACTAAAGGACCTGTGATGTTGTCACATCACATGGTCCAATCACATGGTCCATCTTACCATGGTGATGGACCATGTGATTGGACCATGTGATGTGACGTCATCACAGGTCGCTTAGTTCTTAGCTGATGCTGGAAAGAGAGGACAGATCACGACTACGCGATCAAGTGGCTAAGCTAGTTAACTTTATTGTTCAACGCCTTCCACTCATTTACTAAGCATTCTTTATTAAGAGTGCTATTATTTCCCCTTATAACCATGTTATAAGGGGAAATAATAAATTCTCCAGAAGACCCGAAACCGGACTTCAATGATGAAGTCCGGCTTCGGGTCTGGGTACCAAACATGGCGATTTTTCTCACTCGCGTGCACAACGCATTACAAACGTTTGCACCCGCGCGGGAAAATCGCGCATATTCCCGCAACGCACCCGCATCTTATGTGAAAGAGGCCTAATTGTAATGAATTAAGTTCCCTGTCTGTTATGCAGTGCAGGGTACTTTGAAAGAAAGAAGGGGTACAGATCACCCAACAATCTGAACACCACCTAATTTACTGAATATATTTCCAAGTCAGGTATGCAGTGCAGGGGTACTTTGAAAGAAAGAAGGGTTACAGATCACCCAACATTCTGAACGCCACCTAATTTGCTGAATATATTTACAAGTCAGGTATGCAGTGCGGGTGTACTTTGAAAGAAAGAAGGGGTACAGATCACCTAAGAATCTGATATCTGAACACCACCTAATTTACTGAATATATTTCCATGTCAGGTATGCAGTGCAGGGGTACTTTATCGCAAAAAAAAAAAAATTTCAACCCCAATGTCCCAGTTATATCAGTTTTGCAGTGCAGGCCCTAAAGGTAATTTATAGGAATAAAAAGATGATTTTTTTTTCACCTTTACAGTTCGGGTTCGCTCAACCCTACCATTGACATAAATAATAAAAATGTGAAGACTACTTAATAATCAAAATTATCTGTGAAGCCCAAAAATGTCAAGGCTATGGAAAGGTTCCAAACAAAAGACCCAGAGCCAGAATGTGGGTAGTAGCAGCACCAGCTATCCGGCCAGAAGTAGTAGTAGGCTGCAGATATCCCCGCTGACTTCAGAAAGGTGAAACATCATTGTTGAGGAGCAAGAGGATCAGTTTGTAAACTGGTTGGCTCACTCCTCCTCTCAATCGCAGAAGAATGACATAGAGGTGACTTTGGAGTCTGACATTTTGCGGTGGAGCCATAGGTTACAGTGTTCCTCCTGTTCCTCCTCCTTGTAGCCACAGGGAAGGTTTTCAGTAGAGTCCTCTCAGTCATCACTGCAACATAGTAGGGCACCTTCCCTTTTCCTAAGAAGTGGCAAGAAAACCCCAACATGCCTTACCCAGATAGTCAAGAGAGACTTGTGTGAGAACATTGAGCGTTTGTGCGGCCCTTAGGAGAAGGTTGAGATGGAGGCTGCAGACCCCAGGCATAGCTTGGTTGTTAGTGGTTATGGTGGTACTTGTAGTCACAGGATTTGCATTGGGGGTAGTGACAGTGGCAGTCAGGGCTAATGCAGTGCAGGGAGTGGGCCCAAAGAACCCACCATGATGCCCCATAATCTGATACAAGCAGCAGGGAGGGTGAGGACCCTAATAACAATTGTGTGCTGGACAGGACCAGGGAGCCAAATTGGGTGCTAAGGAGGCAACATCAGTGTAGGAGGGTGGTAGTGGCAGATGTGACATACCTCCCAAAGAACAGCCAGGGCCATTTCTGCTTCAGGATCTGGTGATGCTGCTGACATTGTGAGTGGGTTAGGCTCAAAACGTGCCAGAGGTCAGCCAAGCTCGCCTGGCTCTAGCTTTGTTCCCATCTGGAAGTTTTTCTCCATGCTGCTGGAAGACAGAAGCATTGCCCTGTGCAAGCTATGCAAGAACTAAATAAGATGTGGGCAGGAAAACAGAAACATAGGCACCACAGCTCTATTGAACCACATTAAGTGGCTTCACCACATCCCGTGACAAGCAAGGTGGCAGCTAGCTACTGCAACAGGAGTTCTAGCCTTCTTTCGCTCCCCCTTGTGTCTTTCACATCATGCCTTTCTGACTCTCCCACTCAGACCCCTCCTTATCTCCATCGTCAGACATCAATAATAGAATGTGTGGCCAGGAAACAGGAATGTGTGGCCAGGAAAATGTGTGGCAGTGCAGTTGCTGCTATACCATTTAGTTGAGTCTGCTGCCTTTAGATAGCTGATGGTGTGCACTCAGCGTCGCTGGAAGATTCCTAGCTGGTGTTATTTTTCCCAAAAAGACATCCCTGCCTTTTACTCTCAGTTGGCAGACAGGCTGCTTCCTGCGATTCTCGCTGTGTGGCAAGGTTCACGCCACGGTGGACACCTGGAGTAGCTCTTACGTCAGGGACATTCAATGTTTTTCATGGCCCACTGGGTAAATGCTTTTTCTGGCAGCAAAGATACAGCACCCCAATAACGAGGCTAGGTCCTTTTGACCTCACCATGATTGTGTAAGCCTGGCTCCCACACAAAGCACTTACCTGCCTCATCTGCCTTCTCCTCCATGAACACTAGCCTGTCCTCAACAGCAGCAGGGTACGGGGTCACTCACACTTCCCCTCCTAGATATCACATGTGTCAAGTCAAGCGTTGCCATGCCATAATGGAGCTGATCGGCATGGGAGAGAGTAGCCACATCGGCAAGCAGTTGCTAAAGTATGTCAAGCAGCAAAAATCTGGCTGATTGTTACCCAGTGGTAAGGTTGTCATCGACATTGGGCATAGTGGTAAGTGGCATAGGCAATATTCGAATTCACGATTAGAGTTGAGTGAACCCGAACTGCAAAGTTCGAGTTCGTACCGGACTTTAGGAATTTTCGTACCCGGACCCGAACATTTTCATAAAAGTTCGGGTACGAGTTTAGTGTTCGGCCGTTTATTAAAGCTTGTTTAAAGGCTGCAGTGCTGCCAATCAACAAGCGTTTAAAATGTGTGCCCTTAGAAGACATCACAGCCATGCCTACTAATGGCATGGCTGTGGTTGGCCAACTGCAGCATGTGACCCAGCCTCTATTTAAGCTGGAGTCAAGTAGTGCAACACGTCACTCAGCTCTTACTAGTGTAGGGATAGGATGCTCCTTCTGTAAGGGAGAGAATAGGAAAGAATCTGATATCAGAACTTGTTGTTAACTCAGCGATCTACAGCGATTTTTTCTTGTGGGTGCAATGCAACTTTTTTTTACCCTGTCCTGAGCCCAGTGACACAGAAAAATAAGTTTAATCCGTCTGTTAGTTAGGTGGGTGTCGGCGGCCATTTTGTGCCAGTGTAGTGCACTTGCACCTGCATCCGTGCCAGAGACAATAATTTAATCCTGCTCTTTTAGTTCAGTGGACAATATATACCCATTTTTTAAGTGCACCTGCACTGCATATGTGCCAGGGGAATGGAAAAGAATATAGGTAATCCGTCTGTGAGTTTAGGGACCCAGGGGTTGACATTTTCGCATTTTTTTGTGTAAAGTACCCATATAAGTGTAATCAATTCAGTTAATCCATCTGTTAGATTCTGCGGGGACGGGGGCGTGGCTTGGCCGGCACTGCAGATGGCCGCATAGTGGAAGAGCTCCGGTTTTGGCTACCTGAACACCCCGCCTAGCGACTTCCAAAGCGACTACCAGCGATTTCACAGGATCGGACATGTCTTCCAGAGCGATGGGGAAGAAGAAGGGACCGAGAGGGAAGGGCTCCCTGCAACTAGAGCACTTTTTCCATGCGGACGGCGCGAACAAATATGGCGCCGGGACGGAGGAGCGGGTAAGCAGACCGGCAGGTCTTACCCAGGATACCACTATGCCGCACCCCAGGGCTGCTTCCTCCCCTCTCCCCCAGACAAACCAGCAGTTCTCCCTCAATGGGAACTGGGACTCACCGCGTCCCTCTTGTCAGGAGGGTGATGATACCGCTCCACTGGTAGCCTCAGGCAGGCATTGGCATTCCCCAGTCCCTGGGCCGCAGGATCGCATCCCCTCCCCCATGATGAACACTGGTTCTTTATCTACTGAGCCGCAGCACATTGCACTGATCCCTGAGCTTGAGGGACGACCTAGTGCTCCCTCCCTTTCTGTTCCTCCACTAGAAGACTCTGATATCTTCTCTAACTTCCATGCCTCTGATGCAGTGGTGTCAGAACACACTTTAAAAGAAATGTTGGCGGCTTTGCGCTCCTCCCTGCATACTGACCTTGCAAAAATCATGTCACCCTTCCAAAATGTTCTTACTGATCTTGGTGACAGGGTCTCACATGTTGAATCTAAGATGGCGGCCTTTGCAGAGGCCCACAACGATGTGGTGGACTCTCATAATAGCCTGGATGACAAAGTTGACCTGTTACAGGCTAAACTGGTTGAATATGAAGACCGCAACCGCAGAAATAATATTAAGTTCCGTAACATTCCCGAGTCGATTCCCGGTACAGAACTCCGAGAATATCTGCAATCACTTACCAGAACGCTATTGCCGGACTGCACAGACTATGACCTTAGTATTGATCGCGCCCACCGGGTCCCTAAACCCGCTAATCTCCCTGATGCAGTTCCACGCGATGTGCTGGCAAGATATACCTTTTATCACGTCAAAGAACGCCTAATGGAGAAAGCCAGGAAGCAGTATCCCTTCCCGGAACCATACGCTGCGCTCAAATTGTTTACGGATCTCTCAGCAGCCACCTTGCAGGCGCGCAAACGTCTGGCCCCGTTGACATCTATTTTACGACACCACGCTATACCCTATCGTTGGGGATTCCCCACTAAAGTCCTAATCAACAGGAAAGGGACCTTCTTTGCTGTTACATCTGTGTCCGAGGGCACTGCGCTGTTGACCAAATGGAACATTCCAATCGACGACGACATCCCACAAGATAGCAGAGCTCCCCCAGCCAAAGTGGCCAAGGAATGGCACGAGGTCATCAAAGCCTGACTGATTAGATGCTGTTGGGCTTATGTTCCTGCTTAGTGTTCATTTTCCACCCTCTGTGAGATGGGGTGCTTGAGTAGCCTCGAAACCATTGCTGTTGTGTGATGTTTCGCACTTACACCCCCGTTACCTTCTGTGCCCTTGTGGAAGGTCTCCTTCCTCACCAACGGGTACAGCTGTTGTTGATTTGTTATTTTTCATCTTTTGCACCTAACCTTTTCTGTTTTACAGCACCTTGCAGCACCAGGGTTCCATTGGGTCTTTTCTTTCTGCCGGTTGCCGTTGGAGGGGCTGGTCGGCCCCCTCTTTTATGGGATTTCAGCCATACTGATCGTATACTGTTGGACAGCCATGGTCCTTAAGATTCTCTCAATGAACGTGAGGGGGTTGAACAGCCCCTTGAAGAGGTCGGTAATGTGGAAGGAATTGTGTCCTCAAAAATGTGACGTTGCTTGCTTGCAAGAGACACATATCTCATCCTCTAATCCGCCTTCACTCCAAAATAAAACTTTCCCTACTATCATACGCTCCACTTTCCCTCAAAAGAAAAGGGGAGTTCTCATAGCGTTTGGGGCTTCACTAGCAGTCCAGATCTGTCAAACTTGGGTCGACCCTAACAGTCGCTATATTATTGTACACTGTATGCTTAACTCCGTAGAATACACTATACTTAATATCTATGCTCCCAATTCACACTCAGAGCGGTTTCTCAAACGTATGCTCAGAAAACTAAAAGCCTTACAAAAAGGCCACCTAATTATCTGTGGGGATTTCAATTCGATTTGTGATCCGGCCCTAGATTCTACAGCAACTCCTCAAACACGTCGGGTTGGCATCGCTAGACTTGCCTGGGAATACGAGATGTATGATATATGGCGGCTCTTGCACGTGACTGAGAAGGATTATACATTTTATTCTGGGGTGTATAGGACCTATTCTCGTATTGACATGTTTTGGATCGATAGATCTCTGATTGATAAATCTTTGGCGATACAAATAGGGAACATACAGTGCTCTGACCACGCCCCTGTTGTGCTTACACTATCTGAGGGTCCCCCTAGAATCTCGGACTATGTCTGGAGACTAAACACATACCTATTGTCTATTCCCTCCATTGCTAAAGAAGTAGATGCAGCCATGGGTGAATTTTTTACTATTAACGATTCCCCTGAAGTCTCGCCTTACACCCTGTGGAATTGTCATAAGGCATACATGAAGGGGATCTTAATGAAGCAGAGCAGCATATGGAAGAGGAATAAAGATAAGGAAATTCAAGAAACAATGAATACTATTCAGAAATTTGAAACTCTCAACAAACGCTCTGCCTCTGACGCTTATATCGCCGAGCTTACTAAAGCTCGACTGCATCTTCGATCCCTCCTCATGTATGCCTACGATAAGTCCTTAAGGCGTCTTAAATTTCAGTACTACTCCCAAGATAATAAGTCTGGCAAACTTCTTGCTCAACGACTTAAGCAATCCACCTGCAAATCAAGAATTCAAGGCATCCTACACCCTTTCTCAGGTCATACGGTCTCTGCTCCTAGAGACATCGCCAATGCATTTAGAGATTACTATTCCCGGCTCTATAATCTTAAAAATGACACTCCTGAACCGTCCCTACAGGACATACAGTCCTTTCTAGACCCTATACGTTTGCCCACAATGACCGCTAAGGAGCTAGAGTCCCTTAATGTACCAATCTCATTAGAAGAAATCCGTGCTGCAATCCGCACTCTACCTTTAAACAAAGCCCCTGGCCCTGACGGCTTTTCGACCTTATATTATAAAAAGTTTGGTCACCATCTGATCCCACATCTCCACCCAGTCTTTTCTACAGCTATGGAAACGGGCTCCCTCCCAGCTGAGATGCTGGAAGCACTGATAGTGACCATACCGAAACCGGGTAAGTCCCCGTTGAATACCACTAGCTACCGCCCCATATCTTTGTTAAACTGTGATGTCAAGCTGTATGCCAAGATACTAGCCAACAGGTTGTTAAGGGTGGTTCCTTCCCTAGTCTCTATAGATCAAACTGGGTTTGTACCGGGAAGACAGGCTCCTGATAATACTAGGAGACTTCTAGCTCTTCTGCAAAGAGTGGAGTTGCTGGGTACTCCCGCGGCCTTCTTGACGTTAGACGCCGAGAGGGCGTTTGACCGCGTTAGTTGGCCTTACGCCTTCTCGGTGCTGCGTAAATTTGTGTTTTCGGGCCCAATCTACTCGGCTATTGCCGCATTGTACTCTAACCCCTGTGCTAGAGTGTTTGTTAACGGAGCCCTATCATCAGCGTTCACCCTGACGAATGGGACCAGACAGGGGTGCCCGCTGTCCCCCTTATTTTTTGTATTATCTATAGAGCCATTAGCAGCACTTATTAGGGAAGATGCAAGCATAAGTGGCCTGACCATTGGTCACATGGAGCACAAAGTCGCGCTTTTTGCGGACGATGTGATAGTAATCTGCTCTGACCCCGAGACCTCGCTGCGGAGAGTATTTGATCTCCTGCGGCAGTTTGGTCAAGTTTCCTATTATAAGTTAAATATTGATAAATCTCAATGCTTACCAGTAAATATTCCTTCAAATCAACTAAACTTTCTCAAGGGCCTTTTCCCCTTAGATTGGCAACATGAGAGCATCTCGTATCTTGGCGTGCAGCTAACCCATCCGGTCTCTAGAACCTTTCAAACTAACTTCCCCCCGCTGTTGGAAGGTCTGGCTGGAGATATTAAAAACATGAAAATTTTTTATATCTCTTGGTTCGGCAGAGTAGCGGCATATAAAATGTTACTCCTCCCTAAAATCCTCTACCTCTTCAGGACATTACCCATTCCGGTACCTGAGTCCTTTTTCAACAATGCTAGGAAACAAATGAGTTTTATTTGGGATACTAAACATCCACGAGTGGCGTATCCTACAATGATTAAACATAGGAGAGAAGGAGGGTTGGGAGTTCCTGACCTGAGAAATTATTATACTGCCTGTCTATTGGACCAACTGGTCCACTGGTGGAACGATTCTGGAGACAAGCATTGGGTTAACATTGAAAAGATCTCATCCAACCTACTGTCTCTACGCTCTCTGTTAGTTGGTGCGGCTTGGAAACTCCCTTCACGGGACTCCCCTCTATATGCTGTCCGATTATCAGTCAAAGCGTGGGTAACGTTGCTTGACAAACCCGACTTAGGAGGCAAAATGGCCCCCCATATTCTTTCTTTGTTATGTTTAGCGGACCATATTCCTGATTTGAACCTTACCGCGTGGGAGGCGTGTGGCATTAAGACAGTCAGTGATCTACTAGATTCGGGGGGGGTATTATCATTTGTCCATATACGAGAGAAGTTTGATGTCCCAACTAGGGATTTCTACAAATTCCTACAGGTTAGATCCTTCCTGGAACGGGGTGATAAAATGCTACTTAGTCTCCCTCAGGATGCCATACGCTATCTCCATGATAGATACCCCAAGAAAGGGGGGATCTCCCTTTTTTACGGCCTGCTAACGAATGAGGTTAAGTGGTCGAAACCGCCCCCCTTGGCCAAATGGGAGAAAGAATTGGGCCGTACTTTCTCTGTGGCCCAGTGGCGTGCAACTTTCAAGATTACTCATTCGGTCTTCCGCTGTGTGTCCCATCAAGAAGCTATTTATAAAACATGTTTACGGTGGTATTACACACCGGCTAGACTTCATTCAATGTTTCCCTCTGTTAGCCCTGCTTGCTGGAGAGGATGTGGTGGCCGAGGATCTATATTGCATGTCCTTTGGGCCTGCCCCAAGCTCACTGGCCTCTGGAATGAGGGCAAAACCTTTTGTCTACGCTTCTATCTGTCCCTGTTATACTTACCCCGGATACGGCCCTCCTCTTTATTTTCCCAGATACCTTACCTCAGAGATACCGACCGCTTACTGCCCATATATTGATGGCCACTAAACTAGCCATTACTAGACACTGGAAAACTCCGGTGATCCCTCCCCTTTGTGAGATCGTAGAGATTGTGAACACGACTTGTATGTATGAGAAAATGTGGCATGGGAGACTGCCCTCCATGTCAAAATTTTTTATTTTGTGGTCGGACTGGATATCCAGTTCTTGGTATTCATCTTGACTGTCTCGCATGCATTGCCTTTATATAGATGCATAAAATATATTGTCATGTGCTCGCTGACCTCTATAGAGCTGATAATGTCTCGACTGATACAGTTACCCTGAACCCTGGTGCTGCTTTTCCGTTGTTTGGTGCTTATTGTTCCGTTCCACTTTTATGTTACCTTTTTCTTATCTTCTCTGCTTAGCGGAGTCCATGGTAGTGGCTCTGCAAGCTCCACACGAGTGTGGATATGTTAATGGCATGCATTATGTATGTCCCTGCTTTTCCATCTTTTTATGCTAATGTACTGCCGCAAGGGGACTGTACTACTCTTCGCGCCTCTATTATCACACAGTGTGGTTTTCAGATGTCCTTATATTGATGCTGGTTTATAACTGTGTATTTACACTGTACTGATTTTGCATCTTTAAATTTTAATAAAAAATACTGTGAACAAGATTCTGCGGGGACAAATTCATTTTTTTTTTGCTAAAAAGTGCATTTGCGCCCGCACTGCATTTGTAATAGTGAAAGAAAATTTGTTACATCTGTTTCACTGTGGGTAAGAAAATCATCTTTTTTTCCCATAAAGTACCTTTGCGGCCTGCACTGCAAATCTGACAGTGAAATAAAATCAGTAAATACAACTAGGACATTGTGGGTGAAAAAAACACTTAATTTTTGGCACAAAGTACATTTGCACCCTGCACTGCATTTGTGATAGTGAAAGAAAATTAGGTGAATCCATCTGTTTTATTTGTGGGTGAAAAAATCATATATTTTTTTTTAAATAAAGTACCTTTTCGGCCTGCACTGCAAATCTGATAGTGAAAAAAATCTGTAAATACAACTGGAATATTGTGGGTGAAAAAAACACTTAATTTTTGGCACAAAGTACATTTGCGCCGTGCACTGCATTTGTAGTGAAATAAAATCAGTAAATCCAGCTCTTAGATTGTTATCAAGCCAGTCATTCCCAAGTGGCTTGGAGGTTGTGTTCCTGCTGTACTGCATACGTGACTGGGAAATATATTCTGTAAATTCGGCGTCATTTAGATTGTTGGGTGATTTGTACCCCTTTTTTCTTTCAAAGTACCCCTGCACTGCATACCTAACAGGGAAATATATTCAGAAAAGTTGGCGGCGTTTAGATTGTTGGGTGATCTGTACCCATTCTTACTTTCAAAGAACCCATGCACTGCATACCTAATAGGGAAATATATTCAGTAAATTTGGAGGCCTTTTGGATTGTTGGGTGATCTATACCCCTTTTTTCTTTCAAACTATCCCGACACTGCATACCTGACTGAGAAATATATTCAGTAAATTCGGCAGCGTTTAGATTGCTGGGTGATCTGTTCCCCTTTACTCTTTCAAACTACCCCTGCACTGCATACCTGATTGGGAAATATATTCTGTAAATTCTGCAGCGTTTAGATTGCGGGATGATCTGTACCCCTTTTTTCTTTCAAACCTCCCCTGCACTGCATACCTGACTGGGAAATATATTCTGTAAATTCGGCGGCGTTTAGATTGTTAGGTGATCTGTATCTCTTATTTCTTTCATACTACCCCTGCACTGCATACCTGACTGGGAAATATATTCTATAAATCCGGCGGCGTTTAGATTGTTGGGTGCTGTAGTTATATGCTGTAAAATCTCCATGATGTCTCCATGATAAATCTGCAGCGTGGGGGCTTCTACACACTTTCAAAATAATCCTTCAGCGGGGTGAATAGATGCCGGATGACCGGACACTCCACACTACCCCTGCATTGCATACCTAACTGGAAAAAATATTCTGTTAATTCGGCGGCGTTTAGATTGTTGGGTGATCTGTACCCTTTTTTTCTTTCACACTACCCCTGCACTGCATACCTGACTGGGAACTATATTCTGCACACTGGTAGACGCGCTGCTGATGGCATTCCCACCTGATAACGGGGCCTCAGTGGAAGCACAAGGCGAGGGCAGAGGAGGAGGAAAAAGTCGCCAATGCAGCTGGGGAACCGCCAGCACCTCGGAAGACAGGGTTAGCATGGCCAAAATGTGGAAAAGCTTTGTCAGCACGCTACAAGAACCAGCACCATCAGCTGATATGGAACGTCATAGCAGGAGGCAGCGTTTCAGCAACATGGTGGAACAGTATGTGTGCACACGCTTACACGTACTAACTGATGGGTCTGCCCCATTCAACTTGTGGGTCTCCAAATTGGGCAAATAGCCTGAGCTTGCCCTTTATGCCTTGGAGGTTCTGGCCTGCCCTGCAGCCAGTGTATTGTCTGAACGTGTGTTTAACATGGCAGGGGGCGTTATCACAGACAAGTGCAGCCGCCTGTCCACAGACAATGTGACAAATGAACCAGGCATGGATCCCACAAGACTTGTTAGTATCTTGTGCAGAATAGACATATATACCGGCCTCACCCAGCCTTTGTTATACTCCAGCGCACTTACCTTTGTTTTATTTTCCACATTTCCCAATATTTTGGGGTCTATCCAAATAAATAAATAATAAAACAGTGTTGTTGGTGACTACCTCCTCCACCACCACTTCCACCTACACTGCCACATCCACCGCCTCCTTAACCTCCTACTCCATATGGACCTCCTCCTCCTAGTTAGAGATTATAATTTTAAATTTGTATGTATTTTATGTTATTTTAAGTCATCTCCCTATCCACATTTGTTTGCATGGCAATTATCCAGCTCTTACCCCCATTTGTCTTCCTTTTGCAGCTCTCTAGCCCTTTCCATTACTTTTTTAGAGCCATTTTAGTGCCCCAAAGTTTGGGTCCCCATTGACTTCAATGGGGTTCGGGTTCAGGGTCAATTTTGGGTCAAGTTCGGGTCTCGAACTCGAACTTTGCTGCAAAGTTCGGCCGAACCCAGCGAACCCAAACTTCCAGGTGTTCGTTCAACTCGCAAATTGCAAATTTTTGGTTGAATATTTGCCATAAATTCACAAATTCGAGAATTCGTGATCTCCAGTCATTATTTACTTGATTGCCAATGTAATATCGCCAATGTAATATATTTGTGATAAAAATTCGCAATTAGAATATTAGGAACTCTATAGAGGAACTCTAAGGGGTAGGCAACTTTCCTATTGGTTGCTAGGGATGTTGCTAAGTGCCAATATTCACGATATATTCATATATATTATATGTTGCAATCAACACTATTTGCAAATACGAATATATAGCACCATATTTTAAATATTCGCAAATTCTCGAAGTGGCGATATTTGCGATTCAAATTCGCGATTCAAATATTCGCGCTCAACACTAATTGGGCGCAACATCCTGGCCACCTTGAACTGGGCAAAATAACACATTTTCCCTGCATTGCACACATCAGCAACCTGGTCGTGCAACACTTTCTAACTAAGTGCACTAGCTAGTTCAAGGTGCTGGCAAAGTCCAGGGGACTGTCCAAGCATTTGAACCATTCTTACATGGCGAGAAAAGCTCTCCAGTGCTTGCAGTGACAGAACAGCCTCCCATTACACCACTCGCTGGAATTAAACATTGCACATGCTCCAGCATCTGTATGATCAGTGGAAAACCATGAGTGAATTTGTCATGCACCATGCACCAGCTGCACCAGCAGGGAACAAGAGTTTCTTCGAGGTCAGGCAGTGGAAGCTATTCCAGGACAGTGCTGAAGCCCTTCAAAGAGGCCATAAAGTTTATCAGCAGGGACAAATGCGGGATAAACAATGTCATCCCTCTCATATTTATCTTAGAACAGATGCTGAAGCTCACACAGCAAGAGACAAAGGTGGAAGAATAACAGCTAACGCATTTTGCTGTCCGCCCTATAGATGTTGGGGGCACACAAAGGGAAGCTGTCAAGGAGGAGGAGGATGAGGAGCCTCCACTGCAAGAGGAGGAGTCAGAGATGGAGGAGCAAGAGGACATAGATAAGGATGGAAAAAAAAATGGAGATTGCAGTCAGCACAACCCAATACGCAGGTGCACGTTGCTATGGTGAAATACACATACAAACGTAAAAACAGAGGTGCAATGGCACACTGCAGCTAGAGCTCCGTCCTGCCACTATGCTGGATGTTAGATGAGGCATTAGTTTATATTTTGGCCAAATTATGTAAGCCACCCACCACTTCACGGTTGCCTCTCGAGTGGTCCCTAACATTAATTCTTACCTTTTATGGGCCATATCAGCCACACAAAACCCAGGGAGTGCAGGTGCAGCATGCATGCCAGATACACTCTGCTTGTAACCCCGTCTGGTGCCATACAGCGTTCATCAGATCAAGGGATGCAAATACCAACATGCATGCTGAGCCCACTAGTACTTCTCCTGAAACCAAATGGCTTCTGGCAAGTTCAATGAAGCAGACTCAGTTGTATACTGACTTTAAAACCAGCCTACAGGGCGGATTCACTAGTCAGGTGTGCATGACTGCATGGAGGTCACCACGCCTCCCATATATGCTACAAAGGAAAAAATAAATAAGTGGAGATTGCAGTCAGCACAACCCAATACGCAGGTGCACGTTGCTATGGTGAAATACACATACAAACGTAAAAACAGAGGTGCAATGGCACACTGCAGCTAGAGCTCCGTCCTGCCACTATGCTGGATGTTAGATGAGGCATTAGTTTATATTTTGGCCAAATTATGTAAGCCACCCACCACTTCACGGTTGCCTCTCGAGTGGTCCCTAACATTAATTCTTACCTTTTATGGGCCATATCAGCCACACAAAACCCAGGGAGTGCAGGTGCAGCATGCATGCCAGATACACTCTGCTTGTAACCCCGTCTGGTGCCATACAGCGTTCATCAGATCAAGGGATGCAAATACCAACATGCATGCTGAGCCCACTAGTACTTCTCCTGAAACCAAATGGCTTCTGGCAAGTTCAATGAAGCAGACTCAGTTGTATACTGACTTTAAAACCAGCCTACAGGGCGGATTCACTAGTCAGGTGTGCATGACTGCATGGAGGTCACCACGCCTCCCATATATGCTACAAAGGAAAAAAATAAATAAGTGGAGATTGCAGTCAGCACAACCCAATACGCAGGTGCACGTTGCTATGGTGAAATACACATACAAACGTAAAAACAGAGGTGCAATGGCACACTGCAGCTAGAGCTCCGTCCTGCCACTATGCTGGATGTTAGATGAGGCATTAGTTTATATTTTGGCCAAATTATGTAAGCCACCCACCACTTCACGGTTGCCTCTCAAGTGGTCCCTAACATTAATTCTTACCTTTTATGGGCCATATCAGCCACACAAAACCCAGGGAGTGCAGGTGCAGCATGCATGCCAGATACACTCTGCTTGTAACCCCGTCTGGTGCCATACAGCGTTCATCAGATCAAGGGATGCAAATACCAACATGCATGCTGAGCCCACTAGTACTTCTCCTGGAACCAAATGGCTTCTGGTAAGTTCAATAAAGCAGACTCAGTTTTATACTGACTTTAAAACCAGCCTACAGGGCGGATTCACTAGTCAGGTGTGCATGACTGCATGGAGGTCACCACGCCTCCCTTGATCTGATGAACGCTGTATGGATCACTCGGCATTGAGGAAAGGCTATAACATTTGGATCTACAAGGCTATAACATTTGGATCTAAACTACCCTGAGGGCTAAAGAAAAACTGTGCGATCTCACAGACGTATAAGAGGAAGGATTGCTGTGAGATTGCACATCACATGCAATGACTGACTAAACATAAGTAGAGACTGTGCAGACTCTTTTTCTCTGTGGTTTTACAAGTGGAGTTTCGGGATTACTCTTTATAGTTTCCGCTGCAATTCACATATACTGGATTGGATATCCGACTTCTTTATTTGTATACCTAAACGAACCAAGTTGTCCTTCCGCAGTGTCCAAAACATTACTTTTGCCAAAATGAACCAAGCCTGGATTGAGGAGGATTTTCACACTATTCCAACTATGGCTGATGAATAGATCTGGCCTTGCTTGCGGTGCCCCATCTTGCTACTGTTGATAGCTGCCTGTCTCCATTATGCCACCACCACCATCCTGTCACTGCTGCCATCTGCTAAACATCATAAATTGTATAGCTGCAGCTGCCTCTATCATTCCACCGTCGCCATCATGCCACTGTTGTGAGCTGTCAACCTTCATGTTCTGCACGGATACTGTTGCTGCCTCCATCATGCCAGTGCCACTATTATGTCACTATTGCGGCCTGCCGACCCTCATCTTCCACAAGGCTGCTGCTACCTTCATCATGCCACTGCCACCATCATACCACTGCTGCGACCTGCCAACCATCAGGTTCGGTATGGCTGCTGCTGCCTCCACCTAAACCTTTAGGTTTTTTCACAACAAGACGCTTTTGTTTTAGACAAACATATATGCGTGTCGTATGGGCAGGCATACTCACCCTGTCAAGGCATAATTTTTGGATGCTTTTAAACACCATCAAACAGACCGATAGCTATGTATGTCAGTGTCACTCAGTATGGCAAAAAAACAAAAGGAGACACGTTTTCCTATAAAATTCCTAGAGTCCTAGGACACTAGACAGTGTTATATATAAATTTTAGGGCAATTGGAGCATGTTCGGTTTTGGTCCAAATTGCAGTAAAATGCAATAAATTTAATATCCTGTGTATTCTGCACTAAGATAGTTTTTAGAAGAAAAATGTGCAATTGCTCAAAGTATGCAGCAGAATGATATTGGGGTGCTGCTGGCAAGTCTATGAACTGAACTTAAAAACAAAAAGAAAAAAGAAAAAAATGCTGTCTGTTCATATACAGTAAAAATTAATTTCTTAGGGGGTTTTGTAATGCAGAATTAGCTGCCAGTGCACAACTAGATGACAGGCTCTTACTTAAATTCTCAAAAATCTACACAATTATATTCTCTTATTCTCTTCCTGTACACTGCTTATACTGTCTCTATCACGCTATATGGCTTGTGTCTGTAACTGCTTTTTGTCAGACACTGACTCATGACACCCTTCCAGGTAAGAAGCTTAACACAGAATGTCGTTCTATGGCATTCTCAGCAAAAGACCTGCCACAATTCTGCACCTGATTGTCTGATTAGGCTGTATGTCAACCTGTCTTCCAATTAGGGTAAGCCCCCCTCCATTTCCTCCCAGTATCAAGTAATCCTCCATCTTCATCCTCCATCATGGTTTTTGCCTGCTATTATCCACAGTAAAATGGCTCTGGCATAGTTTTTTCTTGACTGTCTTAAACAAATCAAAAAATATCAGATTCATTTTGCGGACAAATGTTTATGAAATTTGTATTAGTTTATAATTGATTTGTTTATCTATAAGGGTACTTTCACACTAGCGTTAAAGTTTTCCGGTATTAAGTTCCGTCCTAGGGGCTCAATACCCTAAAAAAACCTTAGCTATACAAATCAGTTTTATCCTAATGCATTCGTAATGGAGAGCAATCCGTTCAGTCTTCAGTTCAGTCACTGTACGGTTTTTGTACAGAGAAAATATTACAGCATGCTGCGGTATTTTCTCAGTTCAAAATTCCGGAACACTTGCCAGAATGCTGGATCCAGCATCATTTTGCATTGGAATGCATTAATGCTGGATCCGGCACCAAGTGTTCTGGAAGAACGCATACGCAGACCTTTAAAAATGCGAAAAATAAATAAATACCTGATCCGTTTTTCCAGATGACACCTGAAAGACGGATCAGGTATTTCAATACATTTGTACAACTGATCAGGATCCTGATCAGTCTGCAAATGACATGCATTTGCATACAGTTTTCCGGATCAGGCAGGCAGTTCAGGCAACGGAACTGCCTGCCGGAATCCAACAATGCTAGTGTGAAAGTACACTTATATATATATATATATATATATATATATATATATAAAATCATTGCTATATAAGATCATAGTTGCCATTGTCCTCTGTATTCTTTTTTATTTCACAGTATACTCTAACACTGTCTAAAGCGGTAAAAAATAATTACACACATCACATCCAAGAGTTTATAATCTTTTGTTGTATGTGTTCTTTAACAGCACAAGTTTAACATTATTAACCTCGAGGCTTAATCCACTCATGTATCTTGCTTCCAACACTTGAGAAGTTCTTCCGTCGTTTAACCTCACATGCCATTTTATGGCAGTTATTCTTAGCTTCACTTTCTTATTACAATTCACCTCTCCCTTTTCCTTTATTGATTTTTCAATTTCCTTGTACTGTACATGCCTTCTTAATGCAGGTATCCATTATCCTCAATCTACTGAAAAATGCTACAGACTTTCTGAGCCATACTGGTAGAGGTTGTGTCTCACTAATTCTGGAAAGGTTTAATTTCTGTTCTAATTTCTATATAATTTGCAAACATACTGTACATGCAAATTTGTTTTTAACAATTGGGAAATATAAAGAGGTAACAGTCTGAACAATTTTCTTATATAAATATAATAAGCTTAAAACTGAATGTTTCCTAGTGCTATAAGGTCACATACTGTAAGTGGAAATCTAGAGAAGAAACAAATACTGAAACCGATTTAATAGATTAATGACTTACCAAGCCTTGTGCTACAGTCAGTGGAATTCATAGAAACCAAAATAAAAAAGGACTACGTTGCTAAACCGAAGAGTTTTTGGTAACATAGGCATTTTGAAGATTTAAAGTCACATTTCTAGGTTCTGAGTATAGCACATAGAGTTCACATCATCTAGAAGAGAAAGCCACTCCATAGGCACATTTTGTCAACTCTGACTCGTATTAGTGTTGGTAGAGCAACAAAGTGCTTGGGTGTTCGAGTAGAACACCTTGGGATGCTCAGGTGCTGCACAATGGAAGTCAATTGGAGAATCCGAACATTAACCTCTTAGGGACACATGACGTATCGGTACATTATGATGCCCTGGTACTTAAGGACACATGACACATGTGTATTTACAATCACCGCAGTGCGGCCGGCGGTGATCGGAAAAAAGTGCCTCCTGAAATCATTCAGCAGGCACTCTGTGACAATGCCGAGGGGGGTCCTGTGATTCCCCCCCGGTATCGGTGATCGCAGCAAACTGCAGGTAAATTCAGACCTGTGGTTTGCTGGGTTTCCGAGTTATTTGGGTCTCTGGTGACCCGATAACCCGAAATAAGATAGTGATTGGTGGTGTGATAATACACCACCAATCACCATCCTTAGATCCTGTGAGGTGATGGTGACATCACCTCACAGGATCGCTTCCTATTGGCTGCACGGGCGGGGGTTAACTCCCCCCTGCTCTTCTCTTCTCCTCCATTCGGAGTCTGGGAGGGAGTGGGAGCGAGGAGAGTAGCAGCCTGCGTCTTGGATCTCTGACGCCAGCACCCCCAGATCTCACTTTGACCCTCCTCAGTGCCATCTGGCACTTACAGGTACTTAGGGATAGGTAAGGGACATGTTGGGTTAGGCAGGGATACTTAGGGACAGTTTAGTGTTAAAAAAAAAAAAGTTTCACTGTTGCGGGTGATTGGGTGTCTGGGGTCCACAGCACAGCTGTGTGACTCTAGAACCCCCAGGGGTGCTGCAGCTTGCCCCCCTGCCTCCCCCCCACATTTATTTTGGGCGCAAGCTTTTTTTTTTACGTATGCTGACTGTGGCCGGCACTCTTTAGCGTCCGGCAACTGTTAGCGCATCGCCCACCCCACTGCTGATCAGCAAGTTTGAATTTTATTTAACTTTTTTCACATTTTTTGGGCTGTCATTTTTTTTTGTTAGGTTTTTTTCTGTTAGGTTTTAGGGTAAGTTCGTGAACACCCGTGCCCCCACACACACTAAATAAAGTTTTATGTATACACGCACACACAAGCACACACGCGTTCTCGGCCGAGGAGACATACGCCCAGCTTGCCTCCAAATCCGAGATCCCCAATGAGGATGAGGATGACTTTCCTTTTGTCTTCCGCATCCTCCTCATCATCTAGCGAGGATGATGAGCCCCCAAGGCGGCAGAGACGCTGCCAGCCGGAGCAAGGGGACCGCCAAGCCAGGGACCCTGTGGCCCACACTAGTACGAGCAACTCTGGGGCTTGTACTAGTTTTCTGGCCCACCAGATAAGTTCACCTACTGCGGAACTTGCATGGTGTACCCCAGAGAATTTTGAGCCCGTGATTCCTGCCTTTGTTGGCCAACCAGGAATCCAGATTTCCACAGTGGGCTTCACTGAATATGACTATTTTAGTCTTTTTCAGTGACCACTTTGTGAATCTGATGGTGGAGCAAACGAACCTGTACACCCAACAGTTCATTGCTCAACACCCGGGCTCTTTTTTGGCTAGGGCCGGTGGCTGGACTCTGGTAAGTGCAGCCAAGATGAGGATGTTTTGGGACCTCGTGCTGCACATGGGTCTAGTCAAAAAACCCAGTGTCAGGCTGTACTGGAGTGTAGACGTCCTCTACCAGACGCCACTTTACACTACGGCCATGACATGTTCCTGGTTTGAGGCCATTCGGAAATTCCTGCATTATGCAGATAATGCAGCATGTCCCACCCAAGGTGATCCTGCCTATGACCACCTGTACAAAATCAGGCCAGTCATCGATCACTTCAGGGCTAAATTTTTGGAGACCAATGTACCTGGAAGCGAGGTCGCGGTTGATGAGTCTCTCCTTGCTTTCAAGGGGAGACTAATTTTACGCCAGTATGTTCCCTCTAAGCGGGTGAGGTATGGTGTTAAGCTGGACAAACTTTGTGAGTACCTCAGGGTACACTTACAAGTTTCACGTGTACGAGGGGCGAGAGTCCCGTATTCAACCCCTGGGTGTTAGCGGGAAACTTGTGTGGGACCTTATGCACCCACTGCTAGATGAGGGTTACCACCTGTACGTGGATAACTATTATACTAGTATCCCCTTGTTCCAGTCCCTCGCCGGCAGATCCACGTCTGCTTGTGGGACCGTGCGGAAAAATCAACCTGGCCTCCCTACCCACCCTCTCCAGGTACCTATCCCCAAGAGGGATGTCCTTGTACTGTCCACAATTCACGGTAACTGCATCACCCCTGTCCCTGTGCGAGGTAGCACGGCAACGGTCCTCAAGCCCTATTGTATCGTCGACTACAATCGGTATATGAGATGAGTTAATCTCTCTGGTAAAGTCCTCAAGCCATATAACGCCAGATGCAAAACCCGGGCATGGTACAAAAAAGTTGCGGTCTACATGGTGCAGGTTGCCATGTACAACTCTTTTATGCTGTCCCAGAGCGCTGGCAACACAGGGAAATACCTTCAGTTCTATGAGGCAGTTCTCAATGCCCTGATCTTTTCTGAACGGGAAAGAGCATGCCGGAGTACCTCGGGAACTGGAGGCGCCCGGATCGCCAACACTTTCCAGGTGTGGCCCCCATACTGGAAAGAAGGAACGAACCCAAAAAACATGCAGAGTGTGTCACAGGAGGGGGATACGGAAGGACACCACCACACAGTGTGACATGTGCCCCGATCATCCGGGCCTCTGCATTAATGTACCACACTTCCATGGAGTACTAAATTTATAATCCCCTTCCCCAATTTTAATTCCTTTTAGCCACTAACAATCGAAAAAAGCTATGGTTCTCAGACTTGAGACACCAAATAATTTTTTTTTTTCAAAAATGATATTTTGTAAAAGTAAAATAAATAAACAGTAGACATAATAGGTATCTCCGCGTCTGTAAGAACCTGTTGTATAAAAATACCCCAAGACCTAACCCCTCAGACAAGGTAAAAAAAAAAAATCTACCGGGCAAATAAAGGTATTTTTTTTTCACCTTACATCACAAAAAGTATAATAGCAAGAGACCCAAAAGTCATATGTCCCCAAAAATAGTGCCAATAAAACTGTCCTCTCATGCCGTAAAAAATGAGCCCCTACCTAAGACATTCGGCTAAAAAAAAAAAAAAAAAAAAAAAAAAACTCTTAGACTATGAAGATACTAAAATGGTTTTTTTGTTTAAAAAAGGATAATATAGCATAAAACCTAAATAAATTTAAAAAAGTAGACATATTATGTATCGCCGGGTGCATAACAATCTGCTCTATAAAAATACCCCATGACCTAACCCCTCAAATTAACATGTCACAAAAAAAGTTCCCAAAACAGCTATTTTTTGTCAAATTTTTCATTTTAATCCATTTTTTACAGTAACAAACTAACAGCCAAACAAAACTTAATATTTATTACCCTGATTCTGCTGATGACCCTCTAAAGCATTAGGGGTGAGGGCCTGCTGCTGAGATGACCATCTAAAACATTAGGGGTGAGTGCCTGCTGCTAATCTGACCATCTAAAAAATTAGGGGCGAGGGCCAGCTGGTGACCCTCTAAAAAATTATGGTTGAGGGCCTGCTGGTGACCCTCAAAAACATTATGGGTGAGGGCCTGCTGCTGAGCTAACTCTCTAAAACATTAGGAGCGAGGCAGCCTAATAAGCATGTTGATAGATATGATGGAGGAGAAGGACGAGAAAAGGAAGATTGAACCATAAACCCTTTTTAGTGGTGGAAGGGGTGCATGGGAATACAGTGTATTTAATACACAATAACAGCCACATTTAGAGTGCCTTTATGTTCAGCCCCTTTCCACTGGTGGAGTAAAGAAGTCAGGGGCAATCCAGGCCTTGTTCATTTTTATAAGAGTCAACCGATCAGCATTTTAGGTTGACAGGTGGATGTGCTTATCAGTTATTATGCCCCAGCAACACTAACTACACGCTCTGATAAAACACTGGCGGCGGGGCAGACCAGCACCTCCAAGGCGTAGAGCGCCAGTTAATGCCACATGTCCAGCTGGGACTCCAAATAGTTGTAAGCCACAGAGGGATCACTGAGGACGCTGACACGGTCTGCCACTTGTGACACTAGGCTGCGCATCAGGTTGAAGGTGCTGGGGGGTGTCATAACAGTGTCCCAGGCCTTGGAGAATGTTGCCCTGCCTCTGTTGGAACTGCTGTGTGTTCCCCTCGTCTCCCCTACTCGGTTGGCCAAGGAACTATGTACTCTGCAGCCAGTGTTGTCAGCTGGAAATTTTTGGATACATTTTTCCACAAGGACCTTCTTGTATTGCTCCATTTTGCTTGCCCTCTCTGCCAGTGAAATGAAAGATGAGAAGTTCTCTTTGTAGTGGGGGTCGAGAAGGGAGAACAACCAGTAATCGGAATTAGTGATGGCCAAAATAACGCGAGAGTCACGGGAAAGGCAGCCTAACATAAAGTCAGCCATGTGTGCCAGAGTCCCAACAGACAAGACTTTGCTGTCCTGATAAGGAGGATGCCTCTCAATCTCCTCATCCTATTCCTCCTATTCTACCCATCCACGCTAAACGGATGGAATAAAACTTCCCAACGTTTCCTGCTCCTACTCTTCATCATCTAATTTGTACTGAGAAGACGAACTGAGGGTGGTCTGGCTATGACCCTGCATACTATCTCCCCCCATTTCCACCTCTTCCCCATGTAAAGCGTTCGCCTTAACTTTTAGCAGCAAGCTGAGATGGTTACGCTGATAATAGTGTTATCGCCGCTCAACATCTGTGTTGATTCCTCAAAGTTGCGTAAAACCTCACAGAGGTCAGACATAAATGCCTACTTGTAGCTTGTGAATAGCGGAAGCTGACTGGAAAGACGATGACCATGTTGCAGCTTGTATTCCACTACTGCCCTCTGCTGCTCACAAAGCCTGGCCAACATGTGGAACCTCGAGTTCCAGTACGTGCTCACGTTAATGGACCATCCCAAAAACTGCGTTGGTCAGGGCACGGTGATGTTACGGGACACATGTTAGTGTAAGGCTGGGACTGCAAACCGTAAAAAATATTGGCGGCTGGGGACAGAGTAATGCGGGACGGCTGCCACCATCATGCTGCAGAAAGCTTCAGTGTCCACAAGCCTTAATGGCAACATTTCCAGGGCCAGCAATTTTGAAAGGTGAACATTTATGCTATAGCCTGTGGGTGGGTATTTGCGCTTTCGTTCAAAGGCCTGGGGTATAGACATCTGTATGCTGCGCTGGGACACAGAAGTGGATGTGCCAGCTGATGGTGCTTGCGAAGGTCCAGGTGCATGGCGGGAGGCATCCGGGCCTGCATCTTTGCATCTTTGACAGGGGATTGGCCAGCACGTAATACAGGGGAAGAGGAGGAAGTGGTGTGACCTGCAGACATTGATTATGGACCCAGGCATTCGGCCCACCTATTAGGGCGCATTGATGCCATGTGGCGGATCATGTTGGTGGTTGTAAAGTTGCTAGTGTTCACCCCCATGCTCATTTTGGTATGGCACAGGTTGCAAATGACAATTCTTTTATAGTCTGAACTTTCTTTAAAAAACAACAGATTACGGAACACCTACCCCTTGGCAAGGGAGATTGCCGCAAGGGGTTGCTCCAGGGAACAGTTGCGGGCCTGTTTGGTGTGGCCCGCCTTCTCCCTTTTTCCACCCACTGCCTCTTCCAGCCTGTTCCAGTGCTGTGGATCCCTCCCCCTCTGTACTGCTGTCCTAGTTCAGCTTGCCACCTTCCCAGTTTGGGTCAGTGACTTCATCATCCACCACCTCCTCTTCCACTTCCTCACTCTAGTCATCCTCCTGACTTGTTGACCTAACAACAACCTCAGTTATTGACAACTGTGTCTCATCCTCATCATGAACCCCTTGAGACACTAATTGCAGTTGACTTATTGGCAACTGTGTCTCATCATCATCATCCACCTCGTGAGACACTAATTTTCGTTCCCCATCGTCATCTTATTCTGACTGTGGATGCTCAAGAGTTTGGGAATCAGGGCACAAGATCTCCTCATGTCCCTCTTCAAGCGGGCTTGGCGAGAGGCCCAATTTAAGGAATGGCGATGAAAAGAGCTCCTCGGAAAATCTGAGTGTGGGATCACTTGATTGTCAAGACTCTCCATGGTGGGAGGAAGGAGGATCAGGGTGAGGATTCTGCTGACCAGTAGAGATGGCCCGAACTATTTGCCGGCGAACAGTTCCCAGCAAACATCGCATGTTCGCGTTCGCTGGGGCAGGCGAACATATGTGATGTTCTATTCGCCTCCTATACTTTATCATTGAGCAAACTTTGACCCTGTACCTCACAGTCAGCAGACACCTTAGATTTATTCTGAAGCTACAGTGTTAGTTAGAGCAGGGAGAGTGCTGCTGCTGCTGAATTAATAGGGAAAGCGTTAGCTAGGCCAGTGTTCTGTGTCCACTCCAGTCCTCAAAGACTCACCGGCCTCTTTCACACGAGCGTGTCCGGATTAGGCCCCATTCACAAGTCCGTAGAGTGTTGCGGAACCGCAACACACCATGCCGACACTCCCCGTAGAGATGCCTATTCTTGTCCGCAGGCTGCGGACAAGAATAGGACATGCTCTATCTTTTGCGGAGCTGAGGCCGAATGTTTTGGGGCTGAAACCCGGCGCCGCGGCTCTGCAAATTCGGAAGTGGAGAGCACATAGTGTTCATATAGAGTCCATTCAAAATAAATGGATCCGCATCCATTCCGCAGAATTGCGGAATGGATGCGGACAAAAATTGCGGATGTGTGAATGGGGCCTTAGGTCCGGATGCGGTGCGGATGCGTTCAGTGAAAACTGTGCGATTTCACAGGCAAAGCCATTGAGTTTTGCCTGCGATTGCATTCAGTTGTTCATTTTTTTCCGCGCGGGTGGAATGGGTTTTGATACGTTTTTCACGCGCGTGATAAAAAACTGAAGGTTTACAAACAACATTTCCTAGCAACCATCAGTGAAAAAATGCAACGCACCCGCACTTGCTTGCGGATGCAATGCATTTGTCACACAGCCCCATTCACTTCTATGGGGCTAGGTCTGCGTGAAAAATGCAGAATATAGAACAAACTGCGATTTTCACGCAGCAAACAAGTGATGTGTGAAAAAAATGCTCATGTACACAGACCCATTGAAATGAATGGGTCAGGATTCAGTGCGGATGCTATGCGTTCACGTCACGCATTGCACCCACGAGGAAAACTCGCTCGTGTGAAAGGGGCCATCTGCTGTAAGGACAGCATCCTGACAGCACCCCAAAAAGCCCTTTTTAGGGCTGGTACATCAGTCGGCTTTTATTTTTTTATATATATGCACTTTATTATACATCGATTTTGATACTAGTCAAGATTATACTTCATGAAATGTTATATCACTATACACTGTTTTTAATGATTATGAATTTGTGATGAATTTTGATAAGATATTTTATATACAACACATGTAAGAGTTAATTGTATTGGACGCACTTTGATGATGTCACCTCACAATATCCTATATATATTTCACTTTGTCTTGCACAACTTGCTTGAAAAAGGCTCCAGTAGGAGCTGAAACGTTGCCACGCAGATGGGTGAATAAAGACGCATTTACTATTTGAACACATTTGGAGTGCTGCTCGATTTTCATCCGTCTACAATTGTTGGAGTGGGTTTACTCCACATGTGAGCGTTGCACCCGCCATCCACTTTACTAGGTGGTGCTGCCTCAATTTTTATTTTGTATATATATATATATATATATATATATATATATATATATATATTGCAGTTGCCTGCCCGTGTGTGAGAGGCCGCAGGCCCACAAACTGTACTGTATGCACACCACTCATATAGGGTGGCATAGTATCTTGCAGATAAAAAAGTCATTTAATTTTTACCCTTTAATATAATTGCAGTTGCCTGCCAGTGTGTGTCAGGCCCACAGACTGTACTATGCCCACTGCCCACCACTCATATAGGGTGTCACAATACATTGCACGGCGCAAGCGCATTGACCAAAAATTCAAACGAAGCGGACCGAGCATGAGTCTTTTTCCATCTCCCGATTCCAAAAATCTATACACTACACCAGCCCTGGCCCTGATAAGGGACAAACAGAGATTAAACTGATAGGAATAGTACTTAGTTAACACTAGTTGCATTGGTGGCAAATTACATTGCAAGTGCCCAAAATTAGAAGGAAGCGGACAGAGCAAGCTTTTTTCTCTATCTTCCCATGCAAGGATTCAATTCAATACACGTCCCCTGATAGGTGACTTAACAAAGATTAAAATGGTAAGAATAGTAGTTCACACTATTTGTATTGGCGGCACAGTACATTGCGCGGCGCTCGCGCAGTCCCTAAATTGGAAGTAAGAGGACCGACCAATCATCTTTTTCCATCTCCCGGTTCCTAAAATCTATTCGATAAACGTCCCCTTATAGGGGACGTAACAGGGATTAAACTGATAGGAATAGTACAACTTAACACACCACTCATATAGGGTGGCACAGTACAGTGCACGGCGCACGCTCAGTGCCCCAAATTGGAAGAAAGAGGACCGACCAACCATCTTTTTCCATCTCCCGATTCCTAAAATCTATTCGATACACCGGCCCCTGATAGGAGACAAAACAGAGATTAAACTGTAAGAACAGATTTTTTTTATTAAAAAAAAAGAGGACAGCCTCTGCGGAGCTGGGTATTTTTTGGCCGCGTTACTGAACGCTCATGCACAATAGCTGTAGGCTCATGCGTCTTTTTGCGAAGGTGACAAACCTGGTCAGTCAAACCCAATGCAACATCATCAACCTCATCCCATATGCATTTTTTCAGGTCGTAGATAAGCATGAAGAGGAAGAGTTGTGGTTACCATCACCACCAGAAGCAGCCTTGTCGTCGTTGATTGCTGGGCCTGCGTCAACGCAGAGAGAGGAGTCTGGAGAAGAGGAGGAAGGTGGTTTTGAGGAGGTGGAAGACCAACCACAGCAGGCGTCCCAGGGGGCTTGTTGTCACCTTTCGAGGACCCTTGGTGTTGTACGTGGCTGGGTGGAGGAAGAGACCTTCAATGACGTCAGTGAGGACAAGGAACGGGACATGGCAAGCTTGGGATCCAACCTTGTGCAAATGGGTAGTTTGCGGTTGTGCAAATGGACTGTTTGCGGTTGTTTGCGGTGCGTTAAACGGGGAGTTTGGTCTGTCACTGTGAAGCGGGCGTAACCCTTACACTACCTGATCGATCCAACATCATACCTGATTGTATACACACACTGGATGTTTTAAAGCATGTTATTCCAAACAATTTAGAAATGTTAGGTGATTTATGCCCTTTATGGATTAATACCCGACTCTGCGTCAACTACGGAATTTTCCATGGGAGTTTTGGATGCCCCTCCAGCATGCCACAGTCCAGGTGTTAGTCTTCTTGAAAAAACGTTTCCATCACTATTGTGGCCAGAAAGAGTCCCTGTGGGTTTTAAAATTCGCCTGCCTATTGTAGTCTATGGTGGTTCGCCCAATTCGCGCATTTTAGAACATTTGCGGAAGCTCGCATTCGCCATTCACGAATGGAAAATTTTATGTTCGCGGCATCTCTATTGACCAGACTCTTGTCTACTGAGACTGGACTTTGTGGAAGACAGGGTGGTGCTTAGCCGGCTGGAAGCATTATCTGCTGCAATCCAACTGACCACCTGGACCCACTGGTCTGACTTCGAGAGTGGTGTCCTGCGCCGCCCTGTAAACTAGGACATGAAGCTAGGTATCGTGGATGAGTGTGTTTCTTGTGCTCTGGCAGCAGGCACAGTTTCACCGCACCCAGGGCCACGGCCTCTGCCTGCAACATCAGCAGCACGGCCACTTCCATGTCCCTTACTGCTTTCCTTGGGCATATTAAATGGTATATATGCTTGCAAGTATATCACACGTACAGTAGCGCAGGTTTTGTAAGTGTATGCGCAAACAAAGTACACAGAATGCCACAGATATTTTTAGGATATACACACGTTATACAGGAGGTATAGCGCAAGTATTGTTGCTGTCACCACCGGTTAATAAAAAATTACACTAAATGAATGTCACTGATATTTAGGATACGCAAACGTTATATAGGAGGTATAGCGCAAGTAATGTCGCTGTCACCACCGGTTAATAAAAAATGACACTTAATGAATGTCACTGATATTTTGGATGCACACTCGTTATATAGGAGGCATAGTGCAAGTAATGTCGCTGCCACCAGCAGCAAAAAAAATTGACTGAATGTCACTGATATTTTGGATATGCAAACGTTATACAGGAAATGTAGCGCAGGTAATGCAACTGTCCACAGCGGACACCGTCTACGGAAAAAGTACACGGGATGTCACAGATATTTTTAGGTTGCGCACATGTTAGACAGGAGATGTAGCACAGATAATGTGCGGCCAAACAATTGCAAGCTATCTAGTGCTGTTTACACTAAAAATATATATTGCGCCACACACAATATTTCACTCCCTCTCTCCCTTCTACTCTCCAGTTCTCCCTGACTAAGACTGAGCCGAACTATATAGCACATATTGACACGTTTCGGCCAGCCAATCACTGTAATGCCAGCAGCTAACATGGCTATGGAATTACAGTGAATGGCGGTACTTACCTGCATGTTTATTGGCTGCGTAGCAGGCAACAAATGTGCGGGGAGGAAACTCGAGCACACACGGTATTTGGCCGAACACCGCGATGTGCCGAGCATCGCAATGCTCGAGCCGAAATAGCGTTCGGCCGAGCATGCTCGGCCAACACTTCCATCTTCCCTGGTATGTCTGCATTGCATTTGGACACAGGGCCGGTGCAAGGATTTTTGCCGCCCTAGGTAAAAGAAAAGTTTGCCGCCCCCCCCCCATGTGACATCACAATGCCCCACCCATATTATCTGCCATATTAAAGGGGTTCTGCAGTTTATTTAAACTGATCGGCAGGGGTCCGACAGCCGGGACCCCCGCCAATCAGCTGTTTAAGAAGGCAGCGGCGCTGGCAGTAGAGCCTCAGCCTTCTCGCAGTGATGTCACGATTAGTATCATTGGCCTGGGTGCAGCTAAGCTTCATTCAAGTGAACAGAGCTTAACCCTGCCAAGGCCAGTGATACTAGTCGTGACGTCACTGCACCTGCGGTAAACAGCAAGAAGGCCGAGGCGCTCCTCCCAGCGCTGCTGCCTTCTCAAACAGCTGATCGGCGAGGGTCCCAGGTGTCAGACCCCGGCCGATCAGATGCTGATGATCTATCCAGAGGATAGATCATCAGTTGTAACAAACTGCAGAACCCCTTTAACTAACGCCAGTTCTCTCTCCCCCCCCTTGTCATTCTCTCCCCCCTCTTGTCATTCTTCACACTCCCCCCCCTTGTCATTCTCTTTCCCCCTCTTGTCATTCTTCCTCCCCCCCCACTTATAATTCTCTCCCCCTCTTGTCATTCTTCACACCCCCACCCTTGTCATTCTCTCCCCCTCTTGTCATTCTCTCCCCCCTATTGTCATTCTTCACACTCCCCCCCTTGTCATTTCCTTTCCCCCTCTTGTCATTCCCTTTCCCCCTCTTGTCACCCCCCTTGTCATTCTCTTTCTCCCCTTGTCATTCATTTCCCCCTTGTCATTCTCTCTCCCCTCCTTTGTCATTCTCTTTCCCTCTTTTTCATTCTCCCCCTCCCTTGTCATTCTCTCCCCCTCCCTTGTCATTCTCTTTCCCCCATTTCATTCTCTTTCTCCCCCAACACCCCCACCTCCCCGCTCCCTCTGCTACCTCTAGTGTAGTGCGGCCGAGCTCTTTATGCTCCACGGGTACAGAAGCTTTAGTTTCCTGTACCCGGCGGACTGACAGGAAGCGCACACTGTGTGCGCACTTCATGTCAGTCCGGCAGGGTACAGGAGACAGATGCTTCTGTACCCGCGGACCTTAAAGAGCTCGGCCACGCTACAATGGAGTGACAGGAGGGAGCGCTCAGCGCTTCCCTCCTGTCAGCTCCTCTCCTCTTGCTGCGCCCGGGTGGTGCGCCCTCATGGACGCGCCAGCCCGGGGAGTGCTGCAGCCGCCAGAGGCTCAATTCAGAGCGCTCGGGCGGCTGCAGCATGAGGCGGGGCCGGCGCTCCTAGCAGCGCCCCTTCCCAAGGGGCGCTCTACGCGGCGGCCTATTCCGCGTATAGGACACGCCGACCCTGTTTGGACAATACTGCTCCACTCAGCTTTCCCTAAGCCTAATAATACTGCAGCTTCCATCTTTCCTGGTATAACACTTTTCATATTCATAAATGTATACTATTTTCTATCCTTGTGATTAGTCCTAGAGATGCTCTTCCAATTAACCTATGATTTATGTGACTGTTGTAATTCTTGTGATATGTAGTGATTTTATGGCCCATCCAGATCCCTAGATTTGTTTGTTTACCTACATATAGCATCTCTTCTCATGTGGCTTGCGTCCGTGATTAATTGATTAATGAGCTAAATTACCCCTAGTTATATCATCACACTTCCTATAAATCATGGGCAGTTAATCATGGCAGTTAGACAAGGCACGAGACAGAGATGCTATGTTTACTACTGAAACAAAGTTTCACACAGCACAGGTATGCTACAATACTGTGTCACTCAGGCTCTGGCTGCTCTTACTCATTGCTATGGCTGTCTACCTTCAAAATCAACCACACCTTCCACCCTCTGTCCCTTCTCTCCACATCAGTCCCTCCCTCCTTCCCTCACCCTTTTTCAGTTTGCATACACTTTATACCCTCATACATTACCCTAACCCATCTTCCTCCATAGTGCAGCATAAAAAACACCAATATAAATCTTTCAACCACTCTCTTTCTTAGCTGCAGGGGATATGTCCCCAAACCCTGGCCCTCCCTCTGTTGGTAACTTCTCCTCTGGCACACACAGAAACCCCAAAAATCTGATTAAGGTTCACTGCACATTCTCTCCAGTCTCTTTTAACTGTGCACTCTGGAACACACGGTAAGTTCATAACAAACTACCCATAATCCACAATTTCTTCCTCTCACGCTCTCTGAACTTGCTCGCCCTTACAGAAACCTGGCTTCAACCCTCTGACACTGCTTTCCCTGCTTCCCTATCCTATGGTGGACTTCACTTTTCTCATACCCCCAGACCTGATAACAGGAACGGTGGAGGAGTAGGCATATTACTTTCTTCACAATGTACATTTCAGGTCATTCCCCCTGTACACTATCTCACAGGTCATTCCCCCTGTACCTCTTTTGAGGTTCACACCATTAGACTCTTCCATCCACTCCCCCTGAGAGTTGCAGTTGTCTATCGTCCCCCAGGCTCCCCCCACCAATTTCTGGATCACTTTGCAGCTTGGCATCCTCACTTCCTATCTTCTGAATCACCAACTCTTATTATGAGTGATTTTAATATCCCCATTAATGAACCTACCTCCCCATCAGCCGCTAACTATTTTTCTTTAACCTCATCTCTTGGCCTATTACAACTTACTCCCTCTGCCACGCATGAACAGGGCAATACACTAGATCTAGTCTTATTCAGTCACTGCTCAGTCTCAAACTTTAGTAACGTATCCTTCCCACTCTCTGACCACAATCTACTTTTATTTACCATTAAGACCTCTCACTTTTCTCAGGACAATCCTACTTTTAACACTTACAGAAACCTACACACCATTAACTGTGCTGCTAACTACCGACCTGTTTCTAACATCCCCTTCATCTCTAAACTTCTTGAACGTCTTGTCTACTCTCGCTTAATAAGCTATCTCTCTGCAAACTCTCTTCTTGACACCTTACAATCTGCCTTTCGCCCTCTTCACTCTACAGAAACTGCCCTTACTAAAGTGTCCAACATAAATGTCTGGCAGCTGTCTCTAACATTATGTTCTCTCTGTATCTGAAACTGAACCTCTCAAAAACTGAACTTCTTGTCTTTCCCCCATCTACTAACCCACCGAAACTTGATATTTCAATTTTGGTCTGCAGCACTATCATAACTCCTGTGCAACATGCCCGCTGTCTTGAGGTCACATTTGACTCTGATCTTTCCTTTTTTCCCTATATTCAATCACTTACATGCTCTTGTCGTCTGCACCTCAAGAATATCCCCAGAATCTGCCCTTTTCTTACGGTGCAAACGGCAAAAACTCTTGTTGTTGCCCTGATTCATTCTCATCTTGACTACCGCAACGCATTACTAATTGGTCTTTCTCTCACTAAACTGTCTGTTCTAAATGCTGCAGCCAGGCTTATCTATCCATTCAACCGCTACACTGATGCTACTAGTTTGTGCCAGTCACTTCACCGGTTGCCCATCCACCACAGAATACAGTTCAAACTTCTCACCCACAAAGCTCTCCACAGTGCTGCACTTTTATATATCTCCTCCCTTATCTCCATCTACCATCCTACTCGTGCTCTCCGTTCTGTTAGTGACATAAGATTAATAACCTCCATAATTTGGACCTCACTCTCGTCTTCAAGACTTTTCTCAAGCTGCACCTACTCTCTGGAATACTCTGCCCCGGAATATTATGTCAATTCACAACTTCTCCACCTTCAAACGTGCTTTAAAAACACATCTTTTCAGGCACGCTTATCAAGCCTCCTAAAATCACTTTTCCAGGACTAAACCTCTCCCCCACCAACTCCTCTGGCCTAAACTCGATCCTCTAGTAGTCCCAAACCTAAAGCAGATCTGCCGGCCCCACTACTGTCAGTTCAATAATGGTTCAAATCCTACTTATCACAATTCAACTACCTTATGTGTCACCCCTCAGGGCCCTGACTCCAATTGTTTCAGTTGTTTATTAGCCAGTTATTTTTGTTATGTGCATGAACCCTGTAAAGCGCTGCAGAATATGATGGCACTATATAAATAAATGTTATTATTATTATTATTATTATTATTATTATTATTATTATTATTAGACAAGTTTTTGAGATTCAATTTTTTCTAATGCTGCAAGTATATATAATGGCTTCCCTTATTATTTCCTTCAGATCACTCTTCCTATATTCTCCACAATCTAAGGCTACATGCACACGACCGTTGTTTGTTTCCGCGTCCGTTCCGTTTTTTTTCACGGATAGGATGCTTCCCCATTCATTTCAATGGGTCCATCAAAAAATGCGGATGGTCAACCATTTTTGTTCCGCATCCGTGATCCGTGTTTTCATTCCGTCAAAAAAATAGTGCATGTCCTATTTTTTTCACGTTTGCGGACAAGGATAGGCATTTTTACAATGGATCTGCCATAAAAATCGGATCCGTCAAAAAAAACGGTCCATCATCCGTTTTTTTTGACGGACGCAAAATTTCAAGGAGGAGCGGACGCGGAGGCAGGCAACGGTCGTGTGCATGTAGCCTAAGTGGGATGTGAACTTTAATCTTCAGCAGATAACATGGTATTTATCATTCTCAATAGTTTTTTTTTTTAACATATGATGGATAAGCAGAATACAGTTATGTTTGCACACCCAGGGAAAATGTGTGAAATGAGTAGAAGTTTTAAAGAAAACATGAATGATTAATTATGTGCTAATTTTAAGGTGTTTCAAAATAAGCTATGATAGAATAGCACAATCATTGTGAAACATAGCAAAAAAGGTTGGGTTTACATGATTCAGCTTTTGTTGCGGTAAAAGGCGAAAAAATGAGCATAAAAAACTTTTAACAAATGCATTTTTACTGTAATTGTTGCAATTTTGAAATACTGGTATTTCCCAAATGAATTCTACAGTTAAAACACTTTTCTTAACATTTTTTACCTGTAAAACTGTGTGGGCAATATCCAGGAACAAGGCCGAAGTTAAGGTTAGGGTTAATCAAGAGTCAAGATCAGAATCAGTAGCACTAGAACAAGAGCCAGGCAAGGGTTAAAACTACAGATTTGCAAAATTTTGGAAAATTCGATTCAGCTGCTTTACTGAATTTTACAAAAAAAAATTCTTTATGACTAATTACTTAGTCACAAAGAGAATTTTTTTGTAAGTAGCAGGTGCAATGAAAGGGAGCTGCAATAGCCCCGCTCCTCATCATTGTACCCCTCGGAATCTGTGGAATCTGAGAGTAAAAACTGTGCAAAATTGGGTCGGCCACCCTCCATCTTGCTTGAAGATCTGGCGCGAAATCTTGCGCAGCCCTAGATGACAGTGTCACTCTGGTTGTCACGCTTGCTTTTCGTGGTCAAGAGAAGATCTGTGGCTGGATCCAGCAAAGACGTGGGTGATTTTGGGAGCATAGGAGGATGAATTTGGGCATCCAAATGTGGCTGGGCTGTCAACTGGAGCTTCAGTCGTGTGTTAACAGAACCTACTTCTCTTTTGATCAGGGCAATCTGTGAAACTGAGTTATAATTATGATTATTAAAGGGGATGTGCAGTGCTACAATAATCATCACCTACACTGAGGATAAGTCATCGATATCAGATCTGTCCCTATCAGATTTTTGAAAGGGTAGCGATGCTCGTGCGAGCACTGCTTCCATCTCAGAATTACCTGTGTGCCTTCTCTTTTGCAGTGGCAGTGCAGTGTGGAGTAAGTATAACTGAACATCTCATTCACTTGAATAGGACGAGTGGTAGTAATCCACTGCACCGCCTTTACCAAGGAAATGACGCATAGGTAATTTTAAAAAGGAATCAATGCTGACACGAGCGCCACTACCTATTCAAAAGCACATTAACACTCTCTTTGTTTCACAAGACATTTAGCTAGAGAATTGAAACACACTGAGCATGCTCGACCTAACAAAGGCTCAGAACTACAGGTCAAGGCCATGGTAATTTATGAGGAAACAGTGGATAGCAGAGGAAGAAAACTACTTTTATAACTACTGAAGGGTAAATATGTGAAATTTATATTATATTAGGTAATTATTGATGATGATTAGTCCAAAACATAAGTTACATTTATGGTAACCAGAATACCCCTTTAATTTGTCATCGTGTGACTTTTTGTTTAGTTTTTACATGTTCCCTCTGATTTAAAGTGCTGTGGAATATGTTAACACTACGTAAATATATATTATTATTATTACTTTTATGTTTATTGGTATGAAAATGAAAAGCACTAATGTTTACCTCACATACATTACAAACTGAGATGGAAACAATAGCACATTTTCCCGGAGTTCTTCTTTAAGATATCTAAGGAGTTTTTTCTTCTTATATTTTACACACATTATACATCTTAGGAATTCTCTGTGTACTTTATTTCATTCAAGAATTCAGCTTCCCTTCAGTGTAGTTACTTATCTCCAAAGACCAGTATCCACTAGAATTCCCTTTAATTTAATGATAGAAGTGACAAGCAGTAGACTGTTACATACAGCTGATAATAGCAACCAGTAAGTGGAAAAGTCTACATATCCTATTCTGTTCAGCTTTCAATGTTACAGCATCACAATCATTTACAGAGCGGCAATGATAAGAATTCTTTCTTAGCTCTAAGAATGTCAATCTGTCAATGAAAACTGTGGAAGAAATGTATCGCCATTCATATAACACTTACAATAAATGCTGTAAAGTTTATCTGAGGAATTAAAATGCATGACCACTATATGCTAAATTCTTTAGGATCATTTTCAGCTATAGCATTATTTGACTATAGCAAATTTATATAGGCTTTACATTATTCATTCCTTACATAACTGAATGCTTAGAAGTACAGTATTGTCACTCCCCATACAAATCACACTAAAGAGGAATACATTTCAATTTAAGGATAATAAGTAGTACAGGTGGCCCTGCAGTTCACCCGGCAGTTGTTTTGCGGCGAACATTGTGCATTCGCGATTCGCCTAACATGCGAACATATGGCGATGTCCGCCGGGGCCATATTCCTTTGCATTGCGCTGAAATTTGACCCTTGACACATCCATCAGGTGGGACAGGACAGCCATTTGAGACGTTTCAGCACATGGACACACCCCCACCCTATAAAAGAACCCGATCTGGCAGCCATTTTACATTCTGTGTTTTGCCAGTGTAGGGAGAGGTTTCTTGTGGAGCAGGGACAGGCTGTTAGGGACATCAAACGCTAGCTAATAAGGCCACAGAAGTCCTTTTAAGTACTGGTATAGGTGTGCTATCGATAGGTGTGATATACTGAGGGGTGTGATATACTTATAATATACTTTCTAACATAGATAGTATATTATAGTGCATTTGTATTGTGCAGCAGTTGTGTGCGGTTCAGCTGTGATACCGCAGCTATATAGAGGGACAAACGCTATAGGAACAACTAATTGCAATGGGTGTGATATAACTGTTGCCCCCCAAAAAATTGATTGAGGGGTGTGATATACCTATAATATACTTTCTAACATAGAAAGTATATCGTGCATTTGTATTGTGCAGCAGTTGTGTGTGGTTCAGCTGCGATACCACACCTATATAGAGCGACATGCACTATTGGAACAACTATTTTCAATGGGTGTGATATACCTGTTGCCCCCCAAAAAACTGATTGAGGGGTGTGATATACTTTCTTCCACAAAATACTGATTGAGGGCTATGATGTACATGCTTCCACAAAGCTTACTGATTAAGGAATTGATATACCTGTTTCCACCAAATACTGATTGAGGCCTGCGATATACCTGCTTCCACAAAATACTGATTAAAGGGTTCAATATACCTGTTTCTGACAAATATCGATTGAGGCCTACGGTATACCTGCTTCTACAAAATACTGATTGAGGGGTTTGATATACCGGCTTCCATAAAATACTGATTGAGGGCTGCGATATACCTGCTAACACAAAATACTGATTAAGGGGTTTGATATACCTGTTTCTACCAAATATTGATTAAGGCCTGTGAGATGCCTGCTTCCACAAAATACTGATTAAGGGGTTAAATATAACTGTTTACACCAAAATATTGATTGAGGCCTACAATATATCTGCTTCCACAAAATACTTATTAAGGGGTTTGATATACCGGCTTCCACAAAATACTGATTGAGGGCTGCGATATACCTGCTTCCAAAAAATATTAATTAAGAGGTTCGATATACCTGTTTCCACCAAATATTGATTGAGGCCTGTGAGATACCTGCTTCCACAAAATACTGATTAAGGGGTTTGATATACCTGCTTCCACAAAATACTGATTGAGGGCTGCGATATATATCCGGCTTCCACAGAATACTGATTAAGGGATTTGATATACCTGTTTCCACCAAATATTGATTGAGGCCTGTGAGATACCGGCTTCCACAAAATACTGATTAAGGGGTTCAATATACTGTACCTGATTCCACCAAATATTGATTGAGGCCTGCGATATACCTGTTTCCACAAAATACTGATTAAGGGGTTTGACATACCTGTTTCCACCAGATATTGATTGAGACCTGCGATATACCTGCTTCCAAAAAATATGGATAAAGGAGTTTGATATACCTGTTTCCACCATATATTGATTGAGGCCTGTGAAATACCTGCTTCCACAAAATACTGATTAAGGGGTTTGATATACTGTACCTGTTTCGACCAAAGATTGATCGAGGCCTGCGATATACCGTCTTCCACAAAATATGGATTAAGGGGTTCGATATACCTGCTTCCACAAAATAGTGATTGAGGGCTGCGATATACCTGCTTCCACAGAATACTGATTAAGGGATTTGATATACCTGTTTCCACCAAATATTGATTGAGGCCTGTGAGATACCTGCTTCCACAAAATACTGATTAAGGGGTTCGATATGCCTGTTTCCACCATATATTGATTGAGGCCTGCGATATACCTGCTTCCACAAATACTGCTCTTCTCTAGGGACTTAGGCACAGAGTCATTTTGAAAATGACAGGCAAAGGAAGAGGCAGGCCATTCTGCAGGGGTGGTAAGGGTCGGGTAGATGCACCCGGCCGGAGCCTAAGTGGTAAGTTGGAGAAGGCGCATGCGATTACTTCAAAGGGCACACCAGAGTTGGTTGAGTGGCTCACTCAGTCTTCCGCTTCTGCACCCTCCTCTTCCTCTGTATGTGCACCCTCCTCACTCTCTGCTGTGTGAACCCCCAAACAGACCACCACCACCATAGCCCCTCCAATCGAGGAATTATTTTCTCAATCATTCCCAGACCTTACCGCAGCCATTCTTGACATCGGATGAGGAAGAAGAGGTAGCAACAGCCGCCACCCAGTGGTCTGACGACAGTACCCAGATCAGCCCAAGGAGGGAGGTCCCCGATGTTGCTGCCTACTCTAAGATCTCAAATTTCAGTGCTGGTGAAGGTGACGATCATGACGTGTCGATGGACATCACGTGGGTGCCCACAAACAGGAAGAGGAGTCGAGTTTAGAGGGAGAGACAGAGCAGCAGAGAGGGAGGAGAAGGAGGATAAGCAAGCAGAGCTTGCAGGGCACAGGAGGCAAAAAGCAGACTGCAAATATACTGTATGTGGAGAGAGCCATTCACCATGCACGGTCACTTCTGGCGCTCCCAGGACACCGGCACATGGCTCCTCAGCACGCTGAAACAAGGCAAAATGAAACATGTGCCGTGCATGGTCCTAAACTTAGTTGTGCAGAGATCCGTTGCCAATTACTCCTGGGTCCAGGATGTCTTGCGGCAGGCCAGGCAAATATCTGCCCATTTTAGAAGATCTCACACAGCCATGGCTCGCCTTGCTGATGTTCAGCGGGGACCAACTTGCCCGTCAGATGTCTGATTTGTGACAGACCAAATCGCTGGAACTCCACCTTGTATATGCTTGACAGGCTGCTCCAGCAGCCACGTGCCATTAACAACTACCTATATGAACTCTGCAGCAGGACAGGTTCTGGGGACTTTGGTTTCTTTTCACCCAGCCAGTGGCTGCTCATGCGCAACGCATGCAGACTTCTGCGGCCATTTGCTGAGATCACCAAACTGGTCAGTCGCAGCCATGGCGCCATCAGTGACATCGTACCTCATGCTTTTTTTCTGGAGAGTGCATTGCGTCGTGTCATTGATCAAGCTGTCGAGGAGCAGGAGCTGGAAGATGAAGAAGTCGCAATGCTGAGTGAATTCCCAGTGTGGGTTACTCCATCTGAGACAGGTCAGCAGGAGTCTGAAGAGGATGGTGGCTGGGGGAAGGATGAGGAGGAGCAAGAAGAGCAGGCATTGAGGGGGACTTTACACTTTTTGGGGATCCCTGGTGTTGTCCGTGGCTGGGGGAAGGAGACCGAGGACAACATTCTCCCGGGCGATGAGCAGGAGCCAGGGCGCTCCACCTCTTCCAATTTAGTGCAACTGGGTGCCTTCATGCTCCAGTGTTTGAAGAGGGACCCTCGTATTAAAAGCATAAAGGGCAAGGACTAGTACCGGGTGGCAACATACTTAGACCCCCGGTACAAACACAAAATGGCGGACATGTTACCAGCATCATAGAGGGCTGGCAGAATGCAGCATTTCCAGGCCTTGCTGCGAGAGATGCTGTATTCTACTGCTGCGGGTGCTGGCAGAGGAATTTTCACCCACATCTAAACAGATGCAGGTACCTTTAATATGAATCTCAGATGTTTGCAATTGTATGTCACAGTATTATGTAACTTTTTGTACAGGACCTCAAAAAATGTTGGTGCTTTATGAATAAATTATTCTTGTTATTATGTAAAATAGGTCATCAATATCTTACCTGTGGGGGCTGTCACTGTGCCAAAAGATAATAGTTGATTAACTTGAATGGGAGCTGAGCTGCAGCACTCTTGCCTCGCCATTACATGGTTTACAGAGCTGTCTGGACCCAGCATTGTTTCCCACGCCATGGCAGCCTAAACTAATTGATTGGTGGACCCCCACCAATATGATATTGATTGGTGGGACATTTCTACAGAAGTTAAAAAATAATTAGTGGCATGCACTCAGCCGGGATGTTTTGCAGATCCGTGATTTGCAAACCTCAAAGCACTTACACCCATATGCATGAGCACTTATTGTAATATTGTGATGTCTGCAAGCTATATTAGTTGAGATTGCCTGGCAAGCTTTTGACATCCTGCCTGGGTGACCACTCTGTAGCTGTACACCGTATACTGAAACTGCTATGCAAGTGACTCCATAACATTTAAGAAGGGGTGTTAGCGTGCAAAAAACCCTTTGAGCATCTATTATTATTAACATCAGCCATTGAGATGCAAAAACCAGTGTCAGGCAGCTACTGCCAAGGCCAATAAGATAATGGGTTGCATCAAACGGGGCATAGATGCCCGTGATGAGAACATAGTCCTACCACTTTACAAATCACTAGTCAGACCACACATGGAGTACTGTGTACAGTTCTGGGTTCCTGTGAACAAGGCAGACATAGCAGATCTGGAGAGGGTTCAGAGGAGGGCAACTAAAGTAATAACTGGAATGAGGGATCTACAGTACCCTGAAAGGTTATCAAAATTAGGGTTATTCACTTTAGAAAAAAGACGACTGAGGGGAGATCTAATAACTATGTATAAATATATCAGGGGTCAGTACAGAGATCTGTCCTATCATCTATTTATCCCCAGGACTGTGACTGTGACGAGGGGACATCCTCTGCGTCTGGAGGAAAGAAGGTTTGTACACAAACATAGAAAAGGATTCTTCACTGTAAGAGCAGTGAGACTATGGAACTCTCTGCCTGAGGAGGTGGTGATGGTGAGTACAATAAAGGAATTCAAGAGGGGACTGGATGTATTTTTGGAGTGTAATAATATTACAGGCTATAGCTACTAGAGAGGGGTCGTTGATCCAGGGAGTTATTATGATTGCATGATTGCAGTTGGGAAGGAATTTTTTCCCCCTTAAGTGGGGAAAATTGGCTTCTGCCTCACAGGGGTTTTTTGCCTTCCTCTGGATCAACTTGTAGGAAACAGGCCAAACTGGATGGACAAATGTCTTTTTTCGGTCTTATATACTATGTTACTATGTTACTATGTTACATTCAAGCTCAGTGTTAGTGAGGGTTGATTTCAATGCATGGCATTTGCTTTCATTTTTGAATTCCAGTGCAGTCTCATTTCATAAATATGCTGAGAACTGGCACATAGAAACTAATGCGGATTGCTAATTGGTATTGAATGAAACCATCTTTATTATCATAAAATAAGTATATAGAAGATACATTTACAGGAAAGAGAATATGCCTTATGCTCCACCCCTGCCCTCATACAGAAAACGATCAGTAAGCTAATGTCTTCCAATTTGTACACCCGATTACAGTTACTATAAATTATCATATTATGTTCCCTTAACTAATCACTTAAGCTCCATTATGTTCGATCCATGACTTCTTAAAAGGGTTCCTTTTAAAGCACAAATGAACATTTCAATGGAAGCAAATCAATTGCTTTTTAATATAGTGCTGGGTCATCTTATAAAAAGTTTCTTGCACTGTATGCCCGTACTCTGGTGTCATCTGAACTATCAATAAATATGCAAAACCCAATATGTACTTCTGGCAACAGCACAAAATGAATATTTCAAGGTACCTTATAATGAAAATATACCTTTTACATTTCATTTTTGTAATAACACTAGATGTGTACTAGATTGTATATTCATAGATAGCTACGCTATATGGACAAAGGTACTGTATTGGGACACAGTTCTTAGTCATTGAATTCAGCTATTTCATTTAGTTTCAATGCCACAGGTATATAAAAATCCAGCCTCTAGCCATGCAGTCTGCCATTGCAAACATTTGTGAAATAACGGTTCATTCTAAAGAACTTATTGAATTTAAGTGTGATACTGTAATAGGCTGTCACTATTGTAAAAGGTCAGTTTGTGAAATTTCTTTCTTCCTAGGTCAACTGTAGGTCAACTGTGAGTAGTATTAGTGCAAAGTGGAAACTTCTAGGAACCACAGAAACAGTAAAATTTCAAGGCAAGGTCACTAAGTGCTGAGGAACATAGGGGTGGATTTATCATAGACCAGTGTTTTACATTGGTCTATGATATCTCCTGCGCTGACAAAGGAAGTGCCTAATCTATAGTGAGATGCAGGCCTCGTCATAGGTTTGGCACATCCACCAGAGTCCATGTGCCTAGACCAATATCTATGGCAGCTCAGAGCTGCCATAGAGTCCAGACATATTTTACGCCAGAAAACTGGTGCATAAGAAGATCCAGTAAATATGCTGGGGGCCCTCGCTCCACCCCCTCCCCGCCATGCCCTCTTTTCAGAAAGGGGCGAGGGTGGTCTAGAAATGCCACTTGCGCCTAGATTGGGGGAAATTTATACAGTTGCAAACACTGGGTTTGCAACTTTTTTACACCACAAAACTTGTGTGTGGGAAATTAATTCCCCTCATAGTGCATAAAAGTTGTCAATGCTCTGCTGACTAACTAACAGCAGAGTTTCAAACCTCCACAGGCATTAACATCAGCAGAAACTGGGTGCCAGGAACCTCATGTCCTAGGTTTCCATGGTCAAGCGGCTGCATGTAAGCCTGACATCACCAAGCACAATTCCTAGTGCTGCCACTGGACTCTGGAGAACTGTAAATGTTAGGGTGATAAATCACACTTTTTTAGCTGGCAGTCTAATGTATGAGTCTGAAAAATGCTAGGAGAAGGTTTCCTGCCTTCCTACCTACTTGCTATTGGGTTGTTTTTCAGGGGTTTATTTATCTATCTACTCACTTATATAGCGCTGACATATTCCTCAGCGCTTTAGACATTATCATCACTCTCTGTTCCAGTGGGGCTCACAAAAGTTCCTTATCAGTATGTGGTTGGAGTGCGGGAGGAAACAGATGCAAACTCCATGCAGATGTTGTCCTTAGTGGAGTTCAAACCTAGGACCCCCACTAAGCAAGGGGTTGGCCCAAGTCCCTTAAAGCCAGTTAAGGTAAATCTTAATGCTTCAGCATAGCAAGATATTTTGTATAATTGGAAGCTTCCACCTTTGTGGGAGCAATTTGGGGAAGGTGTCTTTCTATTCCTGCATGACTGTGCCCCAGTGTACAAAGCAAAGTCTATAATGGCATGCTTGGCCTGAGATGCCTGCAATCAAGCCAAACTGGTAACAGGTTCAATAACATCACCCGATGAAGTATTAAAGTGAACATGTTATCAGGTCAAACATCATCTAGATATTTAACCTCTTAAGGACACAGGATGTACCCGTACGTCCTGTGTCCGGTCTTTAAACATGGCGCCCGCTCCTGCTTCATGCAGGCGCCTTAGCCACGGGTGTCCGCATGGTTCTTGTAGCAAACACCCGGGGCTAATGTCTGCAACCGGCAGCGATGCCGATCGCGGACATTTAACCCCTCAGATGCCGTGGTCAGGATTGAGTCATCTGAGTGCGCACAAACCAAAAGTTTTACTTTCGGTTTGCGCTCCGGCCCCCCTGTGTGGCGATCGGAGGAGCCGGAGCGTGCCTGTAGTAGCCTGGGTCTCTATGAATGAAACCCAGGCTGCTCTGTAGTATTTCCTATGGAGCCTTGCCTGTAATGGGCTTCATAGGAAATATGCAAATTTTTTCATACATTCCAATGCTATTGCAATCAAATGATTGTAAGTTATAGTTCCCTATGGGAACTATATAAAAGTGTAAAAAAAAAATGTTAAAAAAAAATAAAAAATTTAAAAATACACATCATGGATGTTGCAATGTGCAAAAACGCCCATACTATAAAAATATAAATAAATATTCCCCATACGTCAAACAGCAAAACGGAAAAAAAGCGTCCAAATGGCGGATTCGCCATTTTTGGTTGCTTCATTTTCCACAAAAAATTACATAAAAGGTGATCAAAAAGTCATACACACCCCAGAATGGTATCAATAAAAAGATAAGATTATGATGCAAAAATGATCCCCAATACAGCTTTGTACATATAATTACAAAAAAGTTATAGGGGTCAAAACATGGTGACAAAAAAGTAAAACTGATTTTTTTCCACTTTTTAATTTGTTTTTTCACTATCAAAACGCAAGAAAACCTATACATATAAGGTATCACTGGATTTATACTGATCTGTAAAGTAAAAGTAACTGGTTAATTTTATCACACATCGAACGTCGGAATTTAAAAACCCGCAAAACTGAGGTGGAATTGCTTTTATTTTGCAATTTCACCCCATTTGGAATTTTTTTCCCTCTTCCCACTACAACATATGCAATATTAAATGTTGTCATTGGAAAGTACAACTTGTCCCGCAAAAAACAAGCCCTCATATGGCTATGTGAACCGAAAAATAAAAAGTTATGGCTCTGGGAAGGCAGGGAGTGCAGAACGAAAATGCAAAAAATAAAAAAAAACTCCGATCCTTAAGAGGTTAAGTGCATTGGCATGGTGTCCTATAAAAAAAAAACTAGGTGGCGCACCCACATATGTTACTGTATATACTAAAATAAATATGATTGTGCATAGCGCTAGTAGATTAAGATCAACCGTATTCAAGTGACTACTTTAAATGACTGCATTTGTAAAATGGCCCTATTACAATTAAACTGATACCAGGCTGATGAGTAGGGATCAGCGAATTGACTTTGGTTGCTTCATCCGAAGTTGATTCGCATAAAACTGTGTTGTAATACTATTACTTTGCGAAGTCTCACGAGACTTTGTGTAATAACTTTGTGAATTAATTATTACCGCACAAATCCTTGATACTGAACTCGGGTTAGGTTCCAAGGTACCATTGTCTGATCAGCGGAAGATTTGTGGAGGATGGGACTAAGAAGTTACCTCCATCCTTTGCCTGTGCAATACAAAATGCACAGGGGTAGGCTCCTGTGCAGGGTTCACCCGCCATCAGAGATAGTCCCTGTAATTGGAGGTAGGTAAGGCACATAAGGGACCTAGGGAGAACCCCTGCAATTGCCCCTTTGTGTTTTTCTTCGTAATTTTTCTTTGCACCCAGTTTGATGATTTATGTGCCTCATATTTATGTTTTTTTTTTAATCAATATAAATTAAAAGTTATGTTTTAATCTCCATGCCTTCTGTGGATGACATGCAGTGTTATCTATCACCATAGAATTCCATTGTAAACAAAAACCATAGACAGTACATTAAATAGATGCCTCAAATTGATGCTATACAGTGGCATACATCACCAAAGAGTTCAATTGTTAAAAAAAAAAACTATACATTAAAATATACTTTTTTTTTTACCAGACTCTGTAGGATAGAAAAGAGGGGTGTGCTATACTTTTGTATCCTAGATGGCAAAAATGTGTTGTGAACCCATCCTAAGAAATATCAGAAGAGCGAATAATTTTTGATCATCAAATGTGTATGAGCCAGTCATATTGTGATGCTTTGTCATTGAGGTAGATGAGCTGCCATATGTGTTTTGCAGTAGCTTCTTTCTCTTTCCCTGTTTAATTAACACAATTGGGAACATATATTGAGTCAGGAGAAATAGCTCAACTGTAGATTTTAGAGATGAGTGGATCGAAGCTGATAAAGTCGAATTCGTTCTGAATTTCAGGAAAAATTTACTTCTGAACGAATGTGAATTTCCTCACGCTTCATGGTAATGAATTGCATTTTTCCTAACATGGCGGTTAGCCGGCCACATTGGCGGCTACACATATGAGGACATGGGGCAAGTAACTCTGGGAAGGTGGGATGACCCATAATGCCATGCATGCTGCCAATCAGCAGGCAGCCAGCCCGGTGATGTCACAGGCCCTATAAATAAGGTGGACATCTTAGATTCTGCAATTCACCAGTGTACTTTGTTCAGGGACAGACGTGTATGCAGGCGCTAGGGATAATTAGTGAAAGAGCAACTAATTGTTTAAAATAAAAGCAAAGAAGCGATTCACTAGTGCAGGGAAAGGATGGTGAGAGGAATCATTTCACAGGCAGGGAGAGTTAAGGAGGTTCATAGGAAAAACTTCATTGTGCAGGGAAACATTATTTGGGGATCCAGATAGTCTCATAATACAGCTCTGTCATTCCAGCAATTAGTTATTGGGGTGCAGGTGCCATGTTGAAAAGCCTGTAATAGCTTATATCTGTGGAAAAAGATAAATATATACTCTGATTCTCCGTTCACTGCAGCTATATATGGTGAAAGCTTTTAGGGCCCTATTGTAGTACAATACCAGAAAAATAAACACAGTTCTAATTTGGTGTTATTAGGGCTAAAAGAGTTTATTGCCAGTTTAGTACCACACGGGAAAAATATACCCTGTTCACATTTGGGTGTTATTTGTGCTAAAGGGTATATTGCCAGTTTAGTACAACCCGTGAAAAATATACGCTGTTGACATTTTGGTGTTATTTACGCTATAAGCATTTTTTGTCATATATCTAGAGAAAAAGAGAAAAATACACACTGTTGACATTTGTTGTTATTTGCGCTAAAAGCGTATATTGCCAGTTCAGTACAACCGGTGAAAAATATACTCTGTTGACATTTGGGTGTTATTTGCACTGAAAATGTATATTGCCAGTTAAGTACAACCAGAGAAAAATATTCCCTGTTCATATTTGAGTGTTATTTGCGCTAAAAGTGTTTATTGCTATATGTAAGAAAAAAAGGAGAAAAATATACGCAGTTAACTTTTTCTGTTATTTATGCTAAAATCATTCAGTGGGCTTTTTCAGTAGAATACGAGAAATATATGCGCAGGTCACGTTTGCTTTTATTTTCTCTATAATAATTTAGTGGCTTATTTCAGTCCAAAACGAGAAATATATAGGCAGTTCACGTTTACTTGTATTTGTGCTAAAAGTGGTTAGTGGCCTATTTCTGTCCAAAAAGAGAAATATATTCTGGGCTTTTAGGGTTGTTTTAATTTGCTTTTAATTATTTTAGTTCAGCTAAAAGTATGTCAGACAAAGAAGTGCCAGGCCTTGCACAGAGGAGTGGCAGAGGCATAAATGTTTTTGGCTCAGGCAGAGATTGCAGCAGATTAAGGGGCATGGCAGCAGGAGTCGCAGCGAGAGGACTGAGCTCCCGGTGTCATAGACTGGTCGTCTCTTGACCAGCAACCCAGCAGTTATTGATTGGTTAACTCGGTCATCCAATTGATCCAAAGTGACATCGGACACCCCCAGCCGACAGTTGGTGGGTTCGTCAGACACAACCCTTAGTTGGCATGGTCCGGGAGCAGGCCCTGTGCCCTCACCTGTCCTTAAACTGCCTCTGTTCTTTGCTGTTCCCTCAGCCACAGAGTTACTATCTGCTGTGGGCTCAGCTCAGTGAGTACGAGCTACTCGAGGACAGTCAGCAGCTACTGCCCAGCCAATATTTGGAGGAGACATCCGCCACTTCCTCCGCTAGGCGGGCAAGTAGTGATGAGGAGAGTGGCGTGGGAGGTGGTGAAGCAAGCCATCAGGCTCCTGACCCAGAGATCGTTGAGGAGGACACCAGTGACTTGCAGAGACTAGTTGATGATGATGAAGCCGATCGCACTTGGGAGCCAGGTGAAGAGGGGCTTCATCATCATCGAAAGAAGAGGGTGGCAGCTTGCCCACAAGTGAGCGGCTGAGCCAGCGACGTAGTAGCATGGCTGGGAGTCAGCAGGGTAGCAGCAGTGGGAGGTCGGCAGCCAAACGGGCCTGGGTAGACCACCCACTTCGCAGCAGCCTAGCTGCTCAGAAAGGAGCAGTGCACGGGTTCATGAAAGCAGTGGCACTATCAGTCAGTCAGTGTTGGGGGTAAAATCAGCTACTCGGCGATGTGGCAGTTTTTTGTCAAGACTCCGGAGGAGGTGAACATGGCCATATGTCGACTCTGTAGGCAGAAGGTGAAGCGTGGCCAAGGGGCTAATGTTGGCACCACTGCCCTGCGACACCATAAAATGGCCTGGGACAATCGTGGCTGGCTCTTATGTGATGGCCCAGCCTGCCTCAGCAACAGCTGCATCACCCAGTGGCATGCACCCCATTGCAGGCAGTCAAGGCTCCACCGACTTAGCAGAAGGGAGCTGTCTGTCTGTCCCATCGTCTACTGTTCCTGATGGTCCTGCTCCTCCTCATTATACTCCCAGTCAGTCATTTCGCCAGTAATCAATCTCTGAATTGATTGCCAAGAGACAGCAGTATACATGCAGGAATCCAACAGAGCAGAAGCTGAACGTGCTGCTGGCCAAGTTGCTGGGGCTGCAGTCCGTCCCTTTCCAAGTGGTGGACTCTGCAGCTTTCAGATGAGCTGAGGTGGAGAGTCCCAAAAGGCAGTACCAGCCCTGCTCATGTATGTAGAACAGAAGGTGTGCCTGTCCTTGAGCCTGTTGGTGTCTGCGAAAGTGCACGGTAGCGCCGACATGTGGAGATGTAACTATGGTCAGGGACAATACATGTCCTTTACCACCAACTGGGTGAATGTGGTTCCTGCACAGCCACACCAGCAACTTGGCCAGGTGATGCCACTTCCACCTCCACGTTGTCACGCCGTTGATCCTGCAGTAATGTCCCCCTCTGCCTCCTCATCCTCCATCATATCCTAAGCCTCCACTGCAGGGACAAGTTACAGTGCCCCGCCAGCATACTACATGTGCAGGGCACGGCAGTGTCATGCGGTTCCGCACCTGGTTTGCCTGGGCGAATATAGTCACAAAGGGGAGGAACTGCTCCATTTCCTTCAAAAAGAGATCAACTGCTGGCTTTCTCCGTGACAACTGAAAATCGGAACCGTGGTGACCAACAACGGGATGAATATGGTGTCGGCGTTGTGTCATGGAAGACTGAGCCATGCGCCCTGCATGGCACACGTGCTCAATATGGTTGTCAAGTGGTTCCTGAAGTCTTCCACCCATCTGCAAGACATCCTAAAAATGGACAGGAAACTTTGCATGCACTTTAGCCACTCGTACACTGCAAAGTACACCCTCCTTGAGCTGCAAAAGCAGAACAGCATCCCCCAACATAGGCTGATATGCGATGTTTTCACTGTTGGAATTCCAACCTCCATATGTTGGAACGACTGTACGAACAGAGAAAGGCCAGTAATGATTTCTTGATGATCCAAGCGGAAAGGAGTACTCCCCTGTGTAACTTTGATGTCAGCCAGTGGCAACTCATGCGTAACCTGCCGTTTGCTCAGGCCCTTTGAGGAGGCCACGTTATTTGTCAGTCGCCAGGACTACAGGATGAATGCCGTAATTCCACTGCTTCATGTTCTGAAACAGATGCTGGTGAATTTGGCTTGTCAGGGGAATGGAGACATGGTGCCTAGATCTCACGGCCATGTGAGCCCTGTGGGGGCTAAACTGGAAGAGGAGGAGGGGGCAGGAGGACATTGGAGCACAGGCAATATGTAGCAAATGAGTGGTTTTTCTACTGCGGTGACAGGAGAGGAGAAGTAGGAGCAGTCAGGGGAACACAAGGGAGCGATGAGGCAGACAAGGCTAAGGACCCAGAAACACTGTGGCAGTATTCAGTTGTGATGGAGGCAGGGAATCCCTCCCTCCCTTGCACAAATGTCCCACTGAATGCTCACTTGTTTGCGTAGGTTGCCCCATTTGGCAGAGAGATGACTTCTGGTTGTCCACCATGGTGGACCCTCGCTACCGGTCCAAAATGGGGGTATTTCTTACACCCACTGAGAGGGAGGACAAACTGAAGTACTACAGAGACATCCTATGTAGCCAGTCGGCCTCTACCTATCTGCGCCATCATCCATCCTCTCGCAGGTCTGACCGGGGGGAACCTCTGCACTCACATTCCACTGCCATGGCTGCTTAGGAGGTGTGGGGTGGCAGGAACAGTACCAATTCCATCAGCAGCAGCCTGAGTCTAAAGTCCATGATGAGCAGCATTCTTCCGCTGGACTACTGGGCAGCCAAACTGGATTTGTGTCAGAGTTTGCCCTGGAAAAGCTGTCCTGCCTGGCCAGTAGTGTGGCATTAGAGTGGGTGCTTAGTGTGGCAGGGGCCATAGTTACCCCAAGAAGAACTCGCCTGTCCCACCAAAATGTGAAGAGACTTACTCTTGTCAAGAAGAATCAGGCATGGATCAGCCAGGATTTGAACCCATCAATGCCTGACGTATCAGATTAGATTATCCATCTCCAAACTATGCCACCTTGATACGCTGGTATCATGCTGCTGCTGTTGCTGCCATCTCCACACTATGTCACCTTGCCAATCTGTGGTATCATGCTGCTGCTGTTGCTGCCATCTCCACGCTATGTCACTGTGCCACTGTGTGGTATCATGCTGCTGCTGTCGCTGCCATCTCTACGCCATGTCACTGTGCCACACTGTGGTATCATACTGCTGCTGTTGCTGTCATCTCCATACTATGTCACCTTGCCACTCATTGGTATCATGCTGCTGCTGCTGCTTGAAGGTCTTGGACTGATCACCCGCCCCACGATCTAATTTTGGTTTTGGAACCAACAAACCCAACTTGCTTTTGAGGGCTGCCATTAATCTGTAGGTTACCATCATACAGCTCTACAGATAACTTTCCTTCTGCATCTTTCTCAACAATCTGTGCCCTAAGTATTTAATATTTCAAAATTTTTATAAAAAAATTTAAATTTTACATTGAAGGGACAATCTGCAGGTTACAGTAATACAGCTCTATAGATAACTTTCCATCTGCATCTTTCTCAACAATCTGTGCCCTCAGTATTTTACCCAGACTCTGTCATTGTGCCATTCTGTGGCCTCCTGATGCTGTTGCCAACTCCAGACTCTGTCATTGTGCCATGCTGTGGCCTCCTCATGCTGCTGCCACCTCCAGGCTTTGTCATTTTACCACTCTGTAGCCTTCTTGACTCTAACATAGATCTGTAAGACTGAGTTCACACTTGAGTTATTTGGTCAGTTTTAGCCCCGTGACTGCCCAAATAAGTGAAGTGTGCAGTGTTTCTAAGAGCGACGCCTGTCATTTTCATGTCCTACTGACTCACAGTATTATTTCACTACCACAGCAGACTCCCTATGCGTGTTACTGCAAGGCACAGTGTTCTACACCCCTATAAAGGCTCTCTGTAGCCTTTCTATTGGTGTAGCCGTTTTTAACGCGATTCTAAGCGAATAAATTTGGATGGAAGAAAACATTTTTGGAAAATTTGGCGAACCAGCCGAATCGAATTTTTGAGAAATTCGCTCATCTCTAGTAGATTTGTCACAACATTATTCCTGGGAGTTAATTATCTGTGGCAATAGATTAAATTCTATGGACACCTCGGACAGCTCGATGTGCAGTCCTTATCTCTGAGCTACTGACAACTCATAAGCAATCATTCAAGCTAAACTTTCGTCAGTCTGTTGAGAAATTAGCTTAAATGAGTGTTTATAAGCTGTCAGGAGTTTAGAGATGACGGCTAAACATCTTGCTGTCAGAGCAGTTCTCTGCCAGAATCTGTGTAAAATAAAACAAAAGCTGCTAGTTTACAAATGCACTGTGAAAGCTGCAGAAGAGAAAAACATTTACATTTTTATAATACAGACCAATTAAAAAATATATATATATTTTTTTAGGACAAAATAAATAAAATGCAATAGCAGAAAAAAAAAATAGCCACTTCAATAGAGTTGAGCGAACACCTGGAAGTTCGGTTCGACGGGTTCGGCCAAACTTCACAGAAAAGTTTGGGTTTGGGATCCGAACTTGACTGGAACTTGACCCCGAACCCCATTGAAGGCGATAGACACCGGAACCTTGGGGCACTAAAATGGCTCTAAATAAGTCCAGGAAAGGGCTAGAGGGCTGCAAAAGGCAGCAAATAATGGGTAAGTGCCCTGCAAACAAATGTGGAGAGGGAAATGATGTTAAATAAAAAAAAAAAAAAAATTACAAATTTTTATCCTGAACTAAGAGCAGGAGGTCCATATGAACTAGGAGGTTGAGGAGGCGGTGAACGTGGCATTGTAGGTGGGCGTGGCGGTGTAGGTGGAAGAGGCGGTGGATGAGGTGGAGGCAGCCAAAACTTTTTTTTTTTCCCTTTTTTTCTTTAATTTAATTTGGGTACACCACAAAACATTGTGGAATATATAAAATATCACAAAGAGAATGCGCTGGAGTATAACAATGGCTGTATGAAGTCGGTATACTTGTCTATTCTGCACAAGGTACAGACAAGTCTTGTGGGATCCATGCCTGGTTCATTTTAATGAATGTGAGCTTGTCCACATTGGCTGTGGAAAGGCGGCGGCCCTTGTCTGTGATAACACCCCCTGCCGTACTAAGCACACGTTCAGACAATACACTGACTGAAGGACAAGCCAGGACCTCCAAGGCATAAAGCGCAAGCTCAGGCTATGTGCCCAATTTGTTGACCCAGAAATTTAATGGGGCAGATCCATCCGTCAGTACGTGTAGGCATGTGCACATATACTGCTCCACCATGTTGCTGAAATGCTGCCTCCTGTTAAGACGTTGCGTATCAGATGGTGGTGCTGGTTGTTCTGGCATGATGACAAACCTTTTCCACATTTCGTCCATGCTAATCCTGCTTTCTGAGGTGCTGGCGGTGCCCTGGCTGTGTTTGCGGCCTCTTCCTCCTCCTCTGCCTTCGCATTGTGCTTCCACTGAGCCCCCGGTGTCAGTTGGGAATGCCATCAGCAGCACGTCTGCCAGTGTGCGCTTGTAGTCGCGCAACTTCCAATCAAGCTCCAGTGAGGGAATTAAGGACGGCACGTTGTCCTTGTAACGGGGATCCAGCAGGGTGGCCGGGTGGCCACCCAGTAATCAGCACAAGTTAGAATGTATGCAACTCGGCTGTTGTTGCACAGGCACTGCAGCATGTAGTCGCTCATGTGTGCCAGGCTTCCCAGAGGCAAGGACAAGCTGTCCTCTGTGGGAGGTGTGTCATCTATGTCTTCTGTATCCCTCAAGCCACACACTAGTCATGCCCATGAGCTGCTTTGGGTACCACCCTGCTGTGAACATGGTTCCTCCTCCTCCTCCTTATCCTCCAGAACTGTGCCCTGGCTGGACAATTGTGATCCTGGCCTATGCTGGTGCAGGAACCCACCCTCCGAGCCACCTTTGAATGACTGGCCTGATAACCATTGAAATTAACTCTCTTTCTCCTCCTCTTCCTGCTATGACACATCTTCCTTCATCCTCGCCCGAAGAGCTTTTTCAAGGAAACATAGAAGTGGGATAGTAACGCTGAGAACGGCGTCATCGGCACTGGCCTTATTGGTGGAATACTCAAAGCAGCGCAACAAGGCACAAGGTCTTGCATGGAGGCCCACTCAGTGGCGGTGAAGTTTTGATGTTCCAAAGAGAGACTAACCCATGCGTGCTGCAGCTGCTGTCTCTCCAGCATGTGCAATGGGGAGTTCCACCTTGTGGGCACGTCGCATATAAGGCAGTGAGCGGGAAAGCCAAAGTTACTCTGCAGTGCAGACAGGCGAGCAGCCGCAGGGTGAGAACGCCGAAAGCGCGCACAGACGGCCCGTACTTTCTGAAGAAACTCTGACATATCTGGGTAGTTTTTTTAAGGAATCTCTGCACCAACAAATTCAGCAAATGTGCTAGGCAAGGGATGTACGTCAAACTGGCTAGGCCCAGAGCTGCTACGAGATTTTGCCCATTATCGCACACCACCAGGCCGGGCTTGAGGCTCAGTGGCACCAACCACTCATCGGTATGTTGTTCCAGGCCCGTCCAAAGCTTCTGCGCGGTGTGGGGTTTGTCCCCCAAAAAGATGAGTTTAAAAACTGCTTGCTGTTGTTTCCCCCTGGCGGTGCTGAAGTTAGTGGTGAAGGTGTTATGCTGAGAGTATGAGGAGTTGGTAGAGGAGGAAGAGGAGTAGGAGGAGGAGGCAACAGGAGGCAAAGAGAAATGCCCTGCAATCCTCGGGGGCGGAAGGACATGCGTCAAACAGCTATGCGCCTCAGGCCCAGCCGGCACTGCATTTACCCAGTGTGCTGTTAGGGAGATATAACAGCCCTGGCCGTGCTTACTGGTCCACGTATCAATAGTTATGTGGACCTTGCCACAGATGAGGTTGCACAGTGCACATCTTATTTTGTCCGTCACTTGCTTGTGCAGTTAAGGGATGGCTCACCTGGAAAAGTAGTGGCGGCTTAGTACAACGTACTGTGGGACAGCCACCGCTATAAGGTTTTTAAAACTATCCGACTCCTCCAGATGGAATGAAAGCATTTCAAAGGCCAGCAATTTTGAAATGCTGGCATTCAGGGCCAGGGATCGCGGGTGGGTAGGGGGGGTACTTCCTCCTTCGATCCAGTATTTGGGAGATGAACAGCTAAACGCTTCCATGGGACACTGTGGTGGAGCTTGTTGAAGGTGTCGGACGTGGTGGCGTTGTTGTCACATCATCCGTTTGCGGGGTGGCCGTTGCCACTGTCACTCCAGAGGTGGAGGAAGAGGCCGATATTGCAGCAGAATAGGGAGCAGGAGGAGCCAGAGACTTTTATTGGTTTTGGAGGTGTTTTCTCCACTGCAGCTCGTGTCTTGCACTTAGATGCCTGGTCATGCAGATTGTGCTCAGGTTTTGAGTGTTTATGCCTCGCTTCAGGCTCTGATGGCACAACGTGCAAACCACTCGTGTCTTGCCGTCAGGACATTGTCTGAAGAACTGTCACGCCAATGAATTACTTGGAGCTGGCTTTGGTGTGCTAGGTCCCTGGGTGCGGTGGGCAGCAGCAGGCATAGTGTCCAGGGGATGGGTGCTCTGCTTCTGAACCCTGGTCCCTCTTTTGCTTTGCTGGTGTCTCTTTGCGACCACTGCCTCTTTCTGCGAACTGCACAGGTCACTAGTATGACCTTCATCCCATGTAGGGTCAAGGACCTCATTGTCCTCCACATCATCCTCCACCAAGTCTTCTGCACCCCTGCCCTCCTTGTCAGTTTGGACACTGCAGAAAGCTGCAGAAGTTGGCACCTGTGTTTCTTCATTATCAAAGACGTGCTGCGGTGGTCTTCCTATGTCCTCATCCTCAAAAATAAGGTATTGGGCATCGGTGCACTCAGTCTCTTCCACTTCTGGAGCAGGGCTAGGTGGATGGGTTGGGGAAACCCTGCCAGGAGAGTCATCACAAAACATGAGAGTCTGCTGCATGACTTCAGGCTCTGACTGCTTAGCAGATTTACAAGGGGGTGAGGTGCTAGATAGATGCTCATGGCCTGCACGTGCCAACTCCATGCTTTCAGCAGTGGACCGGGTGGGAGACAATGTGAAAGTACTGGAGGCACTATAAGCCACCCAATCTACTAGCACCTGTACGTACTCTGGCCTCACCATTCGTAGAGCGGCATTCGGGCCTACTAAATACCGTGAAAGGCCCTGTCATATAAGCGAACCTGAGGAAGGTGTTTCATTTGGGAATGTAGCTGGCACAGATCCACCACATCCTCTCCCTGCAACAGGAGCCACACCAGCCTCAGTAGCACCACGACCATGGCCAAGTCCCTTATTTGACGCTCTCCTCATTCTTTTCAGTAACCCAACGAAGAAACAGACAGATTTAATAAAACTTGTTTCCTGTCAGGTATGCTGTGCCCATGTCATTAACAGAAAAGATTGGTTTTGGTCACACCTCTATGTGACAGATGAATTTATTACACTTTGTGCCCTGCTTAATGTGCCCTGGCAGTGTGATAAAGATAAAAGTTATTTCTAGGTCACACCACAATGTGAGAAATAAATTTATTACACTGTGTGGCCTGCCCAATAGGCCCTGGCAGCGTGTTAAAGATAAAAGATTGGTTAAGGTCACAAGTTACTTTAAAAGATATGAGGGGCACAGATCCCCCAACAATTGGTAGTAGCCATCTAATTTACTGAATAAATTTTGGCAAGTCAGGTATGCAGTGCAGCAGGAACACCAACGCACGCCGAAGGGGTACTTTATGGGCCAAATTTATGTTTTATTTTTAACCACAATGTCCTAGTGGAATTTATTGATTTTATTTGATTTACAGTACAAGGCAAGGTACTTTATAGGAAAAAAAGAGAACTCCAGTGAAACAGATATATTAACTGATTATTTTTCAGTATCAGATTGCCTATGCAGGCAGAAACTGGAATATATTTCAGCAAAATATATGATTTCTTCACCCACTAATGAAACTGACGGATGCAAGTGAAATTATTTCACTACACTAGCAGTAGTACAGAGCAGGCCACAAATTTAATTTTTACAAAATTACGTGTTTTTTTCACCCACAATGTCCCAATGGAATTTACTTATTTGATTTGCAGTACAGGGTAAAAAGGTCCTTTATAGGAAAAAAAGAGGATTTTTCCTTCAAAAGTGAAACAGATGAATTGACAGATTATTGTTCACTATCAGATTGCCTGTGCAGTCAGAGGATGGAATTTCTTTCAACAAAATATATGATTTTTTCAACCCCATTGAAACAGATGAATTAACAGATTATTGTTCACTATCAGATTGCCTGTGCAGGCAGAGGATGGAATTTATTTCAACAAAATATATGATTTCTTCAACCACCAATGAAACTGACGGATGCAAGTGAAATTCTTTTACTAGCAATAGTACAGAGCAGGCCACAAATTTACTTTGTGCCAAAAATTCACCCACAATGTTTCAGTGGAATTTACTGATTTTATTTGATTTGCAGTACAAGGCAACAAGGTACTTTATAGGAAAAAAGATGATTTCTTCTATCCCGGTGAAACAGATGGATTTACTGATTATTTTTCACTATCAGATTTGCTGAGCAGGCAGAAAAGGCACTTAATGATAAAAAAAAATATTATTTTTTTCACGCACAGTGAAACAGATGGATTTACTGATTATTTTTTACACAATCAGAAATGTAGTGCACAGAGCAAATCTACTTTTAAGCACAAAAAAAAGAAGTCCAAAATCTGATATATTTAGAGAATTAATGACAAGAATATATGTAGCACAGGGGTACTTTACAGAACAAAATGTGAAAATATCACCCCCTAGGTCCCTATAATCACAAACTGAGTAATAGCATTATTTTTCCCTTCCCCTGGCAGATATGCAGTGCAGGTTCACTAAAAAAATTGGTATATTTTGCCAAATTAAGTAAAAAGTCTGGATTCTACTACGGTCCCTGGCACATATGCAGCTGCAAGTTCACGTTACTTGCACAAAATGCCTGCCGACACCAACCACTCACAGAAATATAAAAGTCTTTGTTTCCTAGCACCAGCAGCAACCTGTCCCTACACTAACAACAGCAGAGTGACATGCTGCGCTACATGACTCGAGCTTACATAGGGGCTCACATGCTGCACTTAGCCAATCACAGCCATGCCATTAGTAGGCATGGCTGCAATGGCTTCTAAGGGCAAAGTAGTTAGACGCTTATTGATTGGCTGCCCAGCAGCTTTTCAACAAGCGCCATAAAATCTGCCGAACCCGAACTATTACGAAAATGTTCGGTCCCGGTGCCAAAAATCCTAACATTCTGTATGAACCCGAACTTTACAGTTCGGGTTCGCTCAACTCTACACCTAAAGTGTCCTTAGCATTTAACCTGGCATGTTTAAATGTTCAGTTTAACATTTTTCCTTCCCAGTCACCTGTTACATTCAGAGTTGTTTTTCGAAAGATCAGCACCACTGAAACAACAAAAATAGCAATAAATCTACAGTATATATTTGAAGTGGCTAAGAATTGTATAATTCACTTGTACATTCTTGCAGTGATTGACAAGTGAAAATGAAAACTGAAATTTAAATTCAATAATTCCCAGATTTCCTCTATACATAAACATGTAAGAGTCTCACTGTATACAAGTTAATCAAATGTCTTGCTAGAGATGTCACTGAAATGAAGAATGAAAGATGAAAATAAATCTTAAAAAAACATTTGAGAAAGAATTATTTAATTTCTTAACATAGTGGTATTTATCCATATATATGACTTTCTTTAAAGGGGTATTACGGTTATAACAAGTTATCCCCTATTAACAAAATAAGGGATCACTAATTATAACCGGAATGCCCTCTTAACTGTGGGAGTGACCTAACAAGCATGCAGTGCTGCAGAGAATTCAGATTTCACTAGCTCTTCCACATAGTACCATATGAAGACTATAAGATATTTTTCAACCAAGTGTCCTACAGCTATTAACAGACTATAGAAAGATACTCATGGCAATGTATGGTAAAATGGATACTCACTACAGGCCTGCCAGTAATATTTAAAATAGGGGAATTGCAATGTTGAAGCAAGTCCCTAAAATATATATATATATATATATATATATATATATATATATATTTTATATGTTTTTCCTTCTAATTAAACAACATAATGAGACATAGATCTTAATTTATGTTTATAGAATTGATATTGTTTTCTGTACATGAATATGTGGGCAACTATCTTGCCTGAACTGGTAATGGCTTTTAAAGATATTATTTACAGAAGCCAGATGGACCATACCACACACTAGACTGGAACATCTATAGAAGGATTTTCTAGACATTTTCTGTGACCTGTGTTGATGTCATTGTGCAATGTGGTGGGTGTAGATAAACTTTGACCATTATCTAATATGAATGGTGGATTCTGTGTTATCTGTCCTTGTAATCCTGTATGCAATCATAATGTTGATGACTGCTAAAAAGTGATCTCTTCAGTACAGGAAGAATTCTATTAATATACTAGTAGCCAGTGTAAAATAAAAAAACGAATGAACAATTACTCCCTAGACAAAATAAGCCATTAGAACTAATGAACCCCTTTAACAAAGTAGAGCAAAGAAAATTTGCTTGGCTGCCTAAGAGGTGTTGGTTGGGGTACTATTTCTCCTTATGGAGAGTGCCAAGTAAACATGAGTTGTATTAATTTGTCAGTGCTCCTCTGGGTTTCTGCAAAAAATATATGAAAATTAGCACATTTTATTTCTACTGGTATAAGATAGGCTTAGCTTTTTTGAATATCTTTCCCAAAAACCCAGAGAAGAACTGACTGGCCTGCACTACTCTTCACACATACTATGCATATTAGGCACTGTTCCCCAAAAAGAGCACCCTAAGACAACTCATATATATTGCCTGGAAGCCAAAAGTAGCATACTAGGCTCAGGTCTTTGCCCTCTATATTTGCATTCAGTTTTAGACCAGAGAGTGTAGTATACCAAATTTAAAGGCAATTAAAAGAATTTTTAATTAACCAAAAACAAATTTTAAGAAATTTGGATTTGTTTGATTTAGAATTTTTTAGGAAATTATAAACCAGTAGGATCAATTCAGTCATTACTAACACATTCCCTTAAAGGCAACCTGTCATCAACATGAAACATCCCTCACTTGGGACAGTATAAAATTGTCACAGATGCATCGATGTCATTGGTCTGTCAATCATGAGCTAATATTCTTCAGATACATAAATGAAAAAAGGAAATTAAAAAAAGGAATTACCAAATTAAAAACAAAAGAAGGAAGGTATATGGAAGAGGATAAAGAACTAGCTGACTGCCTCAATGAATACTTCTGTTCAGTTTTTACAAAGGAAAATGAAGGAGAAGGACCTCAGTTAGGGAGAAAGACTAATGAATCCTTTGATGCATGTGTCTTTACAGAGGAAGAGGTTCTAAGTCAGCTGTCCAAAATTAATACAAATAAATCACAGGGGCCTGATGGGATACACCCAAAGCTATTAAAAGAGCTTAGAGGTGTACTAGCAAAACCATTAACAGATTTATTTAACCAATCACTGGTAACAGGTGTCGTCCCAGAAGATTGGAAATTAGCAAACGTTGTGCCAATTCACAAGAAAGGTAGTAGAGAGGAATCAGGCAACTATAAGCCAGTAAGCCTGACATCAATAGTGGGGAAATTAATGGAAACCATACTCAAGGAGAGGATTGTGGAACATCTAAAAACCCATGGGTTGATTGATAAAAAACAGCATGGGTTTACTTCAGGGAGATCATGTCAAACTAATCTTATTGACTTTTTTGATTGGGTGCCTAAAATAATAGATGGAGGAGGTGCATTAGACATCGCTTATCTGGACTTTAGTAAGGCATTTGACACTGTCCCACATAGAAGGCTTATCAATAAACTGCAGTCTTTGAGTTTGAGCTCACATATTGTTGAATGGATTAAGCAGTGGCTGAAGGACAGAAAACAGAGGGTTGTAGTCAATGGAGTATATTCAGACCATGGTATTGTTACCAGTGGGGTACTTCAGGGATCTGTTCTGGGACCCATATTGTTTAATATCTTTATCAGCGAAATTGCATAAGGCCTCAATGGTAAGGTGTGTCTTTTTGCTGATGACACAAAGATTTGTAACAGGGTTGATGTTCCTGGAGGGATACACCAAATGGAATAGGATTTAGGAAAACTAGAGGAATGATCAAAAATCTGGCAACTAAAATTTAATGTTGATAAGTGCAAGATAATGCACCTGGGGCGTAAAAACCCAAGAGCAGAATATAAAATCAGTGATACAGTACTAACCTCAGTATCTGAGGAAAGGGATTTAGGGGTCATTATATCAGACGACCTAAAGGTGGGCAGACAATGTCATAGAGCAGCAGGTAATGCCAGCAGAATGCTTGGGTGTATAGGGAGAGGCATTAACAGTAGAAAGAGGGAGGTGCTCGTGCCGCTCTACAGAGCACTAGTGAGACCTCATTTGGAGTATTGTGTGCAGTACTGGAGACCATATCTGCAGAAGGATATTGAAACTTTGGAGAGAGTTCAGAGAAGAGCTACTAAACTAGTACATGGATTGCAGGACAAAACTTACCAGGAAAGGTTAAAGGACCTTAACATGTATAGCTTGGAAGCAAGAAGAGACAGAGGGGATATGATAGAAACTTTTAAATACATAAAGGGAATCATCACGGTAAAAGAGGAGAGAATATTTAAAAGAAGAAAAACTGCTACAAGAGGACATACTTTTAAATTAGAGGGGCAAAGGTTTAAAAGTAATATCAGGAAGAATTACTTTACTGAGAGAGTAGTGGACGCATGGAATAGCCTTCCTGCAGAAGTAGTAGCTGCAAATACAGTGAAGGAGTTTAAGCATGCATGGGATAGGCATAAGGCCATCCTTAATATAAGATTGGGCCTGGGGCTATCCATAGTATTCAGCATATTGGGCAGACTAGATGGGCCAAATGGTTCTTATCTGCCGACACATTCTATGTTTCTATGTTTCTATATTAAGTACTTGCATAGAACATATATATTCACCAAAGCCCATGCCTGGGAAAGAGGCCTGGAAGCCTCAGAAGTTTCATGGTTATTCTCTGCCCACCTGCTGATAATTTATAGCTTTTTCACAGACTGCTGATCCTTGTCAATGGACATGGATAGAGGGAGATCATGAATAACCATGACTCTTCTCAGAAAACTACGATTCATATTGTACAAGGGATGCAAAGATTAGATAACAGGTTCTTGGAAACCATTTAATATTAGCTCATGAGTAGGGTTGAGCGAACCCGAACTTTAAAGTTTGGGTTCTTACCGAACTTTAGGGTTTTTGGTGCCTGGACCCGAACATTTCCGTAAAAGTTTGAGTTCGGTGTTCGGCGATTTCTTGGCGCTTTTTGAAAAGTTGCAGGGCAGCCAATCAACAAGTGTTTCACTTGTCTGCCCTTAGAAGCCATCACACAGCCATGCCTACTAATGGCATGGCTGTGATTGGCCAAGTGCAGCATGTGACCCAGCCTCTATATAGACTGGAGTCATGTTGCGCCACACGTCACTCTGCTCTTCTCAGTGTAAGGGTAGGATGCTGCTGCTGTGAGGGAGAGATTAGGAAAGAATTCTGGTGCATTTGGTGTTGTTCAATCTTTAAACTACAGCGATTATTGAGGGTGCTATGCTACATTTTTGTACCCAGCCCTGAGCCCAGTGACACTGAAAAATAACTTTTAATCCATCTGCTAGTTTGGTGGGCGTTGGCGGCCATTTTTGCAACTCCAGTGCACTTGGAACTACATGTGAACTGCATGTGTGCCAGGGACATTACTTTAATTCTTTTCTGGTAGCTCAGTGGAGGACAAATTCCCTTTTTTTGCCGTTCAAGTACCCCTGCGGCCTGCAGTGCATACCTGGCAGTGAAAATTATTCAATTACATTAGTCTGTCAAATTTTTTTTTATTTTTTAGTTGTCTGCAATTAAATACGGCAGTTACCTTGCTGCTATAAAAAAAAAGCACACTTTTTTTGGCTAGATAGTAAATTTACCGGCTATGCTGCATTTCTGACAGCTCAATTAAACATACATACTGCAGTTACATTGCTGCTATAAAAAAAACAGTTTTTTGTGCTAGATAGCAAATTTGCATCCTACACTGCATTTCTGATATTCCAATAAAACCGTAACATACTGCATGTACATAGTTGTTTTCAAAAAATGCATTTTTTGTGCTAGATAGCACATTAACGGCCTACCTTACATTTCTGATATTCCAATAAAACCTTAACATATTGCATTTACATTGTTTTTTGCAAAAACACCGTTTTTGTGCTAGATAGCCCAATAGGATCCTACGCTGCATTTCTGATATTCCAAGAAAACCGTAACATACTGCATTTACATAGTTGATTTAAAAAAAACACAGCTTTTGTGCTAGATAGCACATTAGCGGCCTATGTTGCATTTCTGATAGTCCAATAAAACCGTAACATACTGCATTTGCATAGTTGTTTGCAAAAATTATTTTTTTATGCTAGATAGCACATCAGCGGTTTATGTTGCATTTCTGATATTCAAATAAAACCGTAACATACTGCATTTACATATTTTTTTTACAAAAAACACAATTTTTGTGCTAGATAGCACATTAGGATCCTACGCTGCATTTCTGACAGTCCGAATAAACCGTTATCTTCGGCTGTTACATTGTTGGTTGGAAAATTGAAATTTTTTGTGGTAATCAAGTAATTGTATTGAATTGCTTCGTTACACTGTTATGAGACATAAATAAATCTATTCTATTTATGATACCAGCACTGCCTTACAGTTAGTGAAATTATTTGTTGACTATAGGCAGTTAAATTGTCACCTGAGATAAACCATCTGTTGGTTTGGTGGGTGAACGCAAATAATGAGGAGAATGTCAAATTATGGACGTGGCCCTAGTTGTGGTGCTGCAGGTGTTGATGGAGGTCCTGTTGCAGGGAGAGGACGTCGTCGATCTGTGCCAGCTACACGCCCAAATGAAACACCTTCCTCAGGTGCGTGTAGACGACAGAGCCTTCAGCGTTATTTAGTAGGCCCGAATGCAGCTCTACGAATGGTGACGCCAGAACAAGTACAGTCGCTAATAGATTGGGTGGCTGGCAAGGTCCACATAAGTACCGATACGTGGACCAGTAAGCACAGGCAGGAACGTTAAATCTCCCTGACAGCACACTGGGTAAATGCAGTGGTAGCTGGGCCTGAGGCAAAGAGCTTTTTTTGCACATATCCTTCCGCCACCGAGGATTGCAGGGCATTTCTCTTTGCCTCCTGTTGCCTCCTCCTCCTCTTCCTCCTCTAACATCTGTTCATCTGGTGAGCGTAACACCTTCACCACCAACTTCAGCACAGCCAGGGGAGAACGACAGCAGGCAGTTTTAAAACTCATCTGTTTGGGGGACAAACCCAACACCGCACAGGAGCTGTGGACAGACATAGAACAACAGTTCGATGAGTGGTTGGTGCCATTGAGCCTCATGCCCGGCCTGGTGGTGTGCGATAATGGGTGAAATCTCTTAGCAGCTCTGGACCTAGCCGGTTTGATGCACATCCCTTGCCTGGCACATGTGCCGAATTTGGTGGTGCAGAAATTCCTGAAAAACTACCCAGATATGTCAGAGTTGCTGCAGAAAGTGCGGGCCGTCTGTGCACGCTTTTGGCGTTTTTACCCTGCTGCTGCTCGCCTGTCTGCACTGCAGAGTAACTTTGGCCTTCCCGCTCACTGCCTCATATGTGACGTGCTCACAAGGTTGAACTCCATCTTGCACATACTGGAGAGACTGTGAGAGCAGCAGCAGGTGATAGTGGAGTTTTAGCTGCAGCACACACGGGTGAGTCACTCTGCGGAACATCAACACTTCACCGCCACTGAGTAGGCCTCCATGCGAGACCTGTGTGCCTTGTTGCGCTGTTTCGACTACTCCACCAACATGGCCAGTGCCGATGATGCCGTTATTAGCGTTACTATCCCACTTCTATGTTTCCTTGAAAAAACGCTTTGGGCGATGATGGAAGAGGATGTGGCACAGGAGGAAGAGAACGAGGAAGAGTGATAATTTCCACGGTTATCAGGGAAGTCATTCACAAGTGGCTCAGAGGGAGGGTTCCTGCACCAACATAGGCCAGGTACACAGTTGTCCAGCCAGGGCACAGTTCTGGAGGATGAGGAGGAGGGGGAGGATGAGGAGTAACCGTGCTCACAGCAGGGTGGCACCCAAAGCAGCTAAGGGCCATAACAGCACAGACAATACACCTCCCGCAGACAACAGTTTGTCCTTGCCTCTGGGCAGCCTGGCACACATGAGCAACTATATGCCCACATTCTAATTTGTGCTGATTACTGGGTGGCCACCCTGCTGGATTCCCGTTACAAGGACAACGTGCTGTCCTTAACCCTTTCATGACTAAGGTCCATTGATGCCCCAGTATCCAGGTCAAAATTTACAAATCTGACATGTGTGACTTTATTTGGTAATACCTTTGGAACGCTTTTACTTATCCAGGCCACAGGCCATTCTGAGATTGTTTTCTCGTGACACACTTCATGATAGTCATAAATTTGTGTCAATGTATTTCACCTTTACCAAAAATTTAGAAAAATTTGATTGGTACTATTTTAGGGGGCATACGCCTTTTTGATCGCTTGGTGTTGCAATTTTTGTGATGTAAGTTGACAAAAATAGCTTTTTTTGGCACTGTTTTTATCAAAAATTTTTACGGTGTTCAGCTTAGGGGTTTGGTCATGTGATATATTTATAGAGCAGGTCCTTACGGACGCGGATATACCTTATATGTATACCTTTTTTTATTTATGTAGGTTTTACACATTATAGTGTGTTTTTTTAAACAAAAAAAAAATCATGTTTTAGTGTCTCCATAGTCTGGGAGCCATAGTTTTTTTTAGTTTTTAGGCGATTGTCTCAGGTTGAGTAACATTTTTGCGGGATGAGGTGACGGTTAGATTGGTACTATTTTGGGGGTCATATGACTTTTTGATCACTTGCTATTACACTTTTTGTGAAGTAAGGTGACAAAAAAATGGCTTTTTGACAAAGTTTTTATTTAACTTTTTTAATGTGTTCACCTGAGGGGTTAGGTCATGTGGCATTTTTATAGAGCAGGTTCTTACAGACACGGCGATACATAATATGTCTACTTTTTAACATTTTTTTGACATGTAACACAAAAAAACATTTTAGAAACAAAAAAAATCATGTTTTAGTCTGAGAGCCATAGTTATTTTTAATTTTTTGGGCGAATGTTTTAGGTAGGGAATAATTTTCTGCAGGATGAGGTGACAGTTTTATTGGTTCTATTTTGGGGGGTGTACGCCTTTTTGATCGCTTTGTGTTGGAATTTTTGTCATGTAAAGTGACAAAAAATGGCTTTTTTGACATATTTTTATAGAGCTGTTTTTTTACGGACAAATGGATTTGAGAAAAGACCATTTTTGTTTTCATTTACATTTTTATTTATTTATTTTTTCACTTTTTTTTTTTTACACTTTTTTTTTTACTTATCAAGACCCATATAGATCCTGAAGATCCAGTGGGCCTGATCACTATACAGTGCATTACAATAGTCATCTATTGCAATGCACTGTATAGTCAGTGCTACATTTACACTAAGGCTGATCAGATGATGAGAGCTTAGGGTCTCATCATCCGTAGTTACTTGGCATCAAGGGCGCTTTTGTCAGCCATGGTAGCAATGTAATCACAGCAGTAGCAGTGCGATGGAAGAGAGAGGGAGCTCCATCCCTCTTAACCCCATGGATGCCACGGGCGGCTGCTGACCGTGTCATCTATGTAATTAGACACCCCAGATCGGTGTCAGCACCGATCTGGGGTGTAGCAGCAGAGTGTTAGCTGTAAGTCACAGCTAACACTCGCTGCTGATGGAAGAGGCTCCATTCCTGAGCCCTGCCATTACATCGCAGCATGGAGGAGAAGGAGGAACGGAGGGGGCAGCGGGGGACATATGGAGGCATATGGGGGCAATTATGGCGGCATGTGGGGGACAGTGGGGGCATTTATATATATAAAAAGGCTCTGGAGGCACGGCAGCACACAGGAGCACTTACCCGATTTCAGGCTGCGGTCTCCAGCATGGAGATCGCAGCCTGAAACCGGCATTTTAACACTAGAGAGCTCCGATTGGTTAGTCTGTACAGAATAACCAATCGGAGCGATCCTTGGCAAGGGACCACTCCTATTGGTACCTTGCCGGCATGCCTGAGCACTGAGCTGTCCGTGACAGCAGCAGAGCAGGGAGAGAAGCTTTAATCCAAGCGCTTTGCAGCACTTGGACTAAAGATCCACCATGACATCTATACACATGAAAGCTGCAGGGGGTATGTCCAGATAGGACGTATATAGCCGTATGGCTGTCGGGAAGGGGTTGATTACCTCACTGGAGTGGGATCGCAAGATGCTCGACTACAAGCGCACGCTGGTAGACACGCTGCTGATGGCACAAGGCGAAGGAAGAGGAGGAAGGGATTGCCAACGCAGCCGAGGCATCGCCAGTACCTCATAAGGCAGGGTTAGCATGGCCAAAATGTGGAAAAGCTTTGTCACCATGCCACAATAACTAACACCACCAGCTGATATGCAACGTCTTAGCAGGAGACATTATTTCAGCAATATGGTGGAGCAGTATGTGTGCACACGCCTACACGTACTGGCTGATGGGTCTGCCCCATTCAACTTCTGGGTCTCCAAATCTCCAAGCTTGCCCTTTACGCCTTGGAGGTGCTGGCCTGCCATGCAGCCAGTGTATTGTCTTAACGTGTATTTAGCACCGCAAGCGGGGTTATCACAGACAAGCGCAGCTGCCTGTCCACAGCCAATGTAGACAAGCTCACGTTCATTAAAATGAACCAGGCAGGGTTCCCACAGGACTTGTCCGTACCTTGTGCAGAATAGACATGTATACCGGCCTCACATAGCCATTGTTATCCTCCAGCGCACTCTCTCTTTGTTTTATTTTATATATTCCACAATGTTTTGTGGTCTACCCAAATTTTAAAAAAAAGTGTTTACCACACCTCCTCCTCCACCGCCGCTTCCTCCTATCCCGCCACATCCACCTATACCGCCACGTCCACTGCCTCCTCAACCCCCTACTCCATATGAACCTCCTCCTCCAAGTTCAATTATTGTTTTTAATTTTTATTGAATTTATTTTATTTTAAGTCATTTTCCTATCGAAATTTGCTTGCAGGGCACTTGTCATGCTCTTACCCACATTTTGCTGCCTTTTGCAGCCCTCTAGCCCTTTCCATGACTCCGAAACCGGCGAACCCGAACTTCCAGGTGTTCGCTCAACTCTACTCATGAGTGACATTAGCGTGTATGATATTACTTCATAATGTCCTCAGTGAGGGCAACATGAGGTTTGTAATAGGTTCCCTTTAAAAAAAAAAAAAAAAACAGTATTTGTTGACATCTATTGATATCCTTCTTAATAAAGTTTCTTCTAAAGGTTCATTCACATGTCTCTGATGAAAATCAATGGTATGTCATACAGTTTCATAATGTGGTCCTCATACCCTTCTATGAGCTTAACCTGCACATTTATGTGCCTCATATTTTAAAAGGAGGTCAAAAGGTTCAGTAATATGAATGAGTAGGGACTCTTTGTTCCCCGTTTAAAGAGTGTACTTAGCCATGGTCTCAAACTCTAGCATAATGTGGTACATATTTACAATAGAAGAAGCTTTTGAAGCAATGTTTATTAGAATGCTAAATGATCTGTTAAAGCATATCAAATGTTAGTAAGGCTAACCCCATCTGTCCTAATGTGTCACATAAATTAAAAATTTTCAGAGAATCAGTATATGGCTGGCGGTGCAATAAAAAGAGATTTTTTTTCCATATAAATACTTTTCTATACTTGAATGAATGGATCGCACAGTAATTATCTAGAAGGACCATTTATAATCCACTTGTACTCAGTAATTGTGCTTACAACAGTATAATATACCCTTTTAAAAATTGTTGTACTCCCTCAGGGATTTACCTTACTCTAACATGTGCACACTATTAGTGTAATTACAAAGACTGTGAAGACGTAATTAATATAAAATAATTTGCTTATATTTTGCCTTAAATATTAATGATATGGCAGCAGTAGTGCTTTTATCTGTACAATCAGCCACAAGGCAAATTGTGAATAGTAGAATTAGAATAGAATCTGGTATCCAAAATTTTACAAGTGTAAGTACATATAGAAAACGAGGTCCCAAATACAGATGAGCAAACTTTTTGAAATCCATTTAGTTTTGTGTCTAAATGGATTTCACATCAAATCAAAGTTGCTTCAATTGGCTTGAAAATTGGTATATGATACTCGGAGGTCTCCTAGAACAAAATTTTCTATATTTTTTAAATTTTGTAAATTCACTTTTATTTGGGTTTTTATCACAAATACATAACATAATGCAATTACAAAGTAGCATAAAGACAGATGGATGACCATATTTACGGTACATAAAAGCTGCCCAGGGCGAAGAGAAAAATCATTGTGTGACCAATCAGATTTCCTAAAAGATAGATGTTGTTGTGCCTTTTCATAAGTATACATTGATGTCTGCTTATTCTTGACATTTATTGCCTTTAAGGCCCCTTTCACACGGGCGAGTTTTCCGCGCGGGTGCAATGCGTGAGGAGGACGCATTGCACCCGCACTGAATCCGGACCCATTTATTTCTATGGGGCTGTGCACTTCTGCGTTGCGTGAAAATCGCAGCATGTTCTATATTCTGCGTTTTTCACGCAACGCAGGCCCCATAGAAGTGAATGGGGCTGCGGGAAAATCGCAAGCATCCGCAAGCAAGTGCGGATGCGTTGCGATTTTCCCGCATTGTTGCTTAGCAACAGGACCCAATCTCTATTATTTCCCCTTATAACATGGTTATAAGGGGAAATAATAGCATTCTTAATAAAGAATGCATTGTTAAATGAAGAGGAAGGGGTTAAAAATAATAAAAGTAAACTTACCTTAGCCACTTGATCGCGTAGTCGCGATCTGTCCTCTCTTTCCCTGCAGCATCTATGATCTAAAGGACCTGTGATGACGTCACATCACATGGTCCAATCACTTAGTCCATCACCATGGTAAGATGGACCATGTGATTGGACCATGTGATGTGACATCATCACAGGTCCTTAGTTCTTAGCTGATGCTGGGAAAGAGGACAGATTATACTACGCGATCAAGTGGCTAAGGTAAGTTTACTTTTATTATTTTTAACCCCTTCCTCTCATTTAACAATGCATTCTTTATTAAGAATGCTATTATTTCCCCTTATAACCATGCTCGGGTTGGGTACCAAACATGGCGTTTTTTCTCACGTGCGTGCAAAACGTGTTGCAAACGTTTGCACCCGCGCGGGAAAAACGTGCATATCCCCGCAACGCACCCGCCTCTTATCCGGGCGTCAAACATGACCTCCGTGTGAAAGAGGCCTAAGAGTCATGCTCTATATTCTCCATCATGTATGTCTTATGTAGGCCAAAGTGGATTCATAGAAGAGAGGTTACCACTCATTAGTGTCTGACCTTGCAGATGTGTGCATACTTAAGAGGAGTAACTTTTGCCTCATTGCTAAAGTATGGCAGAGATAAGAGTTTTTCCTTGAAACCAATCTGGTATATGTTATTCTATTTTTTTTTTATTGATGTCCATTAATGAGGCCGAAGTATAATTTCTGTTCATTCATATAATGGATCTTATTTAGTTTTTAGCATGAGCTAATCAATAAGTTACACATATATTGTTTTATATTGCTACATATTATAACAATACATTGATGCATATATTATCTCACATATGTTTCACTAAGAGAACATGTATATTTCTAGGATATAGCCAAACGGTATTAATGAGATCTCATTCGGGGAGGCCATGTCATTCTCAGAGATAAGCACCTGTGAAGCACAAAACCCATACAACTGTTATCTACATAGTAGATTTATGGCTCAGAACTATCATACTAGTTTCTGGAAATCTAGGTTTTAATTGGTTCAGATGTCAGAATGTATATCTCCTCTCTGATTTAAATTGCAGGGGTCAAATTTATATGACACAAAATGATGTCAGACTTATACAAATTAACTCTTTATAGGATCTTGCTAATAGCCTGTGATATGATTGGGAGACTGTTATCAAGGAGGATGTATTCTTTTGATAAGGTTGGGGATAATTACCCATGGAGATGGTAGGCAAGGGATGATTCCTATAAAAAGAAAAAAAAACTACCAAGAACAAAAGACTTAAGAGATACCTGGCCAGGAGGAGCAAAGCTTTGGATTTTATCCTGGATTACTGGAAACCCTCTTGAGAGTTGATTGTCCCTTGAAGGCTCTGCTCATCATTTGATCCTTGGTAACGTATATATTGTTTATTGCCTGTGGTATTGATAAATTACTTAGCCCGGTATATAGCCAAATATATCCATATTGTGTGGATACTTAGTGTTAGGCACCTGGTCAATATTGATCATTCTGTTAGCAAAGATGCATATTGCTAAAATGAGGATCAGACATTGATAACTAATCCCTTGGGAACTTTGATATTCCCTAGCCTGATACCAAGCTGAGGAATTTATAGTTAGTGTGATACTGCCATATACCGTAAATTGGTCAGAGGTGACAGAATAAGGGTTGATTCCTCTCATTTTCTTTAATTTGGATTATTGCATATTATTGCATTAATTGGTGATATTCATTATTGATCGGAAGTAAAATTTCATTCCCTGCGTTGATTTTGATTATTAGAGAGTGTTGATGCTGTCTGTGATGTGTCAGCACTATATTGTGGCACATATTGGTATTACACTTCATTGTGTATTTTTTGCAATATTATTGATTTGTATCCAGCATTTTGTAATAATAAATTCATATATATTTTTGCATAGACATTGTACATTGTTATCTTTACTGTTTACACACAATTAAGATTCTCGATAAAAGAACTTAAAGGGGTGTATGTTGACCCTCCTGGATCAAAATAATCTTGATAATTTTTCATTGATCCTTTCTTTTTATATAAAGCCCTTTTGTTTTAGAAATCTTTTAACAATGTAGTCCATTTTGGTCTGAAGATATTGATATACAGTGGATCGTATGCTTTCTTTGCCAAGTGAACCTACATATACTTAAGACCACAGGACAAGGACAGATAGAAACTTTCAGAGGTTAGATAGGGAGGAAGGCGGGGTCAGGAGTTAAGGCCTTCCTGAGGAAGTCCTACTAACAGAACTTGTGTTTATAGTCGCAATATGTCTGAGAACCTACACCTTCTTAGCACCTAGAAGAAGAGGCTCCATCCTACGAGAAGGAGTAAGGTAAGTCTGGAATATATACGGTATCATCCAAATGGAGAGGGATGTGGAGAATTTCTGTCCCTCTTTTTGGCCTTCCCCTGAAGGTTCTCCAAGGGTTCCATATTTTCTAAAAACTATCATGTTTCTTCTCTGTCCAACTGATAGGCTCCTCGAAGTTGCACATATGGTTGACCTTTGCACACCCTTCTTCCAAAGAAGGAGGTATTGGTTGTAACCAATGGAGCGGGATCAGCGCCTTTGTAGCTGCCAAGAAATGTGTAGTAAGGTTAATTTCGGAATGGCGGTATTAGTCGCTCAGTTTGGCCAGAGAGACCATATCTGGAGATATTTAAAAGGGCAAGTTAGACAACTTCTAAATCACCGCTTCAATTTGCTTCCAAAATGTTTACATTGGGTTGCATGTCATCCAGATGTGCAAGTAGGAACCCCTGGCCGATTGAAAAATTCAGGTGTCTTGTACCAATAGCACAGTAACTTGTGGTGGCTTTCCTGTAGTCACACACATCTGGAGAAACCTTGAGAGTGTGCAAGTACAAAAGGAGCCTCTGTGTCTGATAGGGTGCTACCCAATTCCTTCTTCCAAGTGCTCAGGTTCTGGTTTTGCCAGGGGGGACTCAAGACAAAACGTTGATAGAGGTTGGAGATTTTCCTAGCTCTGGGAGTTTTTGTCAACATAAGTTGCTCAAAAGCTGTAAGGTCTCTCTCGATTGGGCCTTGCAAATTTTTAAAGTTTTGTATGAATTTTTGATCTCGCAAACCCCCGCCACCCCAACCCCCGTCACACATGGACACATTCAAGCTCTTCGGCGCAATGACAGCAATAGCAAATGTGACATAACTGGCATAATGTGTATATAGCTATAGATAAATGCATGGTTGTTTTTAAAAAACACACTGCTGCTACCATTGCATGTGTTATGATTTTTCATAATAGAAAGCTTTAATGGTTGTTTCTTATTAGGGGAAGATGGTGTTTAGACAGAGTTATCAGAAAAAATAGTGGCTTATGGGGACCAAGCAAACAAAAACCATCTCTTAATGGGGAAAGATCCCTGCCCTTGTTTATACATACACATGTTAGTGTTATAAGAAGTTGGGGCTTGTTGTGCACAAGCATCCAAATAGTATGCATTAATGGGGCAGAATTCCTGTCCATATTTATACATGCAGACAGTGGCATTGACATGATGGCGGCAGCAGCCGTACAGTACAGAACATAATGGCAGATAGACAGTGGCAGTGATATGATGGTAGTAGCAAAAGCAGATCTATTCAGAGGCCTCAGCCGGAGGAGAGTGAAAATCCTCATGGATCCATGTCTCATTCTGACAACAGTGATGTTTTGTAAACTAGCTGAGGACAACTTTGTCTTTTTGGGTGGGACAATGCCCCTTGTAAATCACAGAAAACCGATACAAAGCATCCTGCAGGATAAGATAGTAATTGCTGCGGATGTACATGGCTACATTTATAAAGTCACAGAAAATAACGCACTATAATAATAGATGGATATAACATATGGACTAAGCCCTCACTGTAATGATAAAATCTAAGACTCTTAGCCAACACATTCTGATTAAAACACATCTGTGCCCACCTACCCAGCGCCAAGGTGGTCTCAGTTCAGGCAGTTCCTACGCTAAACCTCCCTATGCTGTTATGCATTTATATTTAGAAGCGCAGACCCTGCACATATAGTGTGTTGCTCCGAATTACCTCTGTGTGAAACAGCAGCCAATGAGAGGAGGAGCACACACACAGCTATATGTACCATCTAAACCAGGTTGCGTATTAGAAAGGGGGTGCAAAAGTGCACATGAATGCTACTCCCAGAATAGGAGCGCATTCACACATGAAGGTGCCACTCCTTCAAGACAAGTTAAACAAATAACGGAAATACCGTTATAAAACATCCTGCACGATATATTAGTAATTGTTGCGGATGTACATGGCTGCATTTATAAGGTCACAGAAAATAATGCACTATAATAATAGATGCACACCTATCTAATAGGCGACCTTGAGTAGGTTGTGTGTGCCCCTCCTTTCATTGGCTGCTGTTGCACACAGAGGTAACTAGGAGCAACACACTATATTTGCAGGGTCTGCGCTCCTGAATATAAATGCATAACTGCATAGGGAGGTTTAGCGTAGGACCTGCCATATGTTATGTGTGCATCTATTATTATAGTGCATTATTTTCTGTGACTTTATTAAACATGCCCCTTGCAACCTAAGATGAAACTGGAAGCTGGATACGACAGGATAGAAAGAGCATACTGGGCCAGTTTGAGCCACTGTTCCAATATGCCTGCCCAGAAGTCCATGAGGTCAGGAAATACAGTATGCACAAGAGAAAGGACAGAGTCCACGTAGGACTGAACAAAACATTCCTCTATTTTGTTTTGATAGCTAGGGTCTAAAAAGCATGGATATCGAGTAATCATCAGACTGCTTAATTTGAATGATATGCCTGTCATTACTAATGCAAGTAGGCATACAGCTTGCCATCCTGGCCAGAATGATCAAGAACCCAGTTCTTTCTGACTCTGCCTCTCACTGAGATTATGTCATAGCATCTGGTGTCATTGTCATCATCATCATTATCCTCCTCCAATGACTCCTTGTCCTACTCTAGAGATAGCTCCTCATCTTCACTGGGACTTTCTCCATGAGTTGACAACAGGGTGGCCAGCAAAATTTGTAAGCTGTTATTCTTCTGCCATGCCATAAAATTATAAAATTCGAGGACAATCTCCTGGACATGGCCAGTAGAGATGTCTCGAACATAAAATTTTCCGTTCGCGAACGGCGAATGCGAACTTCCGCAAATGTTCGCGAACGGGCGAACCGCCATAGACTTCAATAGACAGGCGAATTTTAAAACCCACATGGACTCTTTCTGGCCACAAAAGTGATGGAAAAGTTGTTTCAAGGGGACTAACACCTGGACTGTGGTATGCCGGAGGGGGATCCATGGCAAAACTCCCATGGAAAATTACTTAGTTGAAGCAGAGTCGGGTTTTAATCCATAAAGGGCATAAATCACCTAACATTCCTAAATTATTTGGAATAACGTGCTTTAAAACATCCAGTGTGTGTATACGATCAGGTATGATGTTGTATCGATCAGGTAGTGTAAGGGTTATGCCCGCTTTACAGTGACAGACCAAACTCTGACAGACCAAACTCCCCATTATAACGCACCCCAAACAGTTAATTTAACAACCGCAAACTCCCCATTTGCACAAGGTTGGATACCAAGCTAGCCATGTCCCGTTCCTTGTCCTCACTGACGTCATTGAAGGTCTCTTCCTCCACCCAGCCACGTACAACACCAAGGGTCCCCGAAATGTGATAACAAGCCCCCTGGGACTCCTGCTGTGGTTGGTCTTCCACTTCCTCAAAGCCACCTTCCTCCTCTGACTCCTCTTCTTCAGACTACTCTCTCTGCGTTGCCACAGGTCCAGCAATCAATGACGGACAAGGCTGCTTCTGGTGGTGATGGTGACCACAACTCTTCCTCTTCATGCTCATCTACGGCCTGATCCAGCACTCTTCGCAGGGCACGCTCCAGAAAAATGCATATGGGATACGGTCGAAGATGTTGCCTTGGGTTTGACTGACCAGGTTTGTCACCTCCGCAAAAGGACGCATAAGCCTACAGCCATTGTGCATGAGCATTCAGTAACGCTGCCCAAAAATACCCAGCTCCGCAGAGGCTGTCTCCTTTTTTTTTTAATAAAAAAAAAATCTTTTCTTACCAGTTTATTCTCTGTTTTGTCCTCTATCAGAGGCCGATGTATGGAATAGATTTTAGGAACCGGGAGATGGAAAAAGATGGTTGGTCGGTCCTCTTCCTTCCAATTTGGGGCACTGCGCGTGCGCCGTGCAATGTACTGTGCCACCCTATATGAGTGGTGTGTTAAGTAGTACTATTCCAATCAGTTTAATCCCTGTTACGTCCCCTATCAGGGGACGTGTATCAAATAGATTTTAGGAACCGGGAGATGGAAAAAGATGATTGGTCGGTCTTCTTGCTTCCAATTTGGGGCACTGCGCGTGCGCCGCGCAATGCACTGTGCCATCAATACAAATAGTGTGAACTACTATTTGTACCATTTTAATCTTTGTTAAGTCCCATATCAGGGAACGTGTATTGAATTGAATCCTTGCATGGGGAGATAGAGAAAAAAGCTTGCTCTGTCCGCTTCCTTCTAATTTTGGGCACTTGCAATGGAATTTGCCACCAATGAAACTAGTGTTAACTGAGAACTATTCTTATCAGTTTAATCTCTGTTTTGTCCCTTATCAGGGCCAGGGCCGGTGTAGTGAATAGATTTTTAGAACCGGGAGATGGAAAAAGACCCATGCTCGGTCCGCTTCGTTTGAATTTTAGGTCACTGCGCATGCGCCGTGCAATGTACTATGACACCCTATATGAGTGGTGTGCAGAGTGCACAGTACAGTCTGTGGGACTGACACTCACTGGCAGGCAACTGCAATTATATTAAAGGATAAAAATGAAATGACTTTTTTATCTGCAATGTGCTGTGCCACCCTTTATGAGAGGTGGGCAGTGGGCACAGTACAGTCTGTGGGCCTGACACACACTGGCAGGCAACTGCAATTATATTAAAGGGTAAAAATTAAATGACTTTTTTATCTGCAAGGTACTGTGCCACCCTATATGAGTGGTTTGCACACAGTCTGTGGGCCTGCAGCCTCTCACTAGAGATGTCCCAAACTATTTGCCGGCGAACAGTTCCCGGCGAACATCGCTTGTTTACGTCCGCCACGGCAGGCGAACTTATGCGATGTTCGCGTTCGCCCCTATACTTTATCATTGAGCAAACTTTGACCTCACAGTCAGCAGACACATTCCAGCCAATCAGCATACCCTCCCTCCTAGACCCACCCATCTCCTAATCTAAACGCAAGGACGGCATCCATCTTAGATTCGTTCTAAAGCTGCAGTGTTAGTAATTGTAAATCGCAATGCGATTAATATAACCTGTATTATTCGCATTGCGATTACAACTTAGAGCTGAGTTCCTAATTTTTGTATTGCTAGAATATAACGAAGATAACGAATATAGCACTATATTCTCAATCTTCATTATATTCTAGCAATACAACCATTGGGAACTCAGCTCTAAGTTATAATCGCAATGCGAATAATACAGGTTATATTAATCGAATTGCAAATCCAACTTCTATAATGCACTATTCATAGATGGGCAAATTTTAAAACTCACAGGGACTCCTTCTGGCCACAATAGTGATGGAAAAGTTGTTTCAAGGGGACTAACACCTGGACTGTGGCATGCCGGAGGGGGATCCATGGCAAAACTCCCATGGAAAATTATGTAGTTGACGCAGAGTGTGGCAAGGTGAATTCGCAATGCAAACGCATTGCATCCGCACTGAATCCTGACCCATTCATTTCAATGGGTCTGTGTACATGAGCGTTTTTTTTTTCACGCATCACTTGTGCATTGCGTGAAAAACGCAGCATGTTCTATATACTGCGTTTTTCACGCAACCCCATTCACTTCTATGGGGCTAGGGCTGCGTGAAAAACGCATTGCATTAGCAAGCAAGTGTAGGTGCGTTGCGTTTTTCACTGATGCTTGCTAGGAGATGTTGTTTGTAAACCTTCAGTTTTCTATCACGCGCATGAAAAACGCATCAAAACGCATTGCACCCGCGCTGAAAAAACTGAACAACTGAACCCAATCGCAGGCAAAACTGAATGGCTTTGCCTGTGAAATTGCATAGTTTTCACTGAACGCATCCGCAACGCATCCGGACCTAAGGCCCCATTCACACATCCGCAATTTTTGTCCGCATCTATTCCGCAATTCTGCGGAATGGATGCGGACCCATTCATCACACTATGTGCTCTCCGCTTCCGCATTTACGGAGCTGCGGCCCCAAACTTCCGGGTTTCGGCCCCAAAACAGCCGTGGGTCCTCAAAAGATAGAGCATGTTCTATTCTTGTCCGCAGCCTGCAGACAAGAATAGGCATCTCTATGGGGCCTAATCCGGACACGTTCGTGTGAAAGAGGCTGTTGAGTCTTTGAGGACTGGAGTGGACACAGAACACTGGCCTAGCTAACGCTTTCCCTATTAATTCAGCAGCAGCAGCACTCTCCCTGCTCTAACTAACACTGCAGCTTCAGAATGAATCTAAGATGGATGCTGTCCTTGCTTTTTGATAGGAGGTAGGAGGGTCTGGGATGGAGGGTATGCTGATTGGCTGGAATGTGTCTGCTGACTGTGAGGTACAGGGTCCAAGTTTGCTCAATGATAAAGTATAGGGGTTGAATCGAACATCGCATATGTTTACCCGCCGCGGCAAACGCGAAAATGCGATGTTCGCTGGGAACTGTTCGCCGGCAAATAGTTCGGGACATCTCTAATGACCAGCACCTTCTGTAAGGCATTGTAAGTTTTCAAAAAAGTTTAACATATACGTACATTTACAGGTGAAACTCGAAAAATTAGAATATCGTGCAAAAGTCAATTTATTTCAGTATTTCAAATTAAAAGGAATTGAATTAAGGCAGCTTAAAATTAGAATTTTGGGAAAATATTCTACTCTCAAAGTGTCACACTCTATTCAGCTAATTAATCCATACCCCCTGAGCAAAGGGTACCTCAAAATTGTGACTTTGGGGTTTCATAAGCTGTAAGCCATAATCATCCAAATTATAACAAATAAAGGCTTGAAATATCTCGCTTTGCATGTAATGAGTCTATCTTATATATTAGTTTTACCTTTTACGTTGCGTTCCTGAAATAAATGAACTTTGCACGATATTCAAATTTTTCGAGTTTTACCTGTACCACAAGTGGCATGCAACGAACTTGTATTAAGCAGCATGGTCACAATGTTCCTACCATTGTAGCTGAGTGGAGCAGAGGACAAGGAGGAGGAGTAGTCTGAGCTAGTAATGAGCGGCAGGTGCCATATTCGATTTCGACGAAATTCGCGAATATTCGAAAGAATATTAGTTTCATATTCGTCAAAATCCAGTATTCGTCATTATTCTAGTTATCGCGATTAATATGCGATTTAAATAATCGCGTATTGCGATTTTAACTTAGGCTACTTTCCTATTGGTTTCATATCTAGAATTATAGCGAAGATGACGAATATGACGAACGTATTCGTCATATTCCTCAAAACGAAGATAACAAAGTATTCTCCATCTTCGTTTTAGCAACCTATTCGTCAACTTCGCTAATTCTAGCAATCAAATAGGAGGGTTGACTATAGAGACAATTAGAATAGAATAATTATAATAATTATCAAGTAATATAATTATTCTATTAAAAAAAGCAAAGTAATATTATCGCATAGCGAATTAAACACAGCTGTCTCTATAGTCAACCCTCCTATTTGATTACTAGAATTAGCGAAGTTGACGAATAGGTTGCTAAAACGAAAATGGAGAATACTTCGTTATCTTCGTTTTGAGGAATATGACGAATACATTCGTCATATTCATCATCTTCACTATAATTCTAGATATGTGTCACGGGCGTATGTGAGCAACAAGAGCATACACAGTGAGTTAGCTACTGACCGGACCCAAACTAGGGAACATAAAGGGTGACCCCTGTCAGACCCTAAAAGCTCTCCCTATGCTGCTAAGCCCATGTCCAGATCCAGATGGTGGATCGAGACATGCCCGCGTACCTAAGGCTGATGACCACTGTAACCCCTACAGTAGTGGAAGGGGCACGGCCACCGGTGCCCTGCTCAGTATATGGACGGAACCGGGGTCGCCTCGGATCCAGTCAGCAAAACAAACAGAAACACACAATGTCTGCACACTTAACTGAAGGAGCTGCAGCAGCAGTGAAAACAGATCCAAAGTCAGCAGACAATGTCCGAAGTACTAGCTTCAGCAGAACACAGGTCCAGAAAAGATATCACACCAGTGAAGATACTCAAGCGAGAGATACTGCTCAAATGAAGAAGTATAATCCGCACCGTACAAAGGAAGAGGGGTGATTTAAAGGCAGAGCAATCAGACACAGGAGGGACAGCTGGGAGGAAGGAAACAGAAAGTAAAGACCTCATCACAGGGGCGGAGAAACAGAGCTGTGAGAACGTCTCAAAGCTCTAGAAGTTACATCATCACAGGGGTGGAGAAACAGAGCTGTGAGAACGTCTCAAAGCTCTGGTAGTGACAATATGAAACCAATAGGAAAGTAGCCTAAGTTAAAATCGCAATACGCGCTATAGCGCTATATTCAAAATATTCGCGAATTAGCGAAGTGCCGATATTCGCGATAAAAATTCGCTATTCGAATATTCGCGCTTAACACTAGTCTGAGCAGGAGAAGAAGCAGCTGATGATGACAAGGACACAATACTGCTTGGGGATGGGCTGGCTCCTACAAAGAAGACCAGGAGAAGGAGGACAGACTTGTTTTGACCCAGAATGCTGGCCAGTTCCATGTTCTCAGAGAATCCAGTGATGCTGCCACATGTGCTACAATAGAGCACTGTTGACACTCTGTCGACAGGAATTAGGGATAGAGTGGCCACCTGACATAGCACACTAGTAATTAGGTAGGACTTACCTTGTTAAATATCAATTTGTCCTCTCCCTAGGAACTTACAGACTTTAAACCCATGATATACAGTACTGCAAAATGTCCCGACAAGGGTTGTACACATTATCATATATACAGCCCTAGTCTGGAAATTCTGTGCTATAGAATAGGCATAAATTATTTACTGGTGTAAAGAAAAGTGGCTTAGCAACCAATCGGATTCCACCATTCATTTTTTAAACCTCCTTTGGAAAATGAATGGTGAAATCTGATTAGTTGCTATAAGCAACTAAGCTACTTTTCCTTTACACCACTTTTCATAAATATCCCTTTTGCGTTCAATAACATGGGTGTAAAAATGGCGCCATTGCAGTACAATGCTTTTGCAATAATGCAAAAGCATTAAATAACACCCATAATGCACTAAAATGGTTTTTAGAAGAAAACAATGTGCAATTACTCAGCATTTGCAGCAGAAAGCTTTTGGGGGTGCTTTGTTGAAAATAAGCCTATAAACTGTAGAAACTTGAGGTCTTGAAAAAAGGTGTCTCTGTTCATAAACAAGGGGTTTTATAATGCAGACTTAGCTGCCAGGCTGAGCTGCTGCAGCTGTGTGAAGCATAGTGTGACCAGACCCTGACTCCCTCAAAGCTTTCCATGATCAAATTCCCTATAATCTACATAGTTATATCTTTCTATTTTCTCCCTATAGTGTCCCTATCAATCACACTACATTAGTGGCTTGTGTCTGAAACTACTTTTTATCAGACACTGCCAGACACATTTTTCCAAGTTATAAGGTAAATACAGTATTGTAATTCTTGCTATTCAGCATAAAGATCTTCTTGCCTACTGCCCCCAATTGGCTGATAAAGCTGTCTTTAAATCCCTTTCCCCCACCCAGTCCTCCCAGTGGAATGTGACCCTCCATATTCTTTCTTTCTTATAGTTTTCCTTGCCAAAATTCACAGTAAAATGGTGCTAGGCAATGTTTTTTTGTGATTAATCAGAAATTAATCCCAAAAGCTTCAGATATGTTTAGTGGACACATTTTTGTTAAATTCGTAATGAAACCAATTCTCTTACAATCAATTTGCCTATCTCTAGTCACAATATAAAATGCTATGGAAAAGTGGAACCAACGTTATGAAAGCATAAGGCCTCATTCACACAACAGAGTCATTTGTAGTAGACTATATTGCTGCATGTGGCGTTTTTTACAGCTCCATAATATGGAGCTGCACAGACTCCATGTACTAATATGTGGTGCTCCATTGGATGCTGTATTTTGGAAATATAATTCCTTAAAGCAATGATTTTAGTGAAGAACATATCTCTGATGCAGCACACAGTGGGCAAAGACAGATCAGATTTCTTATGAAGATTTCTGTATGCCTCAGGTTGCCCTTTTATTCTTTCATATGACATGGAACCATGTCCGTGTTGCATCAGTTTTTTTGTGGACAGATTAACTTAAATGGCTTTGTGTACTGCATTTTGTGGCCAAGTATAGAACATGTTCTATATTTCGCAGAAATGGCATACGGATGTGGAAAAAACATGGAAGTCATCCGTGTGATTCCCATATCCATGTGTCTGTTTCACAAAAGACATAGAATGTCCTATACTTTGCCTAAAAATGCACTTCACAGACCCAAAAAATGGATGCAACGCGAACGTCATGTGGACAGTCGTGTGATTCCACCCTCATTGTGATTTTGGCTTTACTGATAAAATAGAATGACCAGCAAACTGCTAATTTGGTGGTGTGAACAGAGATGATATATTAACTATATCTGACTGCTATCAGGTTCTACTTAAAATAGAATAAAGTTGGCTTTAATAGCAAGCTGACACAAAATCGTGTTTGTAGAAATATATGAAAATTGTCAGGGATGAATGCCAACTATGAGCAACTATTGAGCTAAGTGCTTGGCTTTTATTTCTGCTTTTAGTAAAGTGAAAACTGAATCTCACCTGTGTGATAACCTTCATTATTGCTGAAGCCAGTATAAAAGTTTATTAGGGCTTTCTTTCAACTAAAAACGATTGTTACCCTACACATATGTATGAAATCAAGGAAAAAGCTAATTTAGTGTAAACATTTAGTTTAAAAAACCTGATGTACAGTTTTTTGTGCCCTGTATTTAATTTACCATGTTACAATAAAGCTGGCCATATATCTGAGATAATGATTGGCTGTAATCATCCATGTGATCGTTTGTACGAACGATCCCACCAACTAAAGTGCCCAACCAGAGAGTCAGCTGTTTATAAAAACAGACTTCCTGTTGCTTGAGCACAATGGAAAGGGATTGGCTGAATTTACCCGATCATGCCATCAACATGCAGATTCGGCCGATGAACAGCTAAAGTTTTCCATCATGGTGAATTAACTTTTTTGGCAGACAAGAGCCTGCTTCAGCGATCATTAAAGCGTGCATTAGTTTTTCAAACGACAGTTGTCAGGAATGGCTTAAATCTGACATTCCGGCCAACTTTAATCTTATGTGTATGGTTACCTTTAGCCAGTTGGCTTACCTGCAGTTTTATGGAATAGCATAGATTACATACCATGAGGGAAACTGTCACAAAGAAAAAATGCTGCATAATCTGAAGACAGCATGTTAAAGACCAGGAGGAGCTGAACAGATTGATATAGAGTTTTGTAGGAAAAGGAAGATTCAGTATAACGTGCATTCCACTAAATTTCTGCTTGTTCTGGGCTTTGAGGTCAAGGAGACGATCCTATCAGTGACTGCCAGCTATCTCTGTATACACAGTCTTAGGCCTCATGCACACGGCCGTTGTTCTGGTCCAAGTCCGAGCTGCATATTTTGCAGCTCGGCCGCGGACCCATTCACTTCAATGGGGTCGCAAAAGATGCGGACAGCACTCCGTTCCATGCCCCTGCAAAAAAAATAGAGCATGTCCTATTCATGTCCGTTTTGCGGACAAAAATAGGCATTTCTATAATGGGCCGCGTTCCGCTCCGGAAATTGCAGAACGGAACGCGGAGCAGCTTCCGTGTTTTGCGGATCTGTGGTTTGCGGACCGCAAAACACCAACGGACGTGTGCATGTAGCCTTAGGCTTATTGCACACGACTGTATGGTTTTGCAGTCCGTTTTTTACGGATCCGTTGTTCCGTTTTTGTGATCCTTTGTGTTTCCGTTTCAGTTCTGTTTTTCCATATGGCATGTACAGTATACAGTAATTACATAGAAAAAATTGGGCTGGGCTTAAAATTTTCAATAGATGGTTCTGCAAAAACGGAATGGATACAGAAGACATACGGATGCATTTCCGTATGCATTCCATCTTTTTTTTGCAGATCCATTGACTTAAATCGAGCCACGGACCGTGATTTGCGGGCAATAATAGGACATGTTCTATCTTTGTACGGAACAGAAAAACGGAAATACGGAAACGGAATGCACACGGAAACGCTTCCGTTTTTTTTGCGGACCCATTGAAATGAATGGTACACCCGCAAAAAAAATGTTTGCGTGCCTAAGGTCTTAGAAGGAAGGTTGTCATTCACCACCTCCTTGATTTAAATGCTTTACATTATTAAATAATGCTTTTTGCTGAATCTTTTCCCACTCAACTATTTATTAATCTCCTCAGCTCCTCCTATTTATTACATGCTGCCTGTAGCTCAGACACCATATTTAATGTGACAAATTCCCATTACGATAAATTATTATCTGCTAATTTTGTTGAGAGGATGTGCTTCTTTAAGATTCTTCATTAATGTCATATGATAAAACAGCGGGTGTGGACCTACTGCGTCACTAGATGGATTACAATACAAATAAGGGCTCATGCACACGGCTGTTGCTCAGCTGTGGCCGTATTGCGGCCCGCAAACAGAGGGTCAGCAATACACGGGCACCGGCCGTGTGCACCCCGCATCACGGATGCGGACCCATTCAATTGAATTGGTTAGCAATCCGGGAGATGCAGTGCGGAATGGAAGCACGGATGGGAAGCCCACTGAAGCACTACAGAGTGCTTCCGTGGTGTTTCTGTCCGTGCCTCCGCACCGCAAAAAAATAGAACATGTTCTATTGTTTCACGGTGCGGACAGATCCCGGACCCATTCAAGTTGAATGGGTCTCAATCCATTAAGGCCGCTGCATGGATGTTGCCCGTGCATTGGGGACTGCAAATTGCGGTCCCCAATGCACGGAACGGCCACACAATGGGCATTGTCTAAGTGGTCTGCCTGGTTTGCACCCTTTATTCAACTCCTTTATTGGGATCTGGTTGTAGCTCCAGTGTAACCACCAGGCTGCCACCTCTTAGAGTAATTTCTGTTCAGTGACAACTGAACAAAACAGATAAAGAGACATTGATGCCTGGCACCAAGGGAATTGGCAAGATCATGACCAGTAGAGATGAGCAGAATTCTTGAAATGTGTTTTAGGTCTGACTGTAACAAATTGGTTGGCAGATTGAGCCCAAATAAAAAGTGTTCAGGTTGCCCTGCATATTTGTGTATGACACACAAAGATCTCTTAGGACTGTACCAACTCTTTTCAGGCTCGATAATGCTTAGACAGCAATAGTAATGTGACAGTGACAGTAACATATATGGTTATATGTAATAGGATGGTAGATGGTGGTAGCAAAATTACACACTGCACTGTCGGATTTTATTGTTAAATTAAAACATGGTTCACAAATTGTCCCTTTTTGGTGGCAGGTGTCTTCTTCTCTATCATCTGATCTGTAAAATGACGGCTGTCATTCTGAGAGATTGGTCCAAATTAAATCACAAAAAATTTGACTGGAATCTAAAAAAATTGGGGGGAATTTAAGACAAATTTGATTCGTTTAGAATCGATTTACTCATCTCTAGTGGTCAGTAGACATCTGTTCATAATAACTTTTAAAAAAATTCTTATGGTCTTTGTTGTCTATAGTTTTCATACATACCGTATTTTTTGCTTTATAAGATGCACTTTTTCCCCCAAACGTGGGAGTAAAATGTCTGTGCGTCTTATAAAACGAATACTTGTGAGTGCTTTCATTATGAAAGCGCTCACTAGTATGTATTAGGAGCGGGGAGTGAAGCGCCGCAAGCGCAGGTAATACTTGCCCTCCCTGGTCTGTGCGGCGGCTTCTCTTCAGCAGTCGCGCTCCCATATTCAGCAGTCGCGCTTCCATCTTCCCGCCTTGCCCTGTACTGTCCTGACCAGTGCACACTGTGACCTGATGCTGCATGCAGTCATGTGACAGTGCAGCGCAGGCTGGGAAGATGGAAGCGCGACTGCTGCAGATGGGAGTGCAGCTGCTGAAGATGGGAGATCGACTGCTGAATAGGAGCTGCGGCGCAGGAAAGGTAACATGATTTCTTATTTTAGTCTGATCTGAGGTCTGATGGGCTATTCTTAGGTCTGGGGTTACTGATGGGCTGATCTGAGGTCTGATAGGCTAATCTGAGGTCTGATTGGGGGTACTGATGGGTTAATCTGAGGTCTGGGGATCTGATGGGCTAATCTGAGGGTCTGATGGGCTTATCTGAGGTCTAATGGGCTAATCTGAGGTCTGATTGAGGGTACTGATGGGCTAATCTGAGGTCTGGTGGGCTAATATGAGGCCTGATGGGGCTCTGATGGGCTAATCTGAGGTCTGATGGGGGTCTTATGGGCTAATCTGAGGCCTAATGGGAGTCTGATGGGCTAATCTGAGGTCTGAAGGGGGTCTGGTGGGCTAATCTGAGGTCTGATAAGGGTCTGATGGGTTAATTTGAGGTCTGATGGGGATCTGAGTGGGCTGATATAAGGTCTGATGAAAAATATTTTTTTCCTTTTTTACTACTCTAAAACCTGAGGTGCGTCTTATCATTAGGTGAGTCTTATAAAGTGAAAAATATGGTACTTCAATTTACATAAAATAAAAACTTCACAGCAGTTTTAATGCAGTTTTTAAGGCAAAGTCAAGAGTGGATTTTAAAGGTAAATATGAAGGAAGGGCTTATACTTATCCTTCCTGTCAGCCTTGACCTTGGCTCAAAAAAACTTCATCAAAGACAATTTTTGTAAAAAATAAAAAATAAAAAATGATAAATACATATTTGAATTTGCTGGGGGTTGGGTTTCAGTTTTTTTTTTTGGCTAAAGCCAGAAGTGGATCAAGAAAGATGGAGAAATGTAAGTCTTCCCTTTATAATTTTCATTACCTTTCTGGCTTTGCCTGACACAGGCTGCCACAAAATCCTATGTGTAAATCCATCCTGAAAATAGTTTCCCAAAATGTAGTCTTCAATATAACTTTTTTTGTAACTTCTTTTAAGTTTATTTGAAACTTTGTAGGCCACTCTGTGGGGATAATCAGTAAGCCAACCCCTTTCTATTTAGTCTATTAGAGCCTATGGCCATCACTGGGTTACACCCAGTCTATACATATATTACATGGACTGCTGCTATTCAGTTGAATGTCTGGTAGGGAAATATATGGACTGGTGAAATACCCCATTTGGAAATAGTTTATCACTGTGGGTTACTGAAGCCAGACCTACTGTATGGTGTGTAGATGACAACTGGGCTTCATTTCAAAAATGGGTTTTTAAGATGAGAATACCCTTTTAATAGCAAGTGCGTTCTTATTCTTTCTAGCTATATATTAGAAAACCAACCCCATTCTTCACAATTAGTGTTTAATAAACAACCTTTTATCCATGGAGTTAAAACTGCTTTAGTAATTTTATATTAGTTGGTCAAAAGCATCAACCACAGTTCAAGAAATAATTAGAAAGATTTTCCTTTTTTCTGATACTTACATCGAACATAATTAATTAAGATAGCATCTGCCATTATAGCATATGAAGTTATGTAGTGATTTTTTTTCACTGCTGGGAAATGTGGTCCCCAAACAAACCGAAAACAAAACAATGGGGATTTGCCTTCATGCTGTGTAGATCTCGTCTCAACTCATTTCCCAGCGGAATACAATCTGCATCATGTAAAAACTCCCATGTTTTTTCAGCTCAGTGAGTAATCTTAACTTAAAGGAGGAGAACAAAGAATAGAGCAAACATTGGAGTATAATTACAGTAAAATGATAAATTCAATGGTTTAATAAATATGGAAATGGTACATGTAAACTTCATGTAAAAAAAAAAAAATATATATATATATATATATATATATATATATATATATTTATAGATAGATAGATAGATAGATAGATAGATAGATAGATATATTAGAATAAAACCAACCAAGGAAGAGAAGATAAATGAAACATTATTGTCATTGTTATTGCTCATTTTGTAATGGGCTCATTTCGCTTTAGGATACAGTCTTTCCAATCGAAGAACTGCAGGTAATAAAACTGATGTGACTTTAATTAGCAGTGACAACTCTAATCCTAACAAAACAGATAGAAAGCTTGCCTTTGGTGGTAGATAGCAGTCCAGGTCCTGGCAATTAGATTTGTCCTCAGATATAAATGACAGTGCATGTATTGAATTGGGGTCTTGGAAAATGGGCCAGTATTAAAAAGGGAATAAGTAGACAGCAAAACATTTATACAGATTACTGATCAGTGTACACAACAAGCATCATTTACTTATCCGCAATTACATGTCATATGATTTTATGAAACAAGAAAAACAAAACCAGTGCCCATGTTATCAGAAATTATGTACAGCATCTGTTCACCCGTGCAGAAATATGGCGTTAGAAGCAATTCAAATAAATTAGTGGAGATTTATCATCTTCCTGCCCTTCTGCTCTGGTGTAAAAAAAATTGCAAATTTTGTCGCAGGTGAAATTTCTGTGCTGCCCTCACCTTTTTCTCAAAGATGGGGCATGGCAAGGTTGGGAAGTGAGATAATAGAAAAAAAAAAAAAATAGACAACTCATATATATATATATATATATATATATATAAATATAGAAATTATAATAGGTATTAATGGGCAGGTGCTCTAAACATATAATTGTAAAATATATTTTAATAAATATATTTTAATAAAAATAATGAAAACTAATACAAATATATTGATATACAATCATGATAAACAAACGCAAACATTACTAAAGACTTTTCCAAGTTAATGTATTAACTTCGGGTCCTGCAGTTATAAATAATGTGGATCTACACTGTATATATCAAAATAACAATGGCATATATAATAAAAAATTATATTTACTATTATTATATAAAATAATTAATAAAGCCTGGATTGTGCTTGTAATACTGGTATGTCTCAGAGGTTGCGTGCCTATAATATTGTCGTGTTCACCAAATGCGGTATTTGCTGATGTTGTTTTGTTCACAAAATACAGTCTTTGTTGATATAGTGGTATTCTCAAGATGCGGTATTCAAGCGCTATATAATATCAAGTAGTTCAGAATAGCCTTAATAGTATAGATTAAAGGTGGCTTGGAAACCACCACTCTCCACTCCGACCGTGCTGAATCACAGAAATAGGAACTCCGTACTGTGACTGGTAACTAATAAGTCCGCTGTAAAGTCCCTGTATCCTCCGTTTCAAAGTAGTGGCTGCCAATCACCCCTATGTTAAATCGTCCTGGTTTTCCACTCCACCCTCAGTTTGTGCGGCTTTGCTAGAGACAATGCAGCGGACTATACCTGCAATAGGTCCGCAAATAAACTACATGTGGGAACGTCTGCTGAGATTTTCGGTGCCACAGGCTCTGTTCTTTGGATCAACTGATCTTTGGTTTCAGTTCTACAGCCAGTTTTATTTCTGTGACTTGTATGATCCCTGTGTTTGAGTGTGATATAAGGGTTAATGTTTCTGAACATCAGCTGACATCAGCTGAAAAGCAGAGTTAAGAAGTTTAAAACTAGTGTTGAGCGCGAATATTCGAATAGCGAATTTTTTTAGCGAATATCGGCACTTCGCTAATTCGCGAATATTTTGAATATAGCGCTATAAATTCGCTATTTCGAATATTCGTTTTTTTTTGTTTTTTTTTTTAGTTATATTTTTTTCTTTCCCACTTCCCAACAGTAGTTCTTACCTGTCCTGAGGATTCCTGGCTTCCTGGCTGCTCTAGTCAGTGCCCATTGCCGCTTCTGCCGACTTCCGTGCTCATGGAGCGTCCCCATCCATGGGAACGTCTCCATATACTAAAATGTACTGTCGGATTTGAGGAATTACGTTGAAATCGCAATGCGATTAATTCAAGTTATATTAATCGCATTGCGATTTCAACTTAGAGCTGGGTTTATAATGGGTCAGCTTGCTAGAATGAACGAAGTTAACGATTCGAATATGGAATATAGCAGCACTGCTAAATTGAATTCGCAATGTGATTCATTTAACTTGAAGTAATCGCATTGCGATTTCAACTTAGCACTGCTAGTGCTATATTCCATATTCGTTAATCTAGCCTATGATATAGACTAGCAGTGCTAAGTTGAAATCGCAATGCGATTACTTCAAGTTAAATTAATCGCATTGCGAATTCAACTTAGCACTGCTGCTATATTCCATATTCGTTAACTTCGTTCATTCTAGCAAGCTGACCCATTATAAACCCAGCTCTAAGTTGAAATCGCAATGCGATTAATATAACTTGAATTAATCGCATTGCGATTTCAACGTAATTCCTCAAATCCGACAGTACATTTTAGTATATGGAGATGTTCCCATGGTGATGGGGACTAGTGATGAGCGGCAGGTGCCATATTCGATTTCGACGAAATTCGCGAATATTCGAATGAATATTCGTTTCATATTCGTCGAAATCGAATATTCGTCACTATTCTAGTTACCGCGATTAATATGCGATTTAAATAATCGCATATTGCGATTTTAACTTAAGGCTACTTTCCTATTGGTTTCATATCTAGAATTATAGCGAAGATGACGGATATGACGAATGTATTCGTCATATTCCTCAAAACGAAGATAACGAAGTATTCTACATCTTCGTTTTAGCAACCTATTCGTCAACTTCGCTAATTCTAGCAATCAAATAGGAAGGTTGACTATAGAGACAACTGTGTTTAATTCGCTATGCGATTATTTATATATTTTTAATAAATAGAATAATTATAATAATTATATCAAGTAATATAATTATTCTATTAAAAAAAAATAATCGCATAGCGAATTTAACACAGCTGTCTCTATAGTCAACCTTCCTATTTGATTGCTAGAATTAGCGAGGTTGACGAATAGGTTGCTAAAACGAAGATGTAGAATACTTCGTTATCTTCGTTTTGAGGAATATGACGAATACATTCGTCATATTCGCTATTCGCTAATTCTACCAAGCCAACCATAAAGTTCCTTGCTCATGGAGCGTCCCCATTAGTGTTGAGCGCGAATATTCGAATAGCGAATTTTTTTAGCGAATATCGGCACTTCGCTAATTCGCGAATATTTTGAATATAGCGCTATAAATTCGCTATTTCGAATATTTGTTTTTTTTTTGTTTTTTTTTAGTTATATTTTTTTCTTTCCCACTTCCTAACAGTAGTTCTTACCTGTCCTGAGGATTCCTGGCTTCCTGGCTGCTCTAGTCAGTGCCCATTGCCGCTTCTGCCGACTTCCGTGCTCATGGAGTGTCCCCATCCATGGGAACGTCTCCATATACTAAAATGTACTGTCGGATTTGAGGCATTACGTTGTAATCGCAATGTGATTAATTCAAGTTATATTAATCGCATTGCGATTTCAACTTAGAGCTGGGTTTATAATGGGTCAGCTTGCTAGAATGAACGAAGTTAACGAATATGGAATATTGCAGCACTGCTAAGTTGAATTCGCAATGCGATTAATTTAACTTGAAGTAATCGCATTGAGATTTCAACTTAGCACTGCTATCTTACATAGGCTAGAATTAACGAATATGGAATATAGCACTAGCAGTGCTAAGTTGAAATCGCAATGCGATTACTTCAAGTTAAATTAATCGCATTGCGAATTCAACTTAGCAGTGCTGCTATATTCCATATTCGAATCGTTAACTTCGTTCATTCTAGCAAGCTGACCCATTATAAACCCAGCTCTAAGTTGAAATCGCAATGCGATTAATATAACTTGAATTAATCGCATTGCGATTTCAACGTAATTCCTCAAATCCGACAGTACATTTTAGTATATGGAGATGTTCTCATGGTGATGGGGACGCTCCATGAGCAAGGAACTTTATGGTTGGCTTGGTAGAATTAGCGAATAGCGAATATGACGAATGTATTCATCATATTCCTCAAAACGAAGATAACAAAGTATTCTACATCTTCGTTTTAGCAACCTATTCGTCAACCTCGCTAATTCTAGCAATCAAATAGGAAGGTTGACTATAGAGACAGCTGTGTTAAATTCGCTATGCAATTTTTTTTTTTTTTAATAGAATAATTATATTACTTGATATAATTATTATAATTATTCTATTTATTAAAAAAAATATATAAATAATCGCATAGCGAATTAAACACAGTTGTCTCTATAGTCAACCTTCCTATTTGATTGCTAGAATTAGCGAAGTTGACGAATTGGTTGCTAAAACGAAGATGTAGAATACTTCGTTATCTTCGTTTTGAGGAATATGACGAATACATTCGTCATATCTGTCATCTTCGCTATAATTCTAGATATGAAACTAATAGGAAAGTAGCCTTAAGTTAAAATCGCAATACGCGATTATTTAAATCGCATATTAATCGCGGTAACTAGAATAATGACGAATATTCGATTTCGACGAATATGAAACGAATATTCATTCGAATATTCGCGAATTTCGTTGAAATCGAATATGGCACCTGCCGCTCATCACTATTTAAAACTATGGGGGTCATTTTACAACTTATTCACCTGTCTAGTTCTACTGTTATTGGGGTGTCCACCTTGTTTAATACATAAACAATCCTATTAAGACTTGATTGAGGTGAATAACCTCTCTACTTGTACTCACATTAGGGTGTCCACATTGTTTAATAGATAAACAGCTAGGACTGTTGGTGACCTGCACGATAAAGCGCACGTCCATACACTGTATGAGACCTGCCTGTCACAGTAATTGTTTCACTACCAGAAAGGACTAGCTATGCATGTTGCTGCAATGTACAATGATTTACACCAAGATACACTCTCCTTGCAGTCCATAGCTGATTTAACACGCTTCGTGACTAATTAATTTGAAACGTAACATATTTCTTGAAGAAATTCGGTGAAGTATCCAAATCAAATTTTTCAAACTTTATCTCTAATAGGAGGTACTGGGCAGGGCAATTTTCAACTTATACCCCCCTTCCCCTGTATAAAACTATTACAGAAAACATACGGTATACTGGCTAATTCAGCAAATATTTTTCCATTAGGTAAAAAAGTCAGGCACCTGTTACTCAGAATCAGATTATAGTTTCTATACTGGCTGTAGATGCAGACACTATGGACACTATTGAATATTATTTTACAAGTGGATGATATAAAAAATCCAAATTTAGTTCCGCTCATAATGTTTCTGCTCCCCTGCCAGAAGTGCTGCTAGAATATGAGGCAAGCATAGTGGACGTACTGTACCCTAGGCAACCATTTGGCATAGAGCTTCATTTTAGGTTTCACCGCATTCAGCAATCTCTGGAAATCCATTGAAAACATGACTTGTCTGTTACATATCCACATGTTGATCTTAATCTTACTGGGGAGCATGATCTGACTACAAGTTGATACTGATTTTAGCACTTAAATACGAAAGGTAACAGTTTAACTGCCCATTGGGCTGCAGTTAGGATTACTCGGTTAAACTGTGTATTCAATTATGTCTTTGAATATTATCTCTTCACTGTCTGCTGAGTTGTTAAAAGATTAATAAAGTCTCCAAGAGAAATAGAAGTCAATGTGGGATACAAATCTTCAAATGAAAAACTAAAATTCATATTTATTTTGTTTTCTCTTCAAGCTGCCGAAGATCTATAAAATTCCTTAAACAAGTTTCAGAGACAGAAATTAGTTATTATAGAGTATTTTTAAAGAAGTAATATAGTAGCTAGGAAAAAAATGACATTTTCTTTTTAATTATAAAAACAGAAAACAGTGCAAATGGTGGGGGGCACTCAGTATACAGAAAACCTGGATCTCAGTGTCTATCTAAAAATTTATTACAAACCAAAACAATAATAAAACATCATACACTCCTATAAAAACCTAAAAGGTGTAGAGCCAATGAGGTAGATGACTGCACAAAAACCAGGATGTTCAATAAAACATAATCGCTTGGTGTGACTAGTCCACTTGGAAATTATAGTCCAGAGCAATTCAGAAGTAGAGTATAGGTAATCAGGGGAAAACCCCAGGTTTTTCTTTTCTAGGGCGTCCGCTTAGTTACTGATTGGCACTATGAACGTCCCCTCATGGATCTAGGGTATAAGTAATAGATGCACAGACGTCTGAATTATTAGCGTATACTTTACCACTCCTGTAGTCACGCATGTGATCCGGTCAAACCAAGCACGACGTCCCGCGCTGGATCGTGATGGAAGATGGCGTGTCACGTGACCGGTTGCGCTCACGTGATCGTGACATATTAGGAGTAGGTGTGCCTTATCCACAGGTCCTGTAACGGGAGAGGCATGAAGCGGAGCGTCCGATGTGTGAACTTTGTCTTTATCTTAGTGTTCTCCTGTTCTGTAACTCCAAATGTAGTCCGCGGACTAATAGGATAACTCCAAACTGCAGGTCACTCCATACGCGTTTCGGGGTATACGCCCCTTCCTCAGTGGCACGCCATCTTCCATCACGATCCAGCGCGGGACGCCGTGCTTGGTTTGACCGGATCACACGCGTGACTACAGGAGTGGTAAAGTATACGCTAATAATTCAGACGTCTGTGCATCTATTACTTATACCATTCATCCACGAGGGGACGTTCATAGTGCCAATCAGTAACTAAGCGGACGCCCTAGAAAAGAAAAACCTGGGGTTTTCCCCTGATTACCTATACTCTACTTCTGAATTGCTCTGGACTTTAATTTCCAAGTGGATCAGTCACACCAAGCGATTATGTTTTATTGAACATCCTGGTTTTTGTGCAGTCATCTACCTCATTGGCTCTACACCTTTTAGGATTTTATAGGAGTGTATGATGTTTTATTATTGTTTTGGTTTGTAATAAATTTTTATATAGACACTGAGATCCAGGTTTTCTGTATACTGAGTGCCCCCCACCATTTGCACTGTTTTCTGTTTTTGTATCTTGGCTTGGGTATTGCCAGGGGTGAGCACCTCTCATATTTGATTTGCATAGTGAGCCGCCAATTTTTTCTCTTTTTAATTATAATATGGATATTTTTCATTCACCATATACGTACAAATGACCAATGTTGTTCACAAAAGGTTTGCATTTTTTTATAGTGTGAAACACAGGTTACATTGCATGAGGTATTGCACAGTATTTAGTATCTACAGGATAATCACTATTTAGGCACCTGTTTACAGAAAGTGCTCTCAGTAACACATAATTATCTGCATGGGCTCTGTGTTCACTTATGCATGCCTTCTTACAATCTGAGCCAAATATTTCTTAGCGTATATGAGGTTCAGTGGACCCGTGAAAATGAATTTTTGGTCCTCATGGTGGGACTGGATTATAATCCATGAACTGGAGATATTAATATACATTTTATAGACAAGTGGTGCAGCATTATCCTAACATACAATAAATGTTAATAATACTTAGTTTGAAAACAACTGGCTATCTCTGCTTAGTTTAGGTACTCCTTAAAGGGTTTTTTGGGTTATAATGAACTTTGAGCAAAAGCCCGGAATCCTGCACCCAAAAATAGTAGATTCATACTTACCTGCTCCATGTTACTCTGGTTTTCTGTTCTGCCTTTGCTGTCTCCATCTTCCAGCCTCCACACTGTGCTCTATCACTGCTGAAGGCAGTCAATGGCTGGAGAGGTGCATGTATCCATGCCCATGTACCGCCAAAAGATGGACAGAGCAGATACAGTGAGGAAAACCAGAGTGGCATGGAGCAGGTAAGTATGAATCTTGTGTTTTAAGGTGCAGGGTGTGGGAACTTGCTTAAAAACCTTAATTACCAGAAAATTCCTTTAAGTGCTAGTTAATTCTCACTGATTCAGATTCTTACCATAGATCATGTTATGCTTACGGACTAATGAATTTTAAATAGCTTAGAAGTAGAAATATAGAAGAAAATAAAAAACCAAAGGACATGTATTTAGTAGTTTTGAAGAGGCTATATATAATTTTATGTAGGGTTAAATGATCCAGAGAAAATAACTCTAAAGCCCTCTCCCCTCTATATAGAACATGTGCTGGCCACGTGAAATAGTATCGTAATTAGAGATGAGCGTAGTTATCAAAAATTCAAATCCACTGCTACGCCAGAGTAAACAAAGAAATTTGATTTGTTACAAATTACTTTGTCATGAATCTCATTCCATTGTACTCCGTTGTAATTTTGCCTCAACGGAGGCAGTACGTTTTAAAGATGTATGGAGAAGTGTTAGAACGAATCGACTTTGAATCTATGATCTGAAGTTTGATTCGCTCAACACTAGTAATAACTAATGAACATATTTTAATTATATGTTGTTTCCCAGCTTATTCCCTACTTCTGTAATTCAGTGGATTTGTAAGGAATCTTATTTTCTTTTTTTTTTCCATTTTAACATACTAACTCCTGGCTACTTCCTTAATTCACACCAATATGTCTCATTCGTAAAATTATGGATTTTTATTTCCTTTTTCATGGTTTCTCTATCACCCAAAATTCTTCTATGTTTTAATTCTAAGGTCTTAAATTAAGGAACTTTAAAATCTGTTTGTTCCTGATAATTGCTTGCTTGCCAGATAAGGTGATTGCTGCATATATGTGCAGAAATCACTTCCACTGTATGGGGGATGAGGGATCACTACTGTGATCCCTCATCCCCATAGAGAATTATTATTTTTGAGCTGCCGCTCCCTGTGTACACAGCACAATATGCTGTCCATAAATTATACTTTAACCTAAGGAAACAATTGTTTGCTTGTTTATTGCATGTTCGGTGGCCTGTTTACACAGGGCAATTATGTGGAACATGCTTTCCTAGGAATGCTCCTTCCTGATAATTGCCCTGATCATTTCCCCTTTAAATGGACCTTTACCTGTTAAACAGCTATAAGGCTTTTAAGGATAAAGTTATTTAAGCATATTGGGCAAGTAGATTTTTGTTAGAGGAAAAGTAATTTTCCCGTTTAAATTGATTGATCTTTGAATATCTGTATCATTTGGTTCTATATCTGCATTCAGGGTCAGGTCAACAGATTAGTACAGTTAATGATTTTGTGCAAAACTCTTTAAATTTATGGATGACAGAAAAATGCAAAGCACAATCAACTAAACCAAACTATTTTTCAGGTATGTGATATTCTTTTATCTTGTGGAATGTAATATTGGCTTAGTGAACCAACAATTAATCACAATTAGAGATGAGCGAATCGAAGTTGACGAAGTGGAATTTGATCCGAATTTCAAGAATTTTTCGATTCACACCAAATCCGAATTTTCTCACACTTTGTGGTAACGAATCAAATTTTTTCCTAAACTGTCTGCTGCATGTGTGAGGACAAGGAGAAAGGAACTCTGGGAAGGCTGGATCACCCATAATAACATGCATGCAATATAATAAATCATCCTGCCTCTGTCCTTTCATCAAATAGGCGGGCAAGTAGTGATGAGGAGAGTGGCATGGGAGCTGGTGTTGCGGGCGGTCAGGCTCCTGACACAGAGACGATAAGGAGGACATCAGTAGCTGATCGCACTTGGGAGCTGGGTAACTAATGGGCTTCATTTTTTTTTCAAATATATTTCGGCTGTCCAACACACACACACACACAAGCCCTTAAAAGAATTATTGTTTGCATGAAAAGCTTTAGGTAGTTGTTAAAAAAGCGATTTTTCTCCCTGCACTGTGACTCTTCCTCGGCACGGTTGTCTCTGAGACTGATCAATTGAGCGCAGATACTAAAAATATATTACTGCTCTCACACACACACTCTGGTCGTCCTTAAAAGGACTTTTGTGTCTTTGCAAATCTTGTTTCTAATAAAATCTGTTAAATTTCGCATCACACACTATCTATCCCTGCCTATGCTCTGCTTTCCCTGATGCTGACTGAGCCAAGCACGTGTCATCGGGTGCTAAATAGCACCTGATGAGACGTTTCGGCCAGCCAATCAGTGTAATGCCAGTAGCTAACATAGCTACGGCATTACAATGAAGGGCATTGCTTATCTGCATGTTGATTGGCTGCCTAGGAGGTGCAAAACGTGCGGGGAGGAGACTCAAGCATTTCGCTTGAGCACACGTGGTACTCGGCCAAGCCGAACCGGTATTCGGCCAAGCATGCTCGCTAATCACTAATATTATCCCAATCTTCGAGGGAAATTCACAGATAATCAATTTGCCAAGCCTTTTGTGCCGGAGAACGTGTATTATTAAATCGTGTTTAAAGCAACATTTTATAAAGTTGAAAAATTTTAACCTTCTGTTCTGTCCCATATTCCCTATAAGTAAATAGATGAAGCAGCCACTCTGTGACCTCCTCATGCTGCTGCCACCTCTGCAATCTCTCGTCGTCGTGCCACTGTGTGGCCTGTTCATGCTGCTGCCACCTCCACAATCTATCATCGTCGTGCCATTCTGTGGCCTCCTCATGCTGCTGCCACCTCCACAATCTCTAGTCGTTGTGCCACTCTGTGGTGTCCTCATGCTGCTGCCACCTCTACAATCTCTCATTATCGTGCCACTCTGTGACTTCCTCATGCTGCTGCCACCTCCACAATCTCTTGTCATCGTGCCACTCTGTGGCCTCCTCATGCTGCTGCCACCTCCACACTTTCTCATTGTGGCACTCTGTGGTCTCCTCATGCTGCTGCTACCTCCACAGTATGTCACCTTGCCACTCTGTGGTCTCCTCATGCTGCTGCCACCTGCACAATATGTCACCTTGCCACTCTCTGGTCTCCTGATCCTGCTGCCACCTCCACACTGTCAATGTGCCACTCTGTGGTCTCCTCCTGATGCTGCTGCTGCCGCCACCTCCACGCTATTTTATTGTACCACTCTCTGGCCTCCTGATGCTGCTGTCCCCTCCACACTGTCGTTTCATTAGTTTTTTTATTGAGTTTAGCAAAATATAAAATAAAACATACATAAAGCATCGGGCAAACCCGACGGGTAAACAATAAGTATTAAAAGGAACAATCTTCTATATGAAGAAAACAATGTACATTATAAGTACTAGAAATGCCTGCTGACAGCGTAAATCATTAAGTTGAGATATGTGGCTACCCATGTTTTATAATCAAACCAATGGCAAAGTGTCCACAGAATTGGACCAGTCTGCTCTCATATGTGGGTTGGTGTAAGATCAAACTTTGGTATGGCATCGGAGACTCTAGATTGTATACTAAATTTGGATACTAAATCTGGATACTGAGTGGGAAACACGCCCATGGCTTCCAATTTTGGAGGAACCTATCATATCCTCCTCCCCCCAGAGCTATAATCCTCTCATATGAGTAAGTAATATTAAGTGCGGCTGTCAATTCAGAGATGTCTGGAAGGTCAGGGGTCTTCCACCTTCGCAACAATAATAATTTTGCTGTCACACAAAAGATACAGATTATGGCCCTCAGATGGACAGGAAGATTGTTTACTCCTATCAATAACAGGAACAGTTGCGGTGTCCATGTCACCCCATAAGGCACAATTCTGGCCAGTAGTTCCCTACAGTGAGACCAGTACAATTGAATCAAAGGGCATTGCTATAGGATATGGAACAGGGATCCTCTACATCCGCAACCTCTCCAACATCGGTCAGATACTGAGTCATACATAAGTGCCAGTTTATCTGGCGTGTATTACCACCGCAATATGGTTTTAATTGCTGATTCTGCATGGGATACGCACCTCAAATATTTATGTAACATCCTGAGGGCCTGCATCCAATCCGTTTCAGAAATAGACAGATTCATGTCCCTCTCCCATGCCACCATCATGTGTGAGCGTTTAAAGGACCCTGAGTGAAGAACAGAATTATAAAGGGGCTTCAAACCTTTCATATTGCTTGTGAGATACAGTTTTGCTAATCTGTCCATTTTTACTCCGAATGGCTGCAGGTCCTGTAACAGATGACGGATCTGGAGATATTTGAAAAACTCCCGGCTAGGAATAGAAAAATTCTCACTTATCCATTGGAATGACTGCAGTACACCATGCGTTAGCACGTCCCCCACCTTGTGTATGCCAGCCGATGACCACTTTGACAGATCAGTTTGAGGAAGTAGCGTCCGTAGCAGAGAAAAGGGTAAGGAGGCAATTGTGGGGGGAGTGTCTGCATCTGCCAAAACGTGATAAGTGGACCACGCCTTCAGCGATGCCAACACTGCCTAAATTCTTGGGAGCAGGGATCTTCCAAAAGGGCAGGCTCAACAACCCCTCCAAAGAATAAGGGGCGGCTTCAGAGGCTTCAAGCTGAACCCAGGGCAGATCCTTGGAAGTCTGAGTCCATCCCCTCAGCATGGAAACCAAGGAGGATATATAGTACAATTTTAAATCTGGCAACGCTAGGCCACCCATACGGCGATCCCTGGTCATAATATCTGTCCCATATGTATTTAGAGAGGAGTGAGTGTGCTTGGGAGAAAACTTTTCTGGGAGGGTTATAGGCAGGGTGCAATACAAATAGAGAAACCTAGGAAGTATGAACATTTTAAATGTAGCAATCTTCCCCATCCACGAGGTGTCAAATTTGGCAAAATCTGAGAGCTCCCTTTCCATAGAACAGAGTAAGGCTTCATAGTTATTAGTGTATAGTAGGCTCTGAGAAGATGACATATTGACACCTAGGTATTTAATGCTATCAGGCCGCCAGTCAAAGTTCCATGCGCTTCGGAGATTTACCACTTGGTGCTCTGACATATGAATGGGTAATGCTTGCGTCTTTGAGGAGTTTAGATGGTAATACGAGAGGTCACCATAAATGGAAATCTGGGCCATAACCTCCTTTAAGGAATCTATGGGATTGGTTAGGGTCAAGCATACATCGTCTGCATATAGGGATATGACATGAGAGCTACCCCCAATATTAATCCCCACTATACGAGAGTCCTGTCTGATCGCCTGGGCCAAAGGTTCCATGGCAATTATGAAGATAAGGGGGAAGAGAGGGCATCCCTGTTGGGTACCATTTGTAAGCTCAAACACTTCCGACAAAGCTCCGTTTACGAATGTTCTGGCTGTGGGCTTACTGTAAAGTGCCCTAATGGCGGTAAGTATATTCCCTGTAAAACCCATCTTCTCAAGCACCGAAAAAGCAAAAGTCCAACGGAGCCTATCAAAGGCCTTTTCCGCATCTAATGCTAGGGCCAGTGTGGGGATTCTATTCTTCTGAACATGGTATAATATACCCAGGAGGCGTCTTGTATTATAGTAAGTTTGCCAGGATGGAACAAATCCAGCCTGGTCCACATGTATAATAGAGGGGAGAATTTTTGCTAGACGGGTGGCCAAAAGTTTTGCATAAATCTTTACATCCTGGTTTAACAGGGACATGGGCCTGAAGTTTTGGGGCCTATCTGGTTCCTTGCCCGGTTTGGGGAGTGTTATTATCAGGGCCTGTAAAGTTTCGACTGGCAAAGAGCCCCGGGACATAGCTGATTGGCAGAATTCCGTTAGGTAAGGGCTAATGACCAGTCTAAATTTCTTATAATAGTGGCTGGCAAAGCCATCAGGGCCAGGTGCTTTATCCATTGGAAGAGATGCAATCACTGCTTCCACCTCCTTTATTTCAATTGGGGAATTGAGATCTAAAAGCTGGGAACTGTTCAGTGAGGGTAGTTGTAGGGATTGAAGATAAAGGCTAATCCGTTCATTAAGCTCGCTTGGTGCAGGAAGGGTGTTGCGTAAATTATACAGGTCTGCATAATATGCCATGAAACCATTAGCTATATCTACGGGGGAGTGGACCTTCTCCTGAAAATGAGGGTGTAGTATATGTGGGATCCTGCTCTTGATATGCCGGGATTTAAATCGCGAAGCTAGTAGCTTACCCGCCTTATTGACTTGTGAATAATAGGTCGCTTTTGATTTGCGATGCATCTTCTCATAAGAGGAAAGCATATACCCTCTCAGCTCCTGTCTGAGGCGTCTGATCTCCTCAGCTAAAAGCGGAGTAGGGCCCGCCTTGTTGTTTGCTTTTACCAGTTGTAATTGGGATAAAATGTCAGACATTCTAGCTTCCATCCGTTTTTTCCTTATCGCCCCCTGTTGTATAAAGGACTCTCTGATACAAGCTTTGTGGGCATTCCACAAGGTCACCGGATCTGTGTGTGAAGAGTTATTATGCTGAAAGAAATCCAGTACATCTGCTTCTATTTTTGTTCTATATTGGGGATCAGACAGTAAGAATGGACTGCTTCTCCACATGTATGCTTGGGGGGAACTGGCTGTTTCTGAGATGGACAAGGTGATAGCAGCATGATCAGACCACTTGATAGTTTCTAGGGAGGAGGTTTGGGCGTGGGGGAGAAGTGCCCTATCCACGAGGAACATGTCAATTCTGGAATACACGTTATGAACTCCAGAGTGAAATGTGTAATCTCTAGCAGATGTATGGTGAATACGCCAAACGTCATACAGCTCCTCTTTCCAAAAATTGTCAGCGAGGGAAGGGGTGGGCCTTGATGGGGATGAAGAGGTGTCAACTAATGGGTCAGAAGTCAAGTTAAAATCCCTACAAACCACTAATTTACCCTGTTGGGTTTTTTTTTTGACCAACCTTAGTACTTTGTGGAGGAAGTGCAATTGGCCCTGGTTAGGCACATATAAAGACACTATCGTAAATAGAACATTGTTCAGGGTACAAACCAATATGACATATCGCCCCAAGGGATCTACATGATCCGCTATATGAGTAAATGCAACCGTGTTTTTCACAGCTATCATGACCCCCCCCGTGATTTAGAATGAAAGTGTGACTGAAATATGTGAGGAAACTGCGGATGCCTCAACCTAAAAGCATCCAATTGAAGCAAATGCGTTTCCTGTATACTCAAAATATCACATTTCAACATCTTTGACTCTTTACACATATGAGCTCTACGCATAGGACTATTTAAACCATTGGCGTTCAGACTAGCAAAGGTTATTACCATTATATATCAGGATAAACAGCATTTTCTCTCTAATAGGCAATAAAAGAAACACCAGACACAGAACGCCTCCCAGCAAGGACGTCCGCGTCTTCTGGACATAGGCAGCACGGGTGAGTACAGGCATTATATGATCTACTGAGGGTTGTAGCCCCCAAAACCGTAGGAGGCAAGGCAACAGGATTAAACCAACATACAACACGGTGAACCTGAAAGAGACTCAATACAAAAAAAAATGGGCAAATGTCCCGTCTGTAACCTAGGAAAGCAAAAAAGTAGGTTAGGGCGACAGAACCCGTACTAACGTACAGCACCTGAAAGTCGAGGTATACTCGCCCTGATCAAAGCTGATATTCAGCGAACTCTTGACCAATCTTTTCGGACTTTAGCAGGGACCCGATGAGCTGCTTCCTGCAAGTTGGAAACCGGAATGTCCCAGCCCTGCATGAGCGCCAATCCCTCCTCCATGGATTTGATGGCATGGAGGGTCCCGTCATGATGAACCAGCAAACGTACAGGAAAGCCCCAACGATATGGGATATCCACGCTCCGAAGGGCCGATGTGATAGGTAAGAAGGCTCTTCTCAGTCGCAACGTGGCAGCAGACGGGTCGGCGAACAGGAGAACTTTGTGAAACGGTGCAGGGAGGCCCCCATTTTTCCTTGCAAATGCCAGCAGTTGCTCTTTGACCTTAAAAAAATGCACCCTGGCTAACACATCTCGAGGCACCGATTCTTCCAGGTGTCGCGGCCGTGGTACACGATGCGCTCTGTCAATCTCCAGATCTCTGTCCGGACAATCCGGTAATACTGCTTTCAGAAGAGACCGCACATATTCAGGGATGTCTCTGGGAGTCACCGATTCCGGGATTCCTCTCAACTTTATGTTGTTGCGCCGACTCCTGTCTTCTAGGTCGGCCATCTTAGCCTTGATGCTTTCAACCTCCGCCTCTGCCTCTGTGTGAGCATCGATGAGTGCGTTATGCGAAGCTGCAAAGTCCCCAAACTTGTTTTCTAGGTGGTCCGTCCGGACCCCTAGGTCATCAATGTCAGATTGCAGGGGAGCTATAATGGACTTTATGTCCAGCAGCATGGACCGCCGCTGTAGAATAAGCATGTCTCTCATCGCTGTGTCAGTGAGAGCAGCGTTGGACACTGTTAACGCTTGCAGCACTGTCTCCCCATCTTCCACTGGGGTTTCATGAAGAAGCTAAGCGGTCTCCTTTGAGGGTGTATTAGCAGCCCCCAGGTGGGCCTGCGGCAGTGAGATGTCCCGATGAAAGGAGGGGGAAGTGGGGGGGAGCTCCCTCAATGCGCCGCAGGACAAGGGATTGTGGCCCACCTGGCCTAGTGTGTCAGCCAGGCCCGGGGAGGTCTCCAGTTTACTACTGGCGATCGTGCCGCCGTCCCCCAGATCCGGCTGGGAATAAAGCGCTGAATCCGACAGTGATCGTCGAAAGCTTACTGCACGGTTGCAGCTGTCCCGCGCTTACCAGGAGAGGCCGTTTCTCTGCCGGCGCCATCTTGGATTTCTCCGGCGTCTCTGGAGGAGTAGAATTTGGTGAGTTTGGGCTGCTTGGCTGTTTTCTTTCTGCACCCTGTCATCGCTGGCGAGGGTCCCCTCACTATTCAAGTGTAGCAGGGTATCGCTGTGCTTAAATTCGTCGCTGAATTCGGTGCCAGCACGGGAGCTCAGGCTCTATGCACCCATCTGCCTAGGCAGCCAGACCACGCCCCCTCCCCTCCACACTGTCATCGTGCCACCCTGTGGCCTCCTCATGCTACGTCCACCTCCACACTATTTTACCTTGCCACTCTGTGGTCTCCTCATGCTGATGCCACCTCCACACTATGTCACTTTGCCACTTTGTGGTCTCCTGATGCTGCCGCCACCTCCACACTGTCTTTGGGACACTTTGTGGCCTCCTCATACTGTTCCCACCCTTCCCACTTTATGACTGGGACACTATTTTGCCTTTTGGCCTGGCTGACATCATCATTTATTTGACCCTTCTTCTGATCTGTCAGAAGGAAGGAAAAATGAGACTCACAACAGATCATGTCTGTGTAGCAGCTGTAAGTCCTGTATGGTCCCATCAGAATTGTCTTACAATTTGGTAGCAAAAAGCAGGAGTGGGTACAAAACACAGAAGACATTCAAATATTCCATTCACATGTCATCTCTGTTTTGGATCCACTTCTGCCACCTCCACACTTTCTCGTTGTGGCACTCTGTGGCCTCCTCATGCTGCTGCCACCTCCACACTCTGTCACCGGGTCACTCTGTGGTCTCCTCATGCTGCTGCCACCTCCACAATATGTCACCTTGCCACTCTCTGGTCTCCTGATCCTGCCGCTACCTCTCTGTGGCCTCCTCCTGATGCTGCTGCCGCCACCTCCACGCTCTTTCATTGTACCACTCTCTTCCTTTTTTTTTTGGCATTAGCAATACTGATGGATTACTGACCAAATGATGACCAAGTGAAGGCGGATGCTCGACAGGATACGTTTTTTATGGGGTTATTGCTCTGATGGATTAGAGAAAGGGCAAAATAATCAGTGACGTCAGCACAAACTTACTGCTGACACCCTCTCCAATCTGTCAGGAGGCTCTGCTTGAATAAGCGTTTAATAGAACATGTTCTGTAGAAATTTATGTGGAATCAGCTGACAACGGTGTAAAAGGAATGCGCTTCTTCTTGTCGCTAACATTGACCTGTCATCTGCATGTCATACGGCCTCATAGTATTATTATTTTACTACCAAAGCAGACTCCCTATGTGTGTTACTGCAAGGCAAAGTGTTCTACACCACTATATAGGTTCTCTGAAACCAGAAAATATACTTTTTTTACGCGATTCGGACCGAATCGGACCATTTGCTCATCACTGTGGCCATCTTGATTGCAGAAACCACGCAAAATCTCATGTATGATATTACCACACTGGCGCAGTAGCCAGACATGGTGACATCATCAGTGATGACATCACCACACCCGGCCAGCATGATGAGGTGATGACGAAATTTCACGCGGTGTCTTCAATCAAGATGGCGGCGTATTCTGTGCGAGAAAATGGATAAGGTGAGTATTTATAAATTTTACCCTGATTAGCCCCTAAAAGGCCTAAATTGTAGCTTCAGATGCTGCAATCATTGTTAAGTGCAACATCTGAGGGGTTCAGTGACAGTGTGGCAGCGCAATTGCCATTCTCCTTCATTGCACCCCTTACATACTAAGGAATGCAGTTCATGACTAAGTAATTTGTCACAGATTTGTCACAATTTTTCATAACTTTGCTCATCTCTAATAGCAAGGATATTAACCATATAATTCATATCAACCCCCTTTTTTATTGTTTGTATGTATAACAGTGTACTGCCATATACTGTTTGCTGTTTGCATGTTAGCTTTATGGATGTGTACCTGTGATTTTGGGCGTTCCAATCTAAATACTCTTCCTTTTTAAACTCCCAGGGCCTTATTTATCATTTAAGTTTGTTTTACTGTCAGTTTTAAGCTTTGATTTGTTTGCCTGCACCAAATTAATGAACTGGCACACCTTAATAATACAGTATACATATGTGGTGTAAGTGTAATGTGATTTGCACCTTCAGTTGTAAGAGTAGACCAGGAATTTGCCTGGCATGAAATGCAACATTTGTGCGACATTTGGAAAAGTCGCACATAATAAATGTGCCATAATCCCAGCGTAATATGGAGTTTTTGTCTAGCATGTGAATTCACAGAGACCATAATACATAAATGATCCCCACAGGTTGTTAATAGAATGTAGCGAACACCTGGAAGTTCGGGTTCGCCGGGTTCAGCCGAACTTCATCACAAAGTTCGAGTTTGCGTCCCGAACTTGACCCCGAACCCTAACCCCATTAAAGTCAATGGGGACCTGGACTTGACCCGAAGTTGACCCTGAAGCCGAACCCCATTGAAGTCAATGCGGACCCAAACTTTTGGGCACAAAAATTGCTCTAAAAATGTCATGGAAAGGGCTAGTGTTCTGCAAAAGGCAGCAAAATGTGAGCATGGCAAGTCCTCTTCAAACAAATGTGGATAGGGAAATAACTTAAACTAAAATAAAATAAATACATTTTAAAATAACAATCTTGAACTAGAAGATGGTGGATGTGGAGTAGGTGGTTGATGAGGCGGTGAATGTGGCGGTGGAAGCAGGGGTGGAGGTGAAGGAGGTAGCCAACACTGTTTTTTATTTTATTTTATTGGGGTAGCCCCCAAAATATTGGGACATTAAAAAAAAAAAAAAAAAAGAATAAGTACACTTGTGTACAAGAATGGATGGTTGAGGCTGGTATAAATGTCTATTCTGCACAAGGTACAGACAAGTCTTGTGGGATCCATGCCTGGTTCATTTTAATGAACATTAGCTGCGGACAGGCGGCTGCGCTTGTCTGTGATAACGCCCCCTGCTGTGCTAAATACATGTTCAGACAATACATTGGATCCAAGGCGTAAAGGGCAAGCTCAGGCCATGTGCCTAATTTGGAGACCCAGAAGTTTAATGGGGCAGACCCATCAGTCAGTACGTGTAGGCGTGTGCACAAATACTGCTCCACCATGTTGCTAAAATGTTGCTTCCTGCTAAGACGTTGCATATCAGCTAGTGGTGCTGGTTGTTGTGGCATGGTGACAAAGCTTTTCCACATTTCAGCCATGCTAACCCTGCCTTCTGAGGTGATGGCAGTGCCCCTGCTGTGTTGGCGACCTCTTCCTCCTCCTCTGGCTTCGCCTTGTGCTTCCACTGAGGCCCCGGTGTTGGAATGCCATCAGCAGCGTGTTTACCAGCGTGCGCTTAGAATCGCGCATCTTCCGATCACGCTCCAGTGAGGGAATTAAGGACGGAACATTGTTCTTGTAATGGGGATCCAGCAGGGTGGCCACCCAGTAATCAGCACAAGTTAGAATGTGGGAAACTCAGCGGTCATTGCGCAGGCACTGCAGCATGTAGTCTCTCATGAGTGCCAGGCTGCCCAGAGGAAACGACAAGCTGTCCTCTGTGGGAGGTGTATCGCCTCTGAGCTGCTTTCGGTGCTACCCTGCTGTGAACATGGTTCCTCCTCATCCTCCCCCTCCTCCTCATCCTCCAGAAGTGGCTGGACAATTGTGTACCTGGCCTATGTTGGTGCAGGAACCCACCCTCTTAGCCACTTGTGAATGACTGGCCTGATAACCGTGGAAATAATCCCTCTTCCTCCTCCTCTTCCTCTTGTGACACATCCTCTTCCATCATCGCCCAAAGCGTTTTTTCAAGGAAACATAGAAGTGGGTTAGTAACACTGAGAACGGCGTCATCGGCACTGACCATGTTGGTGGAGTAGTCAAAACAGCACAACAAGGCACACAGGTCTCACATGGAGGCCCCCTCTGTGGCGGTGAAGTAGTGCTGTTCCTCAGAGTGATTCACCAGTGTGTGCTGCAGCTGAAACTCCACTATCGCCTGGTGCTGCTCACACAGTCTCTCCAGCATGTGCAAGGTGGAGTTCCACCTCGTGGGCACGTCACATATGAGGCAGTGAGCGGGAAGGCTGAAGTTATGCTGCAGCGTAGACAGGCGAGCAGCAGGGTGAGAACGCCAAAGCACGCACAGTTTTTCAGGAATTTCTGCGCCACCAAATTCAGCACATGGGCTAGGCAAAGGATGTGTGTCAAACCAGCTAGGCCCAGAGCTGCCATTTCACACACCACACCAAAAGACTGGGCTTGAGGCTCAGTGGCACCAACCACTCATCAGTCTGTTGTTCCATTCACATCCACAGCTCCAGCGCGGTGTGGGATTTGTCACCCAAACAGATGAGATTCAAAACTGCCTGCTGTCGTTTTCCCCTGGCTGTGCTGAAGTTGGTGGTGAAGGTGTTACGCTGACCGGATGAGGAGGTGGTAGAGGAGGAGAAAGCAGAGTAGGAGGAGGAGGAAACAGGCGGCAAAGAGAAATGCCCTGCAATCCTCGGGGGCGGAAGGATATGCGCCAAACAGCTATCCGCCTCAGGCCCAGCCGCCACTGCATTTAACCAGTGTGCTGTTAGGGAGATATAACGTCCCTGCTTGTGTTTACTGGTCCACGTATTAGTAGTTATGTGGACCTTGCTTCAGATGGCATTGAGCAGTGCATACCTGATTTTGTTCCCACTTGTTTGTGCAGGTAAGGGATAGCTTGACTGGAAAAGTAGTGGCGCCTGGGAATGACGTACTGTGGGACAGCAAATGCCATAAAGTTTTTAAAACTCTCGGTCAACACCAGACGGAATGACAGCATTTCAAAGGCCAGGAATTTTGAAATGATGGCATTCAGGGCCAGGGATCATGGGTGGGTAGGGGTGTACTTCCTCTTTCGGTCATTTGTTTGGAAGATGGACAGATGAACGCTGCCATGGGACATTGTGGTTCTGCTTGTTGAAGGTGACGGACTTGGCCGCGTTGCGTCCACATCCTCTGTTTGCGGGGTGGCCGGTGCCACTGTCACTCAAGAGGTGGAGAAAGAGGCCAAGACTGCAGCAGAAGAGGGAGCAGGAGGAGCCAGAGACCTTTCTTTGTTTTGGAGGTGTTTACTCCACTGCAACTCGTGCTATGTACTTAGATGCCTGGTCATGCAGGTTGTGCTCAGGTTTAGAATGTTTATGCCTCACTTCAGGCTCTGATTGCACAGCGTGCAAACCACTCTTGTCTTTTCATCTGCACATTGTGTGAAGAACTGCCATGTCAGGGAACTCCTTGGAGCTGGCTTTGTTGTGCTCGGTCCCTAGGTGCGGTGGGCAGTAGCAGGCGTACTGTCTAGAGGACGGCCGCTTGGCTTTTGCACACTGCTCCATCTTTTGCTGTGCTGGTGGCTCTGTGCGACCACCGCCTCTCCCTCCGAACTACACAGGTCACTCGCATGATCTTGATTCCATGTGGGGTCTAGGACCTAATCATCCTCCAAATCATCTTCCACCCAGTCTTCACCCCTGCCCTCTTTGTTGGTTTGCAGACTGCAGAAAGCCGCAGCAGTTGGCACCTGTGTTTCGTCACCATCAAAGATGTGCTGCTGTATGACTCCCATGTGCACATCCTAAAAACATAAATGGTTCGGCATCAGTCTCTTCCACTTCTGGGGCAGGGCTAGGTGGATGGCCCTGGGAAACCCTGCCAGCAGAGTCATCAAAAAGAATAAGAAACGGCTACATGACTTGGGGCTCAGACTGCTTGGCTGATTTGCAAGGGGGTGAGGTGCTAGATAGATGCCAATGGCCTGCAGGTGCCAACTTTGAGCTTTCAGCAGTGGACCGGGTGGGAGACAATGTGAAGCTACTGGAGGCACTGTCAGACACCCAATCTACTAGCGACTGTACTTGTTCTGGCCTCACCATTTGTAGAGCGGCATTTGGGCCTATTAAATAACGCTGAATACTCTGCCGTCTACATGCACCTGAGGAAGGTGTTTCATTTGGGTGTGTAGCTGGCGCAGATCGACCACGTCCTCTCCCTGCAACAGGAGCTCCACCAAAACCAGCAGCACCACGACCAGGGCCACGTCACTTATTTGACGCTCTCCTCATTTTTTATGGTCACCCACTGAAGTAACAGACGTTTTTACAAAATTTTGTTCCCTGTCACCTATTCAGAGCAGGGGCTTTACGGCAAAAATTGTAAAACGTCACCCACCAATGGAACAGATGATTTTTAGAAATTTAATTCCCTGTCACCTATGCAGAGCAGGGGTTTGTATACGGCAAAATTGGGTTAATGTCATCCAATAATGTAACAGACGATTTTTACAAATTTACCTCCCTGTCACCTATGCAGAGCAGAGATTTGTATACGGCAAAAATGGTAAAAGGTCACCTACCAATCTAACAGATGATCTTTACTAATTTACCTCCCTGTCTCCTATGCAGAGCAGGGGTTTGTATACGGCAAAAATGGTAAAAGTCACCCACCAATGTAACAGACGATTCTTAGAAATTTACCTCCCTGTCACCTATGCAGAGCAGGGGTTTGTATACAGCAAAAATTTTAAAATAATACCCTCCAATGTAACAGACAATTTTTCAAATTTACCTCCCTGTCACCTATGCAGAGCAGGGATTTTTATACGTCAAAAATAGTAAAATGTCACCCACCAAAGGAAAAGGCGATTTTTACAAATTTACCTCCCTATCACCTATGCAGAGCAGGGGTTTGTAAAAGGCAAAACTGGGTTAATGTCACCCAATAATGTAACAGACGATTTTTACTAATTTACCTCCCTGTCACCTATGAAGAGCAGGTGTTTGTATATAATGCAAAAATGGTAAAAGGTCACCCACCAATGTAACAGATGATTTTTACTAATTTACCTCCCTGTCTTCTATGCAGAGCAGGGGCTTGTATATGGCAAAAATGGTAAAATGTCACCCACCAATGTAACAGATGATTCTTAGAAATTTACCTTCCTGTCACCTATGCAGAGCAGGGGTTTGTATACTGCAAAAATGGTAAATGTCACCCTCCAATGTAACAGACGACTTTTGCAAATTTACCTCTCTGTCACCTATGTAGAGCAGGGATTTGTATAAGCAAAAATGGTAAAATATTACCCTCCAATGTAACAGACGTTTTTGCAAATTTACCTCCCTGTCACTTATGCAGAGCAGGGGTCTGTATAAGGCAAAAATTGTAAATGTCACCCACCAATGTAACAGACGATTCTTAGAATTTTAACTCCCTGTCACCTATGCAGAGCAGGGTTTTGTATACGGCAAAAATGGTAAAATATTACCCTCCAATGTAACAGACTAGTTTTGCAAATTTACCTCCCTGTCACCTATGCAGAGCAGGGATTTGTACACGGCAAAACTGAGTTAATGTCACCCAATAATGTAACAGACGATTTTTACTAATTTACCTCCCTGTCACCTATGCAGAGCAAGGGTTTTTATATAGCAAAAATGTAGCAGATGATTTTTACTAATTTACCTCCCTGTCTCCTATGCAGAGCAGAGGCTTGTATACGGCAAAAATGGTAAAATATCACCCACCAAGGTAACAGAAGATTCTTAGAAATTTACCTCCCTGTCACCTATTTAGAGCAGGGTTTTGTATACAGCAAAAATGGTAAAATATTACCCTCCAATGTAACAGACTATTTTTGCAAATTTACCTCCCTGTTACCTATGTAGAGCAGGGATTTGTATACAGCAAAAATAGTAAAATGTCACCCATGAATGGAAGAGGCGATTTTTACAAATTTACCTCCCTGTCACTTATGCAGAGCAGGGGTTTGTATACGGCAAAAATTGTAAATGTCTCCCACCAATGTAATAAGACGATTTTTACAAATTTACCTCCCTGTCACCTATGCAAAGCAGGGGTTTGTATACAGCAAAAATGGTAAAATATTGCCCTCCAATGTAACAGACGATTTTTGCAAATTTACCTCCCTGTCACCTATGCAGAGCAGGGATTTGTATACGGCAAAAATACTAAAATGTCACCCACCAATGGAAAAGGCGATTTTTACAAATTTACCTCCCTGTCACTTATGCAGAGCAGGGGTTTGTATATGGCAAAAATAGTAAAATGTCACCCACCAATGGAAAAGGCAATTTTTACAAATGTATCTCCCGGTCACCTATGCAGAGAGGGGGTTTGTATATGGCAAAAATGGTAAAACGTCACCCACCAATGTAACAGACGATTTTTACAAATTTACCTCCCTGTCACCTATGCAGAGCAGGGGTTTGTATATGGCAAAAATAGTAAAATGTCACCCACCAATGGAAATGGCGATTTTTACAAATGTATCTCCCTGTCACCTATGCAGAGAGGGGGTGTGTATGTGGCAAAAATGGTAAAACGTCACACACCAATGTAATAGACGATTTTTACAAATTTACCTCCCTGTCGCCTATGCAGAGCAGGGTTTTGTATATGGCAAAATGGGTTAATGTCATCCAATAATGTAGCAGATGATTTTTACAAATTTATCTCCCTGTCATCTATGCAGAACAGGGGTGTGTATATGGCAAAAATGGTAAAGGTCACCCACCAATGTAACAGATGAATTTTACAAATTTACCTCCCTGTAACCTATGCAGAGTAGAGGTTTGTATACAGCAAAACTGGGTTAATGTCACCCAATAATGTGACAGACGATTTTTACTAATTTACCTCCCTGTCACCTATGCAGAGCAGGGTTTTGTATACGGCAAAAATGGTCAAATATTACCTTCCAATGTAACAGACTATTTTTGCAAATTTACCTCCCTGTCACCTATGCAGAGCAGGGATTTGTATAAGGCAAAACTGGGTTAATGTCACCCAATAATGTAACAGACAATTTTTACTAATTAACCTCCCTCTCACCTATGCAGAGCAAGGGTTTTTATACGGCAAAAATGGTAAAAGGTCACCCACCAATGTAGCAGATGATTTTTACTAATTTACCTCCCTGTCTCCTATGCAGAGCAGCGGCTTGTATACGGCAAAAATTGTAAAATGTCACCCACCAATGTAACAGACGATTCCTAGAAATCTACCTCCCTGTCACCTATGCACAGCAGCGTTTTTTATACGGCAAAAATGGTAAAATATTACCCTCCAATGTAACAGACTATTTTTGCAAATTTACCTCCCTGTCACCTATGCAGAGCAGGGATTTGTATACGGCAAAAATAGTAAAATGTCACCCATGAATGGAAGAGGCGATTTTTACAAATTTACCTCCCTGTCACTTATGCAGAGCAGGGGTTTGTATATGGCAAAAATTGTAAATGTCTCCCACCAATGTAATAGACGATTTTTACAAATTTACCTCCCTGTCACTTATGCAGAGCAGGGGTTTGTATATGGCAAAAATTGTAAAATATTACCCTCCAATGTAACAGACTATTTTTGCAAATTTACCTCCCTGTCACTTATGCAGAGCAGGGGTTTGTATATGGCAAAAATTGTAAATGTCTCCCACCAATGTAATAGACGATTTTTACAAATTTACCTCCCTGTCACCTATGCAGAGCAGGGGTTTGTATATGACAAAATGGGTTAAAGTCACCCAATAATGTAACAGATGATTTTTACAAATTTATCTCCCTGTCACTTATGCAGAGCAGGGGTGTGTATATGCCAAAAATGGTAAATGTCACCCACCAATGTAACAGACGATTTTTACAAATTTACCTCCCTGTCACTTATGCAGAGCAGGGGTTTGTATACGGCAAAATTTGTAAAAGGTCACCCACCAATGTAACAGACGATTTTTACTAATTTACCTCCCTGTCACCTATGCAGAGAAGGGTTTTGTATAAGGCAAAAATAGTAAAATGTCCTGCATCAATGAAACAGACGATTTTTACTAATTTACCTCCCTGTCACCTATGCAGAGCTGGGGTTTGTATATGGCAAAACTGAGTTAATGTCACCCAATAATGTAACAGATGATTTTTCCAAATGTTCCTCCCTGTCACCTATCTAGCACAAAAAGTGTGTTTTCTTATAGCACCAATGTAAATGCAGTATGTTACGGTTGTATTGGACTGCCAGAAATGTAGCATAGCACGCAAATTTGTTATGTAGCACAAAAAAGCTTTTTTTTTTTTATAGCAGCAATGTAACTGCAGTATGTAACGGTTTTATTGGACTGTCAGAAATGCAGCATAGTCCGTAAATTTACTATCTTTCAAAAAAAGTATGCTTTTTTGATAGCAGCAAGCAACTGCAGTATTTAACGGTTTTCTTGGACTTTCAGATATGCAGTGCCTGTTGCAGACAGATCAAAAAATTGCTTTAGTCATAACTGCTATGACTCCGTGCGCTTCCTGTTGCCGCCGCAGTACAGTAATACACTCCTATGATCTATACCCATGTATTACTGTGCAGCGGCGGTAACAGGAAGCACACGGCGTCATAGCAACGAATGACACCGTGCGCTCCTTCACTAAGCAGGGTGCCAGTCCGGTAACATGCGGTCTGTGTTCCACAGACGTGTGAATGCAGCCTTAGGTTACAAAATTATGTAATTGAATAATTTTCACTGCCAGGTATGCACTGCAGGCCACAGGGGTACTTGACCGGCCAAATAAGGGAATTTGTCCTCCACTGAGCTACCAGAACAGAATTAAAATAATGTCCCTGCCACACATGCAGTTCACATGCAGTTGCAAGTGCACTGCACTTGCAAAAATGGCTACCGACGCCCACCAAACTAGCAGATGGATTAAAAGTTATTTTTTACAGTCACTGGTCTCAGAGCTGGTTACAAAAATGTAGCATATCACCCTCAATAATCGCTGTAGTTTGAAGATTTAACGCCATCAGGTTCAACAGAATTCTTCCCTCATCTCGCCCTCACAGCAGCAGCAGCATTCTATCCCTACACTGAGAAGAGCAGAGCGACGTGCGGCGCTACGTGACACCAGCCTATATAGAGGCTGGGTCACATGCTGCTCTTGGCCACTCATAGCCATGCCATTAGTAGGCATGGCTGTGATGGCTTCTAAGGGCAGACTAATGAAATGCTTGTTGATTGACTGCCCTGCAGCATTTCAAAAAGCGCCAAGAAATCGCCGAACACCGAACATTTACGGAAATGTCCGGGTTTTGGTCCGGGTACCAAAAACCCTAAAGTTCGGTACGAACCCGAACTTTACATTTCAGGTTCGCTCAACCCTAATTGTTAATACCATCAAACATGTGTTTACCCACAGCTATATGTCAATGTCAGTGCGTTCAAAAGCTTACTGTAGAGTAGGGGCTGGTTGGAGAGAAAGAGTAACAATTCATAAAAAAACAACAAAAAGCCTGCTCACACCCTGTCTAAATAAGTGGGCGTGGCATGGGGAGGGAAGGGGACGGGCCAGCAGGCGGCCTCATTTACCACTCTCTATGCCTGTTTCAGTCATAGAAAATGGTCTAAATGTAAGACAGCTAGGACGCTGTCTTACATTTAGAACTGGCGCTGGATGCGCAGAAGTTATGCAGGCATCTGCACCTCTTCATAACTGCGGCGGATTCACAGCCAGCTCAGGGCTTTATTAAGACTGGCGTCTTAATAAATGTGCCCCAACATATTTTCAGAAAAAAATCTAAGTGCTAGGGGACTAGAGGGTGTTATGTACCAATTTCCAGGGCAAGAAATTTGCTCATCCTTAGGGCTCATGCACACGACCGTTGTAGTTTTGAGGTCTGTTTTTCACGGATCCGTTGTTCTGTATCTGAGTGTTTTTTTTTCTGTTTTGTGTCTGCATCCGTTCCGTTATGCCACAAAACATATCCATATGGTTTAAGTATGCGTTTTTTTCAGATCACAAATGGAAACATTTTATTTTAATTTTTTGCAGTCCCATTGACTTGAATGGAGCCACGGACCGCGATTTGCGACAATAATAGGACATTTGCTACTTTTTTGCGAAACGGCCAAGAGGACATATGGAAACGGAATGCACACTGAGTCATTTCCGTTGTTTTTGCGGACCCATTGAAGTGAATGGTTCCGGATACGCTCCTAAAAAAAACAAAAACGGAAAGAAAATATGTTTGTTTGCATGAGCCCTTAGTTTGAGGACATCAAGTTGGTGTAGAGGTAGGGTTTCTGCACAGTTCCATACAGCTTAGCTCTATTCTACTGTACTACTATTCTAATCCAAATTATGGCAAGAACCACTCAACTAAGTAAAGAGAAATGAAAGTCCATCATTACATTAAGACATGAAGGTCATTCAATCTGGAAAATTTCCAAAACATTAACGGTATCCTCAAGTGCCGTCATGATAACAATCAAATGCTGTGATGAAACTGGCTTTTATGACATAAAGAATTACCTTTGCTGCAGAGGATAAGATCATTAGAGTTAGCAGTCTCAGAAACAGAAAGATTTAGAGCACCTCAAATTAGTGCCTACATAAATACTTTAGGGCGCCTTCACACACGGCAGATTTTGTGGCAGAAATTTCTGAGACTGAAAATCAGTTCCACTCACCTTAATGGATCTTGCAGAAATTCATGTGCTTGCTGCCCTATTCAAATGAATGCAACTGATTTTCAGTCGCTGAATTTTCTGCCACGAAACTATCACATGTGAAGGCACTAGTGTTGAGAGAATCGAAGTTGATGACGTGAAATTCTATCCGAATTTCAGGAAGTTTGGTTCGTCGTGAATCTGAATTTCCTGGCGATTCATGGTAACGAATCAGATTTTTTCTAAAAGGGCGTCTGCACATGTTACAAAGTGAAAGTAAGAGGCCCAAGAATATGGGATCACCCATTCTTTTCTACATAAGTACAGTAAATTCATTAATCCTTGTTTCTGTAATTGGGGTGAAATTGTGGCCTGATACTACTGATTTTAGCGTGTTCACATTCTTTTATCCAAAAGTTAATCTGTTAAAGGGGTTGTCCAAGTTATTTTTTTTTTGCTCTTTGTATGTTTTCTAACTAATCAAATGTAAGGGGTTTACAGTGCACTTCCTTAATATGCAGTGGCTTCTTTCTCAGATTTCACTGAGAGTCACATGACCTGTGATGTCAGCTTCTCTCCCTGCTCTGATGATGTCTCGTACACAAGCCTGAGGGAGCAGGTCTGAATCTGTGTACGAGACATCACTGTGCTGGCCATGCCCCCTGCACTTTCTGTCTGTCCTGTGTCTGCCCTCCAACTGGATTTTAAGGAAAGATTAACCCCTTCTGCAGCACACACTCATGGCTGAGGCTTTGCTGAGCAGCTGCAAGCAATGAACAGACACAGTATCTGCCCTCCTCATCTTGCAGACACAGAGCTGACTGACTGGATGAATTCTGCTGAGCATTGCGCAAAAACAGAAAGGGGGAAGATCCTGTGTGTATCAGCAGTACAGCTAGGACTTGTAGTCCTACACACAGGGTCGACGCCAGCACCTGGCAAAACCGGGCAAGTGCCAGGGCCCCATGCTCCTGGGGGGGCCATGCTAAATGAAAAAAATGGATACAGAATAAGATGAAAGTCCTCTTAAAACTTCTCCTTTATTGCAGTATATAACAGCAGACACATCCACATCGTATGCAGTGATCGTTAACGCGTTTCAGACAATTCGTCCTTAGTCGAAACTAAGCTCACTCCTGCAGCTGTGTCCTGCCTGTTTTGAATTATAGGGCAGCTTACCCCAGCAATGCAGACAATTTTTGCCATGTGCATTGCTGGGATAAGCGGCCCCAGGACTCAGAACAGGGTAGATGGAGTTTCAGTAGATCCTATGCTAGAATGGAGTTGTTAGAAGGAGGCCTGTGACATCAGTGGTCATATGCTCCTTCATGGTCACATGACAAACCCCGACAGTAGCAGCTTGTGGAAGGAGGAGTGGCTGTGTGTGACTGCAAGCTGCAGAGTGAGGTAGGATGTTCTGCTGGAGTACACAGAACTTCATGAGGAGCAGGTGAGGGGCAGCATATGGAGCTCATATATGAGGGGGCAGGTGGAGCACTCAGGGGCAGTGGGGTCCAAGTGGAGTGGAATCTGGTTCAATTAAGGTGGTTTATAGTACAGATCTGGGTGTATTCTGAGGGCCATGATGTCTGTGTCTGTCTGTCCCTGTGTGTGTGTGTGTCAGTCTGTCTGTCCCTGTGTGTGTGCCCCTTTCTGTGTCTAAGGCCTCATGCACACGGTCGTTGTGCACCCGCATACAGAGGGTCCGCAATACACGGGGCACCGGCCATGTGCATCACGGACGCAGACCCATTCATTTGAAAAGGTCCGCAATCACGGAGATGAGGTGTGGAACGGAAGCACGGATGGGAAACACTACAGAGTGCTTCTGTGGTGTTTATGGCCGTGTCTCCGCACCGCAAAGAAATAGAACATGTTCTATTTTTTTTAGGTGGCGATGGATCATGGACCCATTCAAGTTAAATGGGTCTCGATCTGTCCCGGACGCCACACGTACATTGACAGTGCATTGGGGACCACAAATTGGGGCCCACATGAACCTAGAGCCGGCCCTGCCTACACATTCAACATGCTGCTGTGTATCCCAGCAGTCAGGCATTGCACTCAGAGCACCACTTGTATTCACTCCCTTTGCAGAGCAGGGGAAGGGGCAGGCTTTTTTGATGCCCACAAATACTAATGAGGAAAACCTTAGAGACTGTTGTTATTGCAGGTTAACAAAGGGCCAGAACAGAACCAGGGAAATGAGGAAATAGATTTTTTTTGCCAAAAATTTGCTTAGCTTATGTATATATTGCTCACCATCAGATCTACAGTGCTACATTTTTGTTTCATAACGCGGACAACCACTTCAATCCTTGATTCTGTAATTGGAGTGAAATTGCGGCCTGAAACTACAAATTTTGGGGTGTTCACTTTTTTTATAACTAAGTAAATCCATTCATCCTTGATTCTGTAATTGGGGTGAAATAGTGGTCTGATACTACTGACTTTGGGGTGAACATGTTCTGTAGCAATCTATGTGGGATCAGCCGACGGTGTAAAAATAGAGATCTCTTTCACTCTATAGTAGACTCTTGGGCCACTGCACAGTTAAGTCCGTCATACCTGACGCTAACATTAACCTGAGTTCACACTTCAGTTATTTGGTCAGTTTTGGACACCTAAGTGACCAAATAAATGAAGTATGACCTTATTCTAAGAGTGACCTGCCTGTCATACTGGTGCACAGTAACTGTTTCACTACCACAGCAGACTAGCTATGAATGTGTCTGCAATGCACAGTGATGTAAACCGATATACATGCTCCCTGCAATTAGGAAATAGCTGGTTTTTAACATGCTTTGTCACTAATTAATTCGGATCAAATCAATTTCTTTTCAATTTGCGGTCACGTTTAAATCTAATTTTTGAAAACATCTCTAGAAGGCACCCTTACAGGGACCAAGTGGAACCATTATTTTTGTTTCAACAGGATAATGATCCCCAAAACATATCCAAGCTATGTAAGGGCTAACTGACCAAGAAGATGAGTGATGAGTGTTGAGCCAGATGACATGGCCTCCACAAAGGCCCAACCTTAATCAGTTGAGATGCTTTGGGACGTGTTGGACCACAACTCAGCACCTCTGGGAACTCATTTAAGACTTTTGGAACAGCATTTCAAATAACAACCTCATAAAGCTGGTTGAGAGAATGCCAAGAGTGTGCAAAGCTATTATCAAAGCAAAAGGGGGCTACTTTGAAGAACTTAAAATATAAAACATATTCTGGTTTGAGATATATATATATATATATATATATATATATATACACACACACACACACATATATAGTCCAATTCTTGTCTGGTGTAAGATTCCAGCTGCTTAACAGTCCTTCTTTGTCAAATGTTTTTTGTTGGTGAAAGGTCTGGACTGCAGGTCACTTCAGCATTGGGACTCTTCTTTTGTGAAGCCATGTTGTTGTGATGGATGCAGTATGTAGTTCAGCTTTGTCTTGCTGAAATATGTAAGGCCTTTCATGAAGAGAAGATATGTTGTCTAGATGGGAGCATATGTTGTTCTAAAACCTTTATCTACTGTTCAGTATTGATTTCCAAATATGTAAGTTGCCCATGCCATGGGCACTAATGAAACCCCATGCCATCAAAGATGTAGGCTTTTGAACTGATAACCAAGTGGATGGTCCCTCTCCTCTTGAGTATACAGAACATGGTGTTAATTTTTTGATCATTGTCTTGCCACAGCACAGTTTTGCATTTTGCCTCAGTCCATTTTATATGAGCTTTGACCCATAGAAGATGGCAGAGTTTCAGGATCATGTTAACGTATACAGTCAAGTTCATAAATACTGGGACATTTTTTAGCTCTATACACCACCACAATGGATTTTAAATGAAATGAAAAAGATGTGCTTTAACTGCAGATGGTCAGCTTTAATTTGAGGGTATTTACATCCAAATCAGGTGAACAGTGTAGGAATTGCAATGGTGTACTGTATACTGTGTTTAGAGCCAAAAATGTTAGAATTGTGTCAGTGTCCCAATATTTATGGTCATGGCTGTAGGTTCTTCTTTTCATGATGCAGCTTTAACTTGCATTTGTGGATTGCACAGTGAACTGTTTTCATAAAAAATGAACTCTGCAAGTGTTTCTGAGACTATGCAGTGATTTCTAGTACAGAATCATGGCTGTTTTTAATGCACTGCAAAATGAGGGCCCATAGATGATGAGCATGCAATATTGATTTTTGGCCTTGTCCCTTGCACACATGGATTTCTCTAGATTCTCTACATCTTTTAAACCTTAGAGGACCATTTTTGTGTTTTCATTTTTTACTCCCCGCCTTCCTATAGTCCTAACTTTGTTATTTTTTGTTAGACAAGTTGTACTTTCTAATGGCACCATTTACAGTTGCATATCATGTAGTGGGAAGCAGAAAAAAAATTCCCAATGGGAAAAAATTGAGAAAAAACGCAATTCTGACAAAGGTTTTTATTTTTTTTACACAGTACACTATGCGGTGAAAATGACCTGTTAACTTCATTTTCCAGGTCAGTACGGTTACAACGATACCACACTTATAATTTTTCTTGCATTTTAATACTGAATTATTTTTTTTTACCTTTGAGAAAAAAAAATTCTCACCATATTCTGACCGCTATAACTTTTTTGTAGTTATGTGTACAGGGCTGTATGAGGGCTCATTTTATGCGAGGCAATCTGTACTTTTCAGTGATACCAACTTGAAGTGTGTGCGACATTTTCATCACTTTTTATAAAAAAAGTATTGGGGAGTTGAAGTGACAAAAAATGGCAAATTGGCTCTTTTTATTTTTTTACCCGTTACGCCATTTTCCATATGCCATTAATATTATTATATTTTAATTGTATGCGGAGGCATGCAGATTCCGCTTCCAGACTGATCAGATGCCGTGGTCAAATTTTACCACGGCATCTGAAAAGGAAAACGTATGCGATCAGCATTATGGTTGATCGCATACATGTGCTGCGGATCTATGCTATTTAAAATAGCAGAAACCCAGCGGCTATGGGGCCCGTTTCCTGTGCGAGCGGGCACCATGTCATGTTTAGAGACCAGACTTCCACCATACATGTACAGCGGAGGTCCTCAAGGGCTTAATGATATTATGTACAGTAGATGGTAGGATATATTTAAAGTCTTTGCAATTTTACATTGAGAAACAGTTTTCTAAAATTGTTCCACACTTTTAAGCTAAATTCACATGCCCGTATGTGTTTTGCGGTCCGCAAATCGCAAAAAAACGGATGACGTTCCGTATGGCATCTGTTTTTTTTGCGTATTCATTGTAATAATGCCTATCCTTGTCCACAAAACAGACAATAATAGGACAAGTTCTATCTTTTTTGCGGGGCTACGGAACGGACATACGGATGCGGATAGCACACGGTGTGCTGTCTGCATTTTTTGCAGACCCATTGAAATGAATGGGTCCGCATCCTACAAAATACGTTCGTGTGACTGTAGCCCTAGGCCGCATCTGTATGTCCGTTCCGTAGCCCCGCAAAAAAGATAGAACATGTCCTATTCTTGTCCGTTTTGCGGACAAGGATAGGAATTATTACAATGGATCCGCAAAAAAAACGGATACCATACGAAAGTCATCAGTTTTTTTGCGGAATGCAAAATACATACGGTCGTGTGAATGTAACCTTAGATGCAGTTTTTCTCAGATTGGTGAACCTCTGCCTAGGGGCATACACAGATTTCATAGGGTCCCATAGTAAAACTTTGCACTGCAAGATGCAATGCCCCAGATTTCTAACTAATTTATACTTTTTTTTAATGAAGTAGATTAAATTTTAATTCAATTCAAACTGTAATAAAGTAGTTGAGGCCAAAGGCATTTTTTTTCATTTGACTTTTATGTTGGAAAAAGTGGAAGAGGTGCTTCAAAATTATGGTACTCATTCTATGACCCATATTTCTAAATGTATTTATACCAGACAACTGGCAAAAATACACTGATAAATCTCATGCTTCCCTTCTATTAGAGCCTGCAGTCACCTCTAGGGGGAGCTAAATGCTTACGAATACATGCAATTGCCAAGGAAGCTGTAAACATCCATTTGCATTGAGCTCCCTAAAGGTAGCTGCTTGATAATGCATTGTTTTCACACGAGGAAAAATGTTCAGTACCGGGCCCCCTTCCCCCTGGACGCAATAGCAGTTGTTGGTATGCCTACATTGCAGGTATGCCACTGTTTTTGCCCATCTTTGCTTCTGAGAGACTCTGCCTCACTAACATGCTCTTTTCATACTCAGTCATGCGACTTAGGCCTCATGCACACGACCGTATGTGTTTTGCGGTCAGCAAACCGCGGATCTGCAAAACACGGAAACTGCTCTGCGTTCCGTTCTGCCATTTGCGGAACAGAATGTGGCCCATTGTAAAAATGCCTATTCTTGTCTGCAAATCTGACAAGAATAGGACATGCTCTATTTTTTTTTGCGGGGCCACGGAACGAACTACGGATGCGGACAGCACACGGAGTGATGACCGCATCTGTTGCGACCCCATTGAAGTGAATGGGTTCGCTCCCGAGCCGCAAAATATGCGGCTCGGACTCGGACCAAAACAACGGCATGAGGCCTTAGTAGCATAATTGATCCTTTAGCTACTTTTTATTAGTCCCACTTTTCCAGCCTTTTTTTGCACCTGTCGCAACTTTTTTGAAAAGTGTCACCGCCATCAACTTCTAAATCAGTAAAAAAAAAAGCATTAAATGGTAAAATGTCTCACTTTCAACATCTGATATGTGTTCAGTGATCTATTGTGAATAAAACATGGGTCTATGAGATTTGCATATCATTGCATTCAGTTTTTATTTACATTTTACACACTGTCCGAACTGGAATTGGGGTTGTACTTTCAGAAGGTCAGGGGACAAAAAGAGGTCACCACTCACTTCCCTGCAAGCCAAGCTGACAGAAGGACTGAGGCTGCAATTATGGTACTTACAGTGGAGTGTATCATGATCCACTCTACTGCTGCACAGGGCACAAACTTAGGCCTCATGCACACGACCGTATGTGTTTTGCGGTCAGCAAACCGCGGATCCACAAAACACGGAATCTACTCCGCATTCCGTTCCGCAAATTGCGGAAAGGAATGCGGCCCATTGTAAAAAAGGCCTATTCTTATCCGCAAATCGGACAAGAATAGGACATGCTCTATTTTTTTTTGTGGGGCCACGGAACGAACTACGGATGCGGACAGCACACAGAGTGCTGTCCGCATCTTTTGCGGCCCCATTAAAGTGAATGGGTCCGCGCCCGAGCTGCAGAATATGCAGCTCGGACGCGGACCAAAACAACGGCCGTGTGCAGGAGACCTTAATGTGCAGGCTTTGCAGGGTTGTCTGTGCCTCACAGCAGTTGAACCATAGACTGCTCCTCATTGATGTGGAGTATGTTATTTTGGAGGGTGGTTTGGGTGGCCATATGCCCCTTGGGAGACTTGTCCAGACAGTCCATATTGTAATATGCAATTGGATAGTAAGCTATGTAGTATTAAAAATATAAAATACTTTATAGGTTCCTATGTGCATATTATTATTATTATTATTATCATTATTATTATTAATTACTTGCTACTACTCCAGAACATATGAATAAAAGCTTTGAGCCTACATCTAATGTATAGAAAATGTATAGAAGAGAAATGAACTTGCCAGTTAAAGTGACTGCTGTGGTCTCATAATTTCAAGCTAATATAGTGAAAACCACAGGTTAAAGGGAGTCTGTCAGCACATTTACACCTTTTAAACAGTTGACATAGCACTGTAGCCTAATCCTAGATGCTTAAAATGGTACCTTTATTTGCTTCTGTGGAGTTTTCAAACAGCCAAAAACTTACTTTGATGCATATGTAAATGAGGGCTCGCAAGTACCCAGAGGCGGCGTTGGAGCCCAGGCTGCTCTGCCTCTTGGGCTCATATCCCCGCCCCATCCTCTGCCTCAGCCGGCCCTTCTGTTCCCTGGTGTTCGCCTTCTTTCCACTGTGATCCAGCGATCTTACTATGCCTGTGCTCTCCCTCGCTGGGCCGGGGCATGCGCAGTAGCGACAGTGCGCATGCCGCGGCTCAGCGAGGGAGAGCACAGGCATCGCGAGATCGCTGGATCGCAATGAAAAGAAGGCGAACACCATGGAACAGAAGGGCAGGCTGAGGCAAAGGATGGGGCGGGGATATGAGCCCAAGAGGCAGAGCAGCCTGGGCTCCAACACGGTGGACGCCGCCCCTGGACACTTGCAAGCCATCTTTTACATATGCATCAAAGTACGTTTTTGAAAGCTGTTTGAAAACTCCACAGAAGCAAATAAAGGTATCATTTTAAGCATCTAGGTTTAGGCTCCAGCGCTATGTGAACTGTTTAAAAGGTGTAAATGTGCTGACAGACTCCCTTTAAATCTTAATATTCACTTTATTAAGTAGATTTAAATGAACACAATTGACAATACGAGAATGGATTACTGTATTTTTTGCTTTATAAGACACACCACAGATTTTAGAGTAGTAAAATAAGAAAAAAAAAATTTCAACAGATCTCATACCAGCCCACTCAGACCCCCATCAGACCTTATATCAGCCCACTCAGACCCTTATCAGACCTCAGATTAGCCCATCAGACCCCCATGAGGCCTTTAGATTAGCCCATCAGACCTCAGATTAGCCCATCAGATCCCCATCAGACCCCAGATTAGCCCATCAGACCCCAGATTAGCTCATCAAACCTCAGATTAGCCCATCAGTACCCCCAATCAGACCTCAGATTAGCCCATCAGACCTCAGATTAGCCCTTTAGTATCCCCAATCAGACCTCAGATCAAACCATCAGTACCCCCAAACCATAGAATAGCCCATCAGACCTCAGATCAGACTAAAATAAACAATCATCTTACCTGTCCTGCGCCGCGGCTCCGCTTCAGCAGTTGCGCTCCCATCTTGAGCAGTAGCGCTTCCATCTTCCCGGCCTGTGCTGCACTGTTGCATGACTGCGTGCAGCGTCAGGTCATAGTGCGCGCACTACGTCCTAAAGCTGTACGGGGTCAGGACAGTGCAGCGCAGGCCGGGAAGATGGAAGCGCGACTGCTGAAGATAGGAGCGCGACTGCTGAAGAGGAGCCGCCGCGCAGACCAGGGAGGGCAAGTATTACCTGCGCTTGAGGCGCTTCACTCCCCTATCCTAATACTTATTAGTAAGCGCTTCCATAATGGAATAGTATTCGTGTTATAAGACGCACGGACATTTTCCCCTCACTTTTGGGGGGAAAAATTCTTATAAAGTGAATAATACGGTAACTTTGTTAAACAAATATACAGGCGCAAGAAATTAACCTTTTGGAATCACCTGGATTTCTGCAATGATTACTCATGAAATATCCTCTGCTAGACAAACACAATGTGACAAAATTGATAACACACAAACAGCTATACCCAGGCCAGCTTCTACCTTGAGCTTAGATGGAAATCTTGTCTCAGGTGGCAAACAACCTGCCTTTGAGGGAGGGGGAGGCAGTTTACTACAGGGCACGGGAGCTTCTGGCTACCATCCCTGTTGTTCAGGCTCATAGGCCTCAGGCCTCAGTCATTATACTAGAGGTGGAGAGAATTATATAAATGTGTGCACAATATTACAGGGGGACTACAGAGAGGAACATTATTATACATACGGGGGCATTATACTACAGGGAGACTACAGGATAGGAGAGCATTATATAAATGGGGACGTTATACTACAGGCTAGGAGAACTACCTATAAATTGGGGCATTATAATACATTTTACATACAGGGGCATTATACTACAGGGGTGCATTATATATACAGAGCCTTATCCTAAAGAAGGAGAACATTATCAATAATGGGGGCATTACAGGGGGAGAGCATTATATATACAGGGGCATTATACTACAGGAGGAGCAGATTGTATAAATGGGGGCATTATACTACAAGGGGGAGCAATTTAGATACTGGGGCATTATACTACAGGGGAAAGCTCATTATATATATATATGGGAGCATGCTATGGAGAAGAGCACTATATATTCTGCAGGGGATATTATACTATGGGGGCATTACAGGGGGAGATCATATTATATATATTACCACTACATTGGGGGCATTATTCTACTGTTTGAGAGCATTATACATGCTAGCACTAGAGGGGGAAATTATAGTACAGGGGGCATTATGCTACAGGGGGGACTATGGTGTATGACAGCATTATACATACTAGCACTAAAGAGGAGCATTGTACTATGGGGTACTGTAATACAGACCAGACCACTAGAAGTGACATTATAAGGTAGGAGACACTACAGGGGGGCATTATAATACAGGCTGGAACGCTACAGGGAGCACTACAGGGGGCACTGTTATACAGGACAGTACACTACAGGGAGCATAACAATAAAGGGGGTATTATACATATGGGCACTACAGCAGGGCATTATTATACAGGGTACGTTACAGTCATTATAACTACAGAGGGAACTGCATCAAGGCTTTATAAATACTGGGGCTACCACAAATGTAGATGTTTATCTACATTTGTGATCAAGGCTACGGAAAATAGGACATGTTAGCGGAGGGGGTGAAGAAGCTTAGTAAGGGAAACTAACTGATGGCTGGTGGTGTGTCCTTAGCCATGAGCGAGGGTAGGCCTATAAGGGGGCATACCCCGGGAGAAAAAGGAATACATAAGGGAGAGAGGGGCACTGGAAGCGCACGTAGTGTGTAAAACACACCGTTGGGTGTATAAGTACACCTGCGCCCGTCCCACAAATGGGGGCTGATTAACTCAGCCCTCTAATTTGTGGTCAAGGCTACGGAAAATAGGACATGTTAGCGGAGGGGGTGAAGAAACTTAGTAAGGGAAACTAACTGATGGCTGGTGCTGTGCCCTTAGCCATGAGTGCGGGTAGGCCTATAATTACTTAACGAAAAGTACCTAACCTAGGTAAGGTATATTTCATAATGTATACTCCAATGCCTAAAAAAAGACTTTAACCTATCTTGACCCAGGTCAACACAGCTCTGTGGACACCTTAATATCACGAAAGGCAGTGTTTCAATTTCTGGCTAGAGATTCTGCCTCTAGGTAAATAGAGACCGTAATACTGGCTTTCAACCGAGGTGGATATTTTTCAGTAAATAAGGATAAGAGATTGTGCACATCTCTGGTTCCTAAAAAATCTTACCAAAAATATACCAGAGCTCTCAGAGTGACAACTTTAATTTTAGGCGTTAGGCTCACGGCCATTTTGCGTTTATTTACAATTAAAAGTGACGTTTTAAATAATGTTCATTTTGGACCTGAGTCAAGATAGGTTAAAGCCTTTTTTTAGGCATTGGAGTATACGGTAGGCCTATAAGGGGGCAAAAAAACAAACGTAGGAGAGTAATTTTTTTTGTTTTTTTTACAATTTCAAAGAACATGCAAGCTCAAAGGGCCAACTGACAAAAAGCTTTTGAAATCTCAGCATGAGGATTAGGAATGTACCGGCTAAAACGGGATGATTTCCAACGACCCATTTTTTTGATGACATGTCCGCAGAGTCAGCTCCGATTCGGAAGGAATGCCCGGACATGGCAGCAGGATCGAAGCCTAGGCCGGAGGCTAAAGACCGTACGTGGGAAATAAACTGGGATGAAGGACACACGTGTTCAGAAACAGTTTTTTTACTGGCACTACACACATCTGAAAATTGATATAAAAATTCAACTCTTCAGTCCACTCACCCACCAGCATATCAACGCTAGTACCACGGTGGTGCTCTGTCTGGCAAAAGTCTTGATGATACATCCATGCAATAAAAGATCATGACGGCACTCACCATTGCATTACGATATCCGCATTTATTTGAAGCAGGAGGGGGAGACATAGAGTGCAGACTCACATAAACTGGGATGAAGTTGAAGGACCATTCTTGAAAGGAAGTAGTGGACTGTCGGGAGGAGTGTCGCCCAATACAGTAACAAGTTTCCTGAGGACTTGGACAGGGCACCAAGCGTTGAGAGTTTTGAAATACTTAATGATCACTGGAGGACCTGTTTGGGAAGTTTTTTGATGACGTGAGATGGAGGATAAAGTGATCTTGCTGCCATTCTAGCTGGCCCCCTGTTTCTAGAGAAGGTGCTGGTAAACTCTCCTGGTCTCAGGAAGCCGTAAAAACTTAAATATATGGCGGCCTTGATGATGATACTAGGGTATGGCCCAAAAGGATTCCTGTCTAGCGAGGTGGACAGTTTCCTGAATAGGTCACCTGACACCGGCTGCCTGACGGGGGTGGACTCCTTACTAGATTTCTGAATACCCCTGAGTGTAGCTTTAACTGCCTGGGAGGAGAAGAGTGAAGCGCTATCGAGACACTCAAGCATAGAATAATGCTGTACTCCAGCCAGGTACAACCTAATGGTGTTATAGGAAAGCTTGAGTTCCATGTGACAATAAGCCAGAAATGTAGGAGATTTTGTCGGTGTTGTCCCCGGGATAGGAAAGCGAGAACTTGGTGAAAACTTTCCATGCAGTTCTGTAATTTAGGGCTGTATTGGCTGACAGGGATCTGTGGATGAGGGCCTTGGTGGCTGCGATGTGCGTGCTCAGTCCATTGTCAGGGTGTGGAAGGCTGGCGGGGTTATTCCTACTCGGTCTGCTTCTGGCATCACCTGGAAAAAATCGGGGAAGTTGAATCCTGACAGGGCGTCGGCTGCTAGATTCTTGGAGCCCTGAATATGCTGACAGAGGACATGGAAGTTGTGACACATGTAGAGCCAGACCAGTTTGCGTACAAAGGACATGATTTTTGGGGATTTAGACCTACCCTTGGTGAGGATTTCTATTAGGGACTAATTATCTGTTACAAAAACGACTGGGGAATTGGCCCAGCGACTGCCCCAAAGCTGAGCGCCTGCCACTATGGGATACATTTCCAACAGGGGTGAAGATCTGAGAGCTTCCTTGTCTGACAGAATTTTGTACGGCCATGGATCCGCAAACCAGTGCTTGTTAAAAATTATGGCAAAACCGCTGGAGGTTGCGGCATCCGAAAAAACAGTAGGAAAGGAGGGGTTCCATTGTGGCACAAACAAGGAAACGCTGTTCCATTGGGACAAGAATTTGTCCCACATAGACAGGTCGGCTGAGCCTGGGAGTCCAAGTGAACTGGGGAGTCCTGATCTCTAGCCGTGGGCAATAGCTGAAGCAACCTGGAAATGAAGGCCCTACCTTGGTGCATGACTCTTGTGGCAAAGTTTAGCATAGCTAGCAAGGATTGTAACTCTGTTTTGGTGAGGGTATTGGAAACTACCAATTTGGAGATGGGATCTTTGATTTTTGTGAGCTTCTCTTCTGACAGTCGTGCCTCCATTTTGATGGAATCCAGGACGATGCCAAGGAAGGTGACGGCCGTGGCGGGGCCCTCTGTTTTTGAGGATGCAACCGGAACGTTAACCCCGCCTAGTCAGGACTGCTTGGATCTTTGAGGGCAGGTAGTTTGGGGGTGGGCCCTGAAGCTGATTGAACAAATGTGAAGGGCTCGGCATTTATTGAAGTTGCCAACCACCAGGTTGTAATTGTTACATATCTAACTACTACCCAGCAGGACTATGGGTCTACCCAGTTTGTCTACAGTTGGTGCCTGCCTGGGGAGGCCTGATTGCCCAGAAACAGGTGTGGCCGGGGAGGCTGAAGCTAAATTTGGACACCAGTCAGATGAACAAAGGATAGACTGGCAGGAAGCGCAGGAAGGGGCTTTGAGACCTGCAAAGAGCCGGCAACTGAGTTCCATGTCTAGCAAGGCTCAGTTAGTGACATGCTTGAACTGTGCAAGTGCTGCAGCGGCTTTTGGCTGAGAAGGAGCAATGGTAATCATAAAAAGCGGAGCCGCCATACTTATGGCCCAGGTCAGTGACCCTATAGAGATACGTGTCCAGCTCTTCCCGTCTCTCCAGCTGGGCGGAACAGATAATGTCCCGGAAAAGGCTGAAAGCCAGGACAAATTCTGGAATGGATATCTTCTTGTTAAGATGGGCGTCCTTTGACTATAGACACGTCGCCGCAGGCGATGGTCTTGTTTTTCATAGTGTCATGAGTGGCAATAAGTATGGAGGCCAGGTTTGTCCTTTCTGATGTTCTCAGGAACAAAGTGGGGGGGAGAAATATCAGGGGTGCTGAGAACCCTACCTGGAGACGGGCAGCGGGAAGTTGAGGGAACTGGCGTGGGGGTCCCGGGTCTTGACAACGAGCAGTCTAGACTGCATGTTGGAAACCGCGCTGGAGATATTGTTAATGGAGGCATGTAGTTGCTGGAGGGTGTCACGACTGTGACTGATCCAGATAGGTCTGGGAAGAGAAGGTCGCAGCGACTTGCTACTCGCGATAGCTTGTGAGTTTGCTTCATGGTTCAGGGTATGTCATCCAGGTTTTGCCTTGTGAACCTTTTTGTCCTGACTGGGAGTTGGTAGGCATTCTTCTCAGGTGAGTGCTGTCTGCCACTCCCAGCTACTATATTAGTTTCAGTTTCACTTGCAGTCATTGCCAGATATAGTCCTTACTTCCAGTGCTATTCTGACCTTTGAAGGAGATCGTTTGACGGTATTGCTGTGGTGCTCGTGTCTGGCGTGGACTGTCGTTGTTGGGATCATCTTCTCTGCTCGTGACTGGATAAGTCTATCTCTGCTGTAGATTGTTTGTTTGTTTGTTACTGTCTTCCCTGTTGTTCTCCTAGACATGAGTGATGGTGACTAGTGCTCCCATCTGCCTTTCCCCAGTCTAGTCTTCTAAGGGTCACTCAGGGTTTAGGCATCCTGCTCGCCGCACGGGTTCACACCCCGTCTAGGGTATCAGGGCAGACAGATGCCAGCGTAGGGTTTGTCAGGGGTGGCCGTTCTATTTCCCATCCGTAGATAAGGGTCCCCCTTCCCCTCCGTCTGGTGCGACACGACTGCTGCTGGGATAGCGGTCGTGACAGTATATCTGGCCTTTTAAAAAAAAAAAAGTGACATTTCCTTTTTTTTTTTTTTTTTTTGTTGTCTGCTGTTTTGCTTTGTATTCTTCTGTTCCACTATGGATCCGGTTACGGTTTTGGAGAAACAATTACAGGGGTTATCCCTTGAAGTGGCAGGATTAAAAGCAACAGTACAGCAGCAGCAGCAATCCTTGGGTTCCACCGTTGCTAAGGGAGACCAAGGTACTCCTGAGCCAAAAGTGGCTTTTCCTGATAGGTTCTCAGGAGGGAGAGAGCAATTTGTAACCTTCAGAGAAGCTTGTAAATTGTTCTTCAGGTTACGCCCTAGATCCTCCGGCGGTGAGGAACAACGGGTGGGCATTGTAATTTCTCTCCTGCAAGGAGATCCGCAGGCTTGGGCTTTCTCTTACCATCTGACTCTCCGGCCTTACGATCAGTGGAGGAGTTTTTTGAAGCCTTGGGTCTCGTGTATGATGACCCGGACAGGGTCTCACTGGCTGAGTCTAAGCTACGTAGACTTCGGCAGGAGAACCGGTCAGCTGAACTATATTGTTCTGAATTCCGTAGGTGGGCTACGGATACATTATGGAACGACTCGGCCCTTAGGAGTCAGTTCTGCCAGGGGTTGTCTGAAAAATTAAAAGACGCGCTGGCGGTATACGAGGTCCCTGGGTCTCTGGAGGCTGCTATGTCTCTGTCCATAAGAATCGACAGACGACTCAGGGAGAGACTATTAAATTCTACAGAGGCCTCTATAGGGCAGGGGTCGGTTTGTTGTGATCCAGTCGAACCAATGCAAATAGGGGGCGCCACTAGACGGGTGAATCCTCCTAAGGTCCGCCATAGGTCAGAGGTTTGTTTTCGTTGTGGGGGGAGGGGTCATTTTGTAAAGGTATGTCCCTCAGAACCCAAGAGATCACAAACTAAGGAGACCGCCGGAAAACTAGAGTCCCCAGACTGTGCGGAGGATAACAGTCTGGGCGTATTTGTTTCTTCAATACGCATGTCTCAGTTTTTGTTGTCCGCTACCGTTGTGGCGGGCAATAAGACTGAGATCTGTTCCGTCTTTTTGGACAGTGGGGCGGGGGTCAATTTGGTGGATTCACGGTTTGCTCAGGCTCTGGGTTTTACTCCGGAACCGGTATGCAGAACTATTCCTGTTTTTGCCATCGACTCCTCCCTCTTACTCAGAGAGAGTTAACTCAGATCGTCCATAATATCCATCTGCAGGTAGGGGACCTCCATAAAGAGCATATCTCTTGTTATGTCCTGGACGGTCTTCCGGCTCCTATGGTTTTGGGGCTTCCCTGGCTGGTGACTCACAATCCCATGGTGGATTGGCAGGCCGGGGAGATTGTGGAGTGGAGTGAACATTGTAAGGACAACTGCTTGAGTAGTAGGTGCTCAACACTCTCTGTAACATCTCTACCTTCCTTTCTGTCAGATTTTATGGATGTGTTCTCTGAGAAGGGTTGTCAGGGGTTACCACCTCATCGTCCATATGATTGCCCAATTAATCTGTTACCTGGGGCAAAACTACCTAAAACCCGGTTATACAATCTTTCTGGCCCGGAGAGGAAGGCTATGAAAGATTATATTTCGGAAAGTTTGGCTAAGGGACACATCAGACCCTCTTCTTCACCCGTGGCTGCAGGGTTCTTTTTCGTTAAAAAGAAAGATGGGGGCCTGCGTCCTTGCCTGGATTTCCGGGAATTAAACCGGATAACTATCCGAGATCCCTATCCTCTTCCTCTCATTCCCGACCTCTTTAATCAGGTTGCTGGTGCTAAATGGTTCTCCAAAATGGATCTCAGAGGAGCCTATAACCTGGTTCGCATCAAAGAGGGGGATGAGTGGAAGACGGCTTTAATACTCCGGAAGGGCATTATGAAAATCTGGTCATGCCATTTGGTCTTACTAATGCGCCTGCGGTGTTCCAACATTTTGTCAACGATATTTTTAGTCACCTTATCGGGAGATTTGTTGTGATATATCTTGATGACATCCTGGTCTATTCTCCGGATCTGGATACACATAAGATCCATGTGAGACAAGTGCTGCAGATATTAAGGGCCAACAAATTGTTTGCTAAATTAGAGAAATGTGTGTTCGCCGTAAAAGAACTGCCATTTCTGGGGTATGTGTTGTCAGATTCAGGTTTCCGCATGGATCCAGAGAAAGTCCGGGCAATTATGGACTGGGATCTGCCTGAGAACCTGAAGGCATTGCAACGCTTCCTGGGGTTTGCCAATTTTTATAGGAAGTTTATAAAGAACTATTCCTTGGTGGTCAAACCACTGACGGACATGACCCGAAAGGGATCCGATTTTTCCAAATGGTCACATGCAGCCAAAACTGCCTTTACATCTCTGAAGGAAAGATTCACCTCGGCTCCTATTCTCGTACAGCCAGATGTCTCGCTTCCTTTTATTGTAGAGGTTGACGCATCTGAGGTGGGGGTGGGAGCGGTACTATCTCAGGGCCCGTCCCTGGTGAATGGCGTCCGTGTGCTTTCTTTTCGAAGAAATTGTCTACTGCAGAAAGGAACTATGACATTGGCAACAGGGAACTTTTGGCTATTAAGTTGGCCTTAGAGGAGTGGCGTCATTTTTGGAGGGGCGGTTCATCCCGTCACAGTGATTACCGATCACAAGAACTTAGTATATCTGGAGTCTGCTAAGCGTCTCACCCCTAGACAGGCTCGGTGGTCGTTGTTTTTACTAGGTTTAATTTTGTAATAACCTATCGCCCGGGGCAAAAATACTAAGGCGGATGCATTGTCTCGAAGTTTTCCTGGAGGGGTGATGATGATGTTCCAGAGCCTATTTTGCAAAAGGGGTGGTGGTCTCTGCATTACACTCAGGTTTAGAGGGAGGGTGTTGGAAGCTCAGGGGACGCCCGGACTCCTGCCCCTCGGATAAACTGTTTGTGCCAGAAAATTTACGCCTGGAGATACTAAAGGAACACCATAACTCCGCACTGGCAGGACACCCAGGTAGTAAGGCAACCTCTGAATTAGTGTCTCGTCGGTTCTGGTGGCCTAAGTGGCGCCAGGAGGTGTTGAATTTTGTGTCTGCATGTCCTACCTGTGCTCGTTCTAAGGTGGATCATACTCGTCCGGCAGGGCGTCTTTTACCTCTGGCCATCCCCAACAGGCCTTGGACGCACCTATCAATGGATTTCATTACTGATCTACCAGTATCAGCAGGGAAGACTGTTATTCTTGTTGTTGTTGACAGATTCAGTAAAATGGTGCACTTTATTGCTCTGACCGCTTTGCCTAATGCTAACACACTGGCTCAGGTTTTTATTGACCACATCGTGAAGCTTCACGGGGTCCCTTCCGATATTGTTTCGGATCGTGGTACCCAATTTGTTTCTAAATTTTGGAAAGCTTTTTGTTCTCGTTTAGGGGTTCATCTGTCGTTTTCTTCATCTTTCCATCCACAGTCCAACGGTCAGACTGAGCGTACCAATCAAAACTTAGAGACATATTTGAGATGCTTTGTTTCCGAAAATCAGGAGGAATGGTCATCTTATTTACCGTTAGCCGAGTTTGCCATTAATAATCGTCGTCAAGAATCCACCGATAAGTCACCATTTTTTTGGTGCGTATGGTTTCCATCCTCAGTTTTGTACGTTTAGTGAGGGGGGCCGTCTGGGATTCCCGAGGAGGAACGATTTGCGTCTTCACTTTCATCAGTGTGGCAGAGTGTGCAAGAAAGTTTGAAGAGAATTGGTGGCAGATACAAACGTGTGGCTGATAAGAAGCGCTCTGAAGGTCCGGACCTGGGGGTGAATGACTTGGTGTGGTTGTCTACCAGAAATATCAAGTTGAAGGTTCCCTCATGGAAATTAGGTCCGAGATTTATTGGTCCTTATAGGGTAATTAAGATCATTAACCCGGTGGCTTTTCGTCTGGAGCTGCCTCAGACTCTAAGGATCCATAATGTCTTCCACAGATCTCTGCTTAAGAGATATGTAGAACCTCCTGAACCATTGCCACTACCGCCTCCACCGGTGGTTGTTGATGGCAGTCTTGAGTTTCAGGTAGAAAAGATTGTTGATTCACGATATGTTCGCCGCTCTCTTCAGTACCTGGTGCACTGGAAAGGTTATGGTTCGAAGAGAGAATGTGGGTGCCAGCATCAGAGATAAAGGCGGACAGACTCATTCGGGCCTTTCATAGGTCCCACCCGGAGAGGCCTGGTCTTGAGGGTCGGTGGCCCCTCGTAGAAAGGGGGTACTGTCACGACTGTGACTGATCCAGATAGGTCTGGGAAGAGAAGGTCGCAGCGACTTGCTACTCGCGATAGCTTGTGAGTTTGCTTCATGGTTCAGGGTATGTCATCCAGGTTTTGCCTTGTGAACCTTTTTGTCCTGACTGGGAGTTGGTAGGCATTCTTCTCAGGTGAGTGCTGTCTGCCACTCCCAGCTACTATATTAGTTTCAGTTTCACTTGCAGTCATTGCCAGATATAGTCCTTACTTCCAGTGCTATTCTGACCTTTGAAGGAGATCGTTTGACGGTATTGCTGTGGTGCTCGTGTCTGGCGTGGACTGTCGTTGTTGGGATCATCTTCTCTGCTCGTGACTGGATAAGTCTATCTCTGCTGGAGATTGTTTGTTTGTTTGTTACTGTCTTCCCCTGTTGTTCTCCTAGACATGAGGGATGGTGACTAGTGCTCCCATCTGCCTTTCCCCAGTCTAGTCTTCTAAGGGTCACTCAGGGTTTAGGCATCCTGCTCGCCGCACGGGTTCACACCCCGTCTAGGGTATCAGGGCAGACAGATGCCAGCGTAGGGTTTGTCAGGGGTGGCCGTTCTATTTCCCATCCGTAGATAAGGGTCCCCCTTCCCCTCCGTCTGGTGCGACACGACTGCTGCTGGGATAGCGGTCGTGACAGTGGGAGAGCTGAATGGTGGACATGGAAACCTGCTCTTCAGCGGGAGCTGAAGCTCCGGCAACCAAAAGTCTGTATAGCTCGGCCTTCCTGGCGGAGGCTGGGTGGCGAATGCCTCGGTGGTTCAGCTCAGCAATTAACTTGGGCATGGTCCAATTACGCAGAGGCGTTCAACTAGGGTGCTCAGAGACTTGAGACTCTGGCATGGAAATGGCGTCTTCCATGTCGGACACATGAGACATGACTGGGCTGTGAAACAAGAAAAAGATTTAGCCTGGTGGAACCCTAAAAGCCCAGGAGACCCCGAAGTGTGAGAAAGGCAGACGATGAAATGATTAGATGAGAGCAGGCGGCAGCAGACCCACAGATTGTGGGAGGACGGAACGGTAGGATGGAGCATCACAGTGCAGAGCGGACTGGGTGCCGGGAGTGTCCACTCCGGAGGCTGTCTGCGAATGCTGGCCATAGGATGGCAGGCAGAGGAATAACCGGTGTAGCCTCCGTCAGTACCGCTGCCCTCAGCTGCCACGCCGGCGGGAACGGATGAATCGGGGACCCGCAGGTAGGGAAGCAAGGAGGGGGAGGGTTCGGCACTTACCCGGGCACTTACCCGGGGAGGAGATTACGGCTGTTGAGCGAACCCAGACAAGCCCTGCTTACCTTCAGAGGCACGCTGGGAAACTGCTCTTTTGCGAGAAGAGGAAGAAGGAGATTACGTTACTGCTGTGCAAGGCACCGGAAGCGCACGTAGGGTGTAAAACATATATAAGTATGTAGGGTATAAGTACACCTGCGCCCTTCCCACAAATGCGGGATGATTAACTCAGCCCTCTAATATGTCTTTACCAGTAGAGCTGATGGGGTGGGGTTGGATTGAGAATTTGACAAGGGTAGTGTCGCTATTTCAATTTTTTTCTCAGGCAGCAGAAAGGCTAGATTCAGCCCTGGCTGTACTATTCAAGTATTTTATTGAGCACAGTGAACAAACATCAACATTGCTGGGATAAAGAGTAATTGAACCCTTGAATTTAATTACTTGTGGATTACCAAATGTTTTCTGTAGCTGAAAGTAAGATTTGTAGAACCATAAACCTAGCACATCTCCACATACAATGGATATATCTCGGTGCACGGGTGGCTTGGGGAGCATGTCAATACAAGGAAAGACAACTCCCGGCACAACAAGAAAAAAACAAAACAAAAAAATGACTGCGTTATTATCCAAAATTAAAAGATTCAAGCCTGAACCAGGCATATAAACGAGCTATGCGTTTAATATTAATCAATCCTTCAGCAAAGCTTACTTCTAGAAACTAACATAGAGGATTTAAAATATACCTCTCCCATATGCTTAGTTGGCAACACACACCTGCTGCAGTAACTATTTCATTACCAAGTGGATATATGCAATGCAATACAATAAATGTTATATACCGAAGAAAAACTGAAGCAGTTTATGTAATAAATATTACAAGAACATCAGGGTCGCAGTACACCAAATCATATGGCATTATTATAGACATTCTAATAACAAAGAACAATATCAGGTCATGACAATACCTATTGGTTGCCTCATTCCTAATGAAAAACAAATCCAGTGTGACTATTTACAGTGTAACTACTTTTTTTTTCTTCTTCTAATGTGTAGGGACAGTGATAAGGAACATTTTTCTAAGCCACTTTATTTAGGGAACTTGAATATACTTCTATATACTATCCCTATATGTTGTAAATTAGCTACTCCCTGTCTCTCCTCCTGATTAGTCCTGCGTTTCCCAGTAGCTGGTTAGTTACTCAGTGTATTAGAGATACAGAAGAATTATTCACTGTCAGTGCTGGCCATGCAGATTAGGGTCAATATAGCAAGAGGACAGAGCAAATATATATACATAGTACATATGTTAATTTCTGGAAATATATAGGAGCCAGGAGGGAGGGAAAAAGAATTAACCCCAGCCATCTTCACAGTGAACGCTGCTCTGTACTGTATAGACAGCAATGCTCATTTTGAGAGCTCTGCTAAGGGACGTTTCAGGCCAAGTTTTCTCATAGAAATGTACAAGTTCTCAAACTAAAGGTATTCTCTAACTAAAGAGTATTAGAAAAATAGATTGATTAATTACCACAAAGCCCAAGGAAATTCGGCTTCTCAACAAATCAACTTTTTACTGAAATTCGGATCATAATGTCTGTGCTAAAAACTTCCACTTTTTTCTATAAAACATTATCTCAGAAGTATTGTGGTACATCCAGGTGGTTTCATGCAAAACTGAGATGGGCCGCGATAGGGTATTTTTTTGGCTGCAGCAGCTTCCTTGATTCACTTATTTTTTCTCCTTGCACTGTGAATGTTTGAATCAAATATATTCTTGGTAAATTTACCTGTGAGTTACTAGTTAGATTGTTTATTTCTATATATACTTAGGGGAATAAACATAAAACTTAACTTTGAATGGAAAATGGTTAAAAATATGAAAACCAAACAGTATAAAAGAATCCTCCAAAGTATTAATTCTGTTATAGATAAATCAGAGGGATAAATAAAGCATAACTTGTATATCTGGCAGAGAGATGCAGAAAAGTACAGGGATTAAGTTCACACCAATTTTTGCCAAAAATCAGGTGTACATGTATGATCAAGACTTTTAGGCACTTTCTGGATCTCACTAAAGCATTTTGAAAAATGTCTACAAAAGTGGGAGTGGCTCAGAGGCATGCTAAAATGTGCCAACTGTGCAAAATATTGGTCTAAAGTAAGCCAACCAAGAAGTGGCAGACATAATGAAAAAAAATAGGGGGAGATTTATCAAGACTGGCGCTAAGCCAGTCTTGATATCCACTGCGCTGCTGGAAGATGAGCCTAATTTATGAAGAGGCACATGTCTCATCATAAATTAGGCTCATTCTCCGGCAGTCTGTCCCCCTAAACAGAACTCTACGACAGCTCAGCGCTGCCATAGATTTCTGTCATCATTTGCACCAGAAAACTGGTGTAAATGAAGATAAATTAGTCTTGGCTGCTGGCAATATTCCCTTCCCCTTGCCAGCCCCAGGAGGAAAAGTGACGAGGACAGTGTAAGGACCTGGAGATGCAACTTTTTTTTTAACACACATAGTAGTCTGCAAGTTTTTAACGACACTTTTAAAGCGTAAGTGAAATTACAAATCTCGCCCAAAGATTTGTCTACCAAGATGCACCAAATCTTTTACAACGTGTAAAAAAAAGCTCACCTAAATCACCCCCCAGATTGGTATAGTTATTTACTAATTTATGTATGCATCTATTTCAACTATGTTGAATGCTTAGAGATTGAAATGATGAGTTTTCCAAATTAAAATAAATACACTTCTGTACCTGAGCGTAGTGCATCCTTCTGAATACTATCATAGTCATGCCAGTCCTTCCTTCTGAGGCCATCTGTCCACGTGTACAGTTGAGCATCACTATGTCCAAGAGAAAATGCCTGTATGGGACAGGAAGACATGTTTGAGATAAGATGTAAAACAGCAGACAAAATATATAATTTATAAAAGATTTAACATACAAAGAGACAGGAGAGATATTATTTATGTTATGTACTGGCTCAATGTCAGACTTATACTTGCTTTTAACCCCCTCACATAATAAACATTTCTCTTTTTTCCCTGCATTCCAAAAGTGATAACTTTTTTGAATTTTTAATTCATATATCCATATGAGAGCTTATTTTCCCATTAAAAGTAGTGATGAGCAAATCGAAATTGACAAAATGGAATTCGATCTGAATTTCAGGAAAAATTTAATTCGCACTGAATCCAAATTTCCTCATGCTTTGTGTTAACAAATCACATTTTTTTCTAAAATGGCTGCTGCACACGTTAGGACATGCAGCAAAGAACTCTGGGAATGGTAGGATCACCCACAATGCCATGCATTTAGCCAATCAGCAGCCAACCAGCCCCTGTGATGTCATAGCCCTATAAATAGCCTCAGCCATTTTGGATTCTAGCAGGCGCTAGGGACAGTGCTAGGAAAGACTTCATTGGGCTGAAAAAGCAATTTACAAGTTAAGGGAAAAATTAGTCTAGGTGTAGGGAAAGGATAGGAAGGCATTAATTACACTATAAAAGGAGAACAGGGTGCCATAGGAGAGTGTACAGCCTGGGTAATAGGAGCAATTCTAGTACACCTTGCTGCACTTATTGGGGATCCAAATTGGTGTTATACTGCTGCTTTTAGGTTGTTTACACGATATGATACCTCACTAATTCCAGCAAATCAGAAAAAAAAAAATATACTGTATATGTCTTAATTGCCATTCAGCGGTGAAGTTACATTGTACTACAGCCATTTAGGTGGTGTATTAAAAAGAAATATATGTACATCACAAAGTGGATCGCACCCAATTTTATGTAGTCAAGGCACCACCACCTCAGCTAAAGGGAGCTGTCTGTCCTTCCCTATTAGCCATTCTGCTGTTAATCGCAATTGTTATATTTATGTTTTAGGGGTGTAGTAATAGGAAAAAGAATATGTCTTAATTGCTGTTCTGCGGTAATTTGTGATTTTTTTTTTTTTTTTTGGGGGGGCGAGAGTTTATTAATCAGAAAAAAATATTTCTTAATTGCCGTTTAGCAGTGAAGTTACATTGTACTACAGCCATTTACGTGGTGTATAAAAAGGAAATATACATACGTCCCATTAGCCGTTCCGCGGTAAATTGTGATGGTTATATTTCTTTTTTTGGGGTGTAGAAATATGAAAAAAAAGGAAAAAATATATGTCATCATTGGCGTTCAGCGGAGAAGTTACATTGTACTACAGCTATTTACGTGGTGTATACGTACGTCCCATTAGCCGTTCTGCTGTGAATTGTGATTTTTATATTTCTTCTTTTGGGGTTTTTTTGAGGTGGGGGGGGGGAGTTCATTGATCAGCAAAAAAAAAATGTCTTAATTGCCGTTCAGCAGTGAAGTAACATTGTACTACAGCCATTTTTGGGGGTATTATTTTAAATTAAATTTAATTATTTTATTAAATCTTTTACAGTATGTCAGACAGACAGCTGACAGGCCCTTCAAAGGGAACGGGCAGTGGCCAAAGTGTTTCTGTCGCAGGCAGCAGAAGAAGGGGGGGTGGCAGCAGGAGTCCCAGTGAGAGGCTTGAGGTCCGGGTGTCATCTAGCATTCGTGTCTTGACCAGCAACCCAACAGTGCTTGAATGGTTGACTCGGTCTTCGACTTTGTGACAAGTGACATCAGACAGCCCCAGCCAAGAGTTAGTTGGTTCCTCTGACATAACACTTAGTTGGCATGGCCAGGGAGCAGGCCCTGTGCCCCAACATGTCCTGAACCTTCCTCTGTCATTGTCAGTTCCCTAAGCATGAGAAGTATTATATGCCGTAGGCTCGGCTCCACTTTACAGCCAAGGCGAGCTACTAGAGGACAGTCAGCAGCTACTGCCCAGCCAAGATCTGGAGGAGACATCCACCGCTCCCTCTGCTAGGCGGGCAAGTAGTGATGATCAGAATTATGTGGTAGCAGGTGTTGTGAGCATTCAGGCTCCTTTCCCAAAAACCGTTGAGGGGGACATCAGTGACATGCAGACAGTAGCTGATAATGATGATGAAGCTGATAGCACTTGGGAGCCGGATGAAGAAGGGGCTTAATCATCATAATCAGGAGAAGAGGGTGACAGCTTGCGTGTGAGGCAGCGGCTGAGCCAGCAGGGTGGTAGCATGGCTGTGAGTCAGCAGGGTGGCAGCAGTGGAAGGTCTGGAGCCAAACGTGCCCGGGGTAGACTACCCGCTTCGCAGGAGCCTACCCGCGCGGAAAGTAGCGGTGCATTGGTTCACGGATGCAGCAGTAGCAGGCAGTCAGTGCGGAGTGTTGGAGGAAAATGCCATGCTCGACGGTGTGGCAGTTGTTTGTTAGGCCGCCGGTGGAGATGAACATGGCCATTTGCTGAATTTGGGGGCAGAAGGTGAAGCGTGGCCAGGGTGCCAATGTTAGCACCATGATCCTGCGTCAGCACATGCAGCGTCACAATAAAGGGGTCTGAGAGAGCCGTGGCTCCGATGTAGTGGTCCAGCCTGCCACAGCAACTGCTGCATCACAAAGTGGATCGCACCCAATTTTATGTAGTCAAGGCACCACCACCTCAGCTAAAGGGAGCTGTCTGTCCTTCCCTTTATCTGCTGGTCCTGATGCTCCTGCTCCTCGTTCTCCTACTTCTCGTCAGTCATTCCGTCAGCAATCAATCACCGAAGTGATTGCCAAGAGATAACAGTATGCGTGCACTCTTTAAATGGGGCAGAAGCTGAACATGCTCCTGGCTAAGTTGCTGGTGCTGCAGCCCCTCCCTTTCAAAGTGGTGGACTCGCCATTATTTCTTTGCAAAAAAGTCAGTACCAGCCCTGCACACATATATAGAACAGAAGGCGGGCCAGTCCTTGAGCCTGTCGGTGTCTGCCGAAGTGCAAGGCAGCGCCAACGTTTGGAGCTTTAACTATTGTCAAGGACAATATATGTTCTTTACGGCCTACTGGGTAAATGTGGTTCCTGCCCAGCCACACCAGAAACTTGGCCAGGTGACGCAGTTTCCTCCTCCGCATTCTCACACCGTTGGTCCTGTGACAATGTCCGCCTCTGCCTCCTCATCCTCCACTGTGTCTTCAGCCTCCAGTGCAGAGACCATTCACAGTGCTTCTCCAGCATACCACATGTGCAGGGCATGGTGGTGTCATGCTGTTCTGCACCTAGTTTGCCTGGGCAAACGTAGTCACACAGGGGAGGATCTATTTCACGTCCTTTATCAAGAAATCGAATCCTGGCTTTCTCCTCGACAATTCAAAATTGGAACCATGGTGACTGACAAAGAGAGGAACATGGTGTCTGCGCTGCGTCAAGGAGGGCTGAGTCATGCGCCTTGCATGGCGCATGTGTTTAATCTTGTTGTAAAGAAGTTCCTGAAGTGTTCACCACAAAACTTTGTATGCACTATAGCGACTCGTACACTGCAAAGCGCACCGTCCTTGAGCTGCAGCGGCAGAACGGCTTCCCCCAACATAGGCTGATATGCGACTTTTCCATTGGAATTCCACCCTCCATATGTTGGACCGATTATATGAAGAGAGAAAGGCCATAAACAATTTTTTGATGATACAGGCAGACAGAGGTACTCCCCTGTGTAACTTTGATGTTAGCCTGTGGCAGCTCATGCGTGACATCTGCAGTTTGCTCGGGCCCTTTGAGAAGGTCACTTTATTTGTCAGTCGCCAGGACTAAGGGATGAACAACGTCATTCCACTGATTCATGTCCTGGAACGGATGCAGCTAAATCTGGCTGGCCAGGGGACAGGAGACATGGTGACTGCATCTCACAGCCACATGAGCACTGTGGGGGCTGAACTACTGTAGATGAGGAGGAGGATGTTCAAGCATAAGCAATGCGTAGAGAAATGGCTGTTTTTTTTACACAGGTGACAGGGGAGGAGGAGCAGGAGCAGCGGGAGGAGCTACAGGGCGATGAGGAAGACGAGGCAGATTACCCAGACACACCGTGGCAGTATGCAGTGGAGGTGGAGGCAGGGAGTCCGTCCGAGTCACTTGCACAAATGCCCTGATGCATGCTCACTTGCTTGCATAGTGACAGCCGAATTGTCACCATTCTGCACAGGGATGACTACTGGCACCATGTTAGACCCTCGCTACCGTTCCAGAATAGGGGCCTTTTTTACACCCGCTAAGAGAGAGGACAATCTGAACTACTATCGAGACATCCTATGCATTTGGTTGCCCGCTGCCTATGTGCGCCATCGCCCATCCTCACTCAGGTCGGACCAGGAAGGCCCTCAGCGCTCATGTTCCACTGCCATGGCTGCTGGGGAGGGGTGGGGTGGAAGGAGCAGTACCAACTCCATCAGCAGCAGCCTGAGTCTAGAGTCGCTGATGAGTAGCTTTCTTCATCCACATAGTGAAGAAACTACTCACCAGCAGCAGCAGGTAGACATAGAGCAGAATCTGAACCAGCAGCTTGTGGCATACTTGAAGTGCATCCTGACACCCCACATCGAAGATCCCCTGGACTACTGAGCAGCCAAACTTGATTTGTAGCCACAACTGGCATAGTTTGCCCTGGACAAGCTTTCTTGCCCGGCCAGAAGTGTGGCATCAAAGCAGGTATTTAGTGTGGCAGGGGCCATAGTTATCCCAAGGAGAACTTACCTGTCCACCCAAAATGTGGAGAAACAGACCTTTTTTGAAAATGAATCAGGCGTAGATCAGCCAGGATTTTCAAACACCAGTGCCTGCTGCATCAGACTAGATCATTCATGGTGCTATACCTCCACTTTGACAAAAGAAACATGTTTCTTTTGGCTACTTGCTTCAGCTGCTATTCTGATGACGCCATCTGCCTGATGCCAAACCTGCTGTCAGTTGCTTCTACAGCCAGCCACCATCTCCAGCTGGTACTGGTATTGCCCTCCACTTCCCCACTATGTCACTGGGCCACTCTGTTGTCTCCTCATGCGCTGCCACCTCACCACTATGTCACTGGACCACTCTGTGGTCTTCTCATGCTGCTGCCACGTCAACACTATGTCACTGGGCCACTCTGTGGTCTCCTTTTGCTGCTGCCACCTCACCACTATGTCACTGGGCTACTCTGTGGTCTCCTCATTCTGCTGCCGACTGACCACTCTGTGGTCTCCTCATGCTGTTGCCAGATCACCACTATGTCACTGGGCCACTCTGTGGTCTCCACATGCTGCTGCCACCTTACCACTATGTCACTGGGCCACTCCGTGGTCTCCTCATGCTACTGCTACCTTACCACTCTGTCACTGGGCCACTCTGTGGACTTCTCATGCTGTTCCCACCCTCCCCACTCCATGACTGGGCAACTATTTAGCTTTTGGCCTGGTTGACATCATCATTCTTTTGATCCTTCTTCTGATCTTTCTGTAGGAAGGAAAAATGAGACGCTCAACGGATCCTGTCTATGTAGCAGCTGTAAGGCCTGTATGACATGGTCCCTATTTTGCATCAGAATTGGCTTATGATTTGGTAGCCAAAAGCAGGAGTGGGTGCAAAACACAGAAGACATGCAAAGATTTAATTCACGTGTCATCTCTGTTTTGGATCCACTCCTGTTTTTTTGGGGGGGTTTTAGCAATACTGGCCAAATGCTGACCGAGTGAAGGCGGATGCTCAACAGACAGGATCCATTTTTGGGGGTTATTGTTCTGACAGATCAGAGGAAGGGCAAAATATTCAGGAGGAACTTACCGCTGACACCCTCTCCACTCCGTCAGGGAGGTTTTTCTTGTACAAGCATTTAATAGAACAGGTTTTGTAGACATCTATGTTGAATCAGCTGACAACGGTGTAAAAGGAGTGCGCTCTTTTACGCTATAGTAGGATCTTGCGCGTCTGCATGGTTCTTTACACCTGGCACTAACATTGACCTGTAATTCTGAGTTCACACTTGCGTTTTTGTTCAGTTTTGGCCCTGTAATTGACCAAATAAGTGTAGTGTGCAGTGATTCTAAGCGCGACACCTGTCTTTTGTGTGTCATACTGACAGTATTGTTTCACTACCAAAGCAGACTCCCTATGCCTGTTACTGCAAGACACATTGTTCTACAGCACTTTACAGGCTCTCTGCAGCCAAGAAATAGCTGTTTTTTTATGTGATTTGCCCCAAATAAATTTGGATCGAATCGAATCTTTTCAAAAAATTCGAGGAACCGACCTAATTGAATTTTTTAGAAATTCTCTCATCTCTATTTAAAAGTTGTGGTCTCCATCTCCAATGACACCATTTATTATTCCATAGAATGTATTGGAAAGCTGATGTGGTATTAATAGTGTGGCAAAAAGATCCAGTTCAATCATTGTTTTATGGGTTTAATTTTGTAATATTCACTGTGTGGTAAATTGACACCATTTTTTTCTGCGAGTCAGTGCGTGTACAGTGATAATGCAGTTATACAACTTTCACTGTGTTTAAAAATAATTTAAACTTTGAAAAGTTTGACTTATCCCCATATTCTGACACTCATGACTTTTGTTTATAAATTTGCCTAAGGCATCACGATTTGTGGGGCAATATGTAGTTTTCAATGTTATTATTTTGAAGTATTTATAACTAAATTCAATTTTGTTTGAGTGGCAAAGCATTTTTATATATTTATTTTGATATGTAAAATAGGAAAAGGAGTTGTCTCTCATCACAGACCCTGGTGGCAGTTACAGTTGCTGGTGGCTGTGTCAGCTGCTGAGCTGTGAACATCTTTACAGACTAGACTTCTACTGTGCATGTACTACAGAATAAAAAAATAAAAAACGTTAAATAGGGAGTACATTTTTTATACTGTTTTCAGTAGATGGATCAATATACACACTGTTCAAATAAATGCAATTCATATCCATAGACTTGAATCCATTGCTACTAACTTCCAATATAAAAAAAAAAGTACTGTATAACATTTTTACTTGCGGTGATTAAAAAGATATTGGGAACCAGGCATAAAACTGCCAAAAGGGAAAATCTTTACATATACAGTATATGCAAAAAAAGAAGCCTATGGATATGTAACTCCCTTATAGCTATACATGTATTTTATATACATACAGTACATATCCACTCTTACTGGTTAATGACTCCCATTCTGCATTAAACCAAATCAATACAATAATGTCCTATGCTAGGAAAACCCTTGGCATACCGCAATTCACAAGACAAACACTAGGTGGCCCCGTATAGAGACATATAGGAAAGACCTTGTGACACAATATCACAAAATCAGGTTGTCTTGAAATGATGCTAATCTCATGCCACACATTCCAGAACTTGTCCAGCCAAGGTGAAAGGTAAGGAAGGACACATCTATCCCAAGTGTAGACCAACCATGCAATGTGAATAGAGCAAGACGTTAGTACTTTTCCTGATGATTTGTAGCGTTACTGCATACATCTATCTATATAAAAAAGGACATATGTATGTGTGTATGTGTGTATGTATGTATGTATGTATGTATGTATGTGTGTATGTATGTATATATGTATGTATGTGTGTATGTATGTATGTAAGTGTTTATGTATGTAAGTGTTTATGTATGTGTGTGTATGTATGTATAAATGTGTGTATAAATGTGTGTATGTATGTGTGTGTATGTATGTATGTATGTATGTGTATGTGTGTATAAATGTGTGTGTATGTGTGTGTATGTATGTATGTATGTATGTGTGGGTATGTGTGTGTATGTGTGTGTATGCATGTGTGTATGCATGCATGTGTGTATATGTATGTATGTGTGTATGTAGGTGTGTGTATGTATGTGTATGTGTGTATGTATGTATGTGTATGTATGTATGTGTGTATGTGTGTGTGTATGTATGCATGTATGTATGTATGTATGTATGTGTGTGTATGTATGTATGTATGTGTGTGTATGGTATGTATGTATGTATGTATAAATGTGTGTGTATGTATGTGTATGTATGTATGTGTGTATGTGTGTGTATGTGTGTATGTATGCATGTGTGTATATGTATGTATGTAGGTGTGTGTTTGTATGTATGTGTGCGTGTATGTATGTGTGTATGTATGTGTGTATGTATGTGTGTATTTATGTATGTGTGTGTGTATGTATGTATGTGTGTGTATGTATGTATATATGTATGTATGTATGTGTGTGTATGTATGTATGTATGTATAAATGTGTGTATATGTGTGTATGCATGTGTGTATATGTATGTGTGTGTATGTATGTGTGCGTGTATGTATGTGTGTATGTGTGTATAAATGTGTGTGTATGTATTTGTGTATATGTATGTGTGTGTATGTGTATATGTATATGTATGTGTATATGTATGTGTGCATGTATGTATGTATGTGTGTATGTATGTGTGTATGTATGTATATATGTGTGTGTATGTATGTATGTATGTGTGTATGTATGTATGTGTGTGTGTATGTATGTGTGTATGTATGTATGTGTGCGTGTAAGTATGTATGTGTGTGTGTGTATGTAGGTGTATGTGTGTATGTATGTATGCATGTGTGTGTGTATGTATGTATGTTCCGCAAAAACTCGAAAACGCAACCATCCTTTTCAATAAAACTTGATATACACATCTCTTGCTACCAGGAAAGAAATCTTGTGGGGGGTCACAGCTCTCTAGAACGTACCGTTCCCAAGATATTCCAAAAAAATGCCTAAAGGGGTGGTCACTTTTAAAAGGGCGGTCACCGTTAAAGCGGCGGCGACTGTGAAAGTCACTGTTAAAGAGTCGGTCACCGTTAAAGGGGCAGCCACTGTGAAGGTCACTATTAAATGAGTGGCCACTGTGAAAGTCACTGTTAAAGATGTAGTCAATATGAAAATCACCATTAAAGGGGCGGTTACTGTTAAAAGGGCGGTCACTGTTAAAGGGGCGGCCACTGTGAAAGTTACTGTTAAAGGCCGGTCACCGTAAAAGTCACGGTTAAATGGGAAAATGACTGTTAAAGAGGCGACCTCTGGGAAAGTCACTATTAAAGGGACGGCCACTGTCAAAGTAACTGTTAAAGGGGTGGCCACTGTGAAAGTCATTGTTAAAGGGGCAGTCCCTGTTAAAGGGGTGGTCACTGTTAAACGGGAGGCCAAAGTCACTGTTAAAGGGGTGGCCACTGTGAAACTCACTGTTAAAGGGGCAGTCACTGTTAAACGGGCGGACAAAGTCACTATTGAAGGGGCAGTCACTGTTAAACGGGCGGCTAAAGTCACTGTTAAAGGGGTGGCCACTGTGAAACTCACTGTTAAAGGGGCAGTCACTGTTAAACGGGCGGACAAAGTCACTATTGAAGGGGCAGTCACTGTTAAACGGGCGGCTAAAGTCACTGTTAAAAGGGTGGCCACTGTAAAAGTGACTGTTAAAGGGGTGATTACTGTGAATGTCAAGCGGTCACTGTTAAAGGGACGGTCATTGTTAAAGGGGCAGTCACTGTTAAAGGGGCGGCCACTGTGAAAGTCACCGTTAAAAGGGAGGTCACTGTTAAAGGAGCGGCCACTGTGAAAGTCACTGAAAAAGGGGAGGTCACTGTTAAAGGGGCGGCCAAAGTCACTGTTAAAGGGGCGGTCACTGTTAAAGGGATGATCACCGTTAAAGGGGCGGCCACTGTGAAAGTCACTGTTAAAGGGGTGGTCACTGTTAAAGGGACAGCCAAAGTCACTGTTAAAGGGACAGCCACTGTGAAAATCACTGTTAACGGGGCAGTCACTGTTAAAGGGGCAGTCACTGTTAAAGGAGTGGCCACTGTGAAAGTCATTTTAAAAGGGGCGGTCACTGTTAATGGGGCGGCCAAAGTCACCGTTAAAGGGGCGGCCACGGTGAAAGTCACTGTTAAAGGGGTGGTCATTGTTAAAGGGACAGCCACTGTGAAAATCACTGTTAAAGGGGCAGTCACTGTTAAAGGGGCAGTCACTGTTAAAGGGGCGGCCACTCTGAGAGTCACTGTTAAAGGGGAGGTCACTGTTAAAGGAGCGGCCACTGTGAAAGTCACTGTTAAAGAGGCGGTTACTGTTAATGGGGAGGCCAAAGTCACTGTTTAAGGGGCGGTTACTGAAAAAGGGACGAACACCGTTAAAGGGGCGGCCCCTGTGAAAGTCACTGTTAAAGGGGCGGTCACCGTTAAAGAGGTGGCCACTGTGCAAGTCATTGTTAAAGGGGCACTCACCGTTAAAGGGGCGGCCATTGTGAAAGTCACTTATTTAATATAAAATTGCAATAAATAAATACCCGAGCAATGCGGGGTCATCAGCTAGTAAAACATAAATAAGAAGGATTTAGATGACATTGCCAATGTTTTACTTCTTCATTGTGATTAAATTGTGTGAAACCTACAATAACATCACAGTGATCATAATGCAGACATGAAATTGTAGCATCCTGTAAATGTGCACAGTACAGAGGCTGCATAAAGTCAACTCATATCATTGTCCACGACATTGGCCACCAGAAGAACCACATATTTCATAAACCTCATAAACACTGAAATATATAGGCAATGTTACATTAAAAGATATGAACATCTTTGAGGGTATTTTTACGAGCTAAAAATAATTTTTTTTCCAACTGGTATTTATCAATTTCCAACAGGGCCTATCTGCAGAGTATCCTACTTTCAGCTCCACCCTGAGCTAAGAGGTTGCTGCTCTGACAGCTGGATGGGTTAGGCCTTATCTCTGAATTCCTAACAGCTCATAAACATTCAATGTACCTAAATTCTTATCAAAATGATAACAATAAAGCTTCTGTGAGTGCTGAGGCTGAAACTTAATCCTGTAGGAAATAACTGCCCCTTAGGTGTTCATAGCCTTCATACTGTGTTACCTTGAACCAATATGAAGAGAGAAACACATAAAACTGGTTTTCTTTGTGAGAAGGTGATATGTAGGGCTATTAGTGTCTTGAAATCCAGCAAAGCTATTGCAATGAATAATACCGTTCTGTGAAATTGAGTCTGTATATGTAAAGATATATAAAGTTTTAATTCCCAATCGGTGGTAATCACTGTACATAAAAATTATCTGATTCAATTGTTCACAGAGGAACAAATGCCAAAGTGCTAGTGAGGAAGTAATTATAGACAACAGGATAATTACACACATATATTCCTTAATAGGTATCTTCGGTATGTTGCAAATTGGTAGTTTGTCCTATTAAAGTTATTCATTTGCTCCATCAATGGAAAGCACAACTTTCTAGTGGGACTGCATGAGGCTTTATTAGCATCTATTACCAGAAAAAGCGTGCAGAGGATACTTGAGTTTTGTAGAGACATTCTAAATGTAATTAGGGGAAACATAAAAGCCATATTAATTTCACATTTTTGAGAGTTCTTTACACTCCATGATAAGTAAAGGGTATATTAATGGCAAATCTAAATTTGACTGAAAGCAAGGTTTCACCATTTTACAGTTTACATAAAGTCTGCTCTAAGTATAATGAGGAACCACTTCATAAATACAGTCCTTTATTTATCTAGTACTGATAGTAAGATACATCATACTCATCGGCAGCTGGAAGCACTATTCTACAGGTTACTAAGCTCAAGTAGTCCAACATTTTCTGCTTGTTCAGTGTCTGCATGGAGCTTACTCTGGTGACATTTAGTCTGGAGAGTGTGATCTTTACACAAGGTACTGTACAGTAATCTGGAATTGTACTTTACAGTATGCATTGAAGCGAAGAATGTTGCAATAAATTTTGAAGTAGTAGCTGACTAGCTGACAAAATTGTGACTATACTGTAGCTCTGGTCTAGAATACAAGCTGTAATTCATCATCCGATAAGTAATACAATGCACCTTTAGAAAAGTTTTTTGCAATCTATATGATTCAATGACTCCGAATGCCCACCACTATCCCGCTCTCTCAGGTGGGCATGGTTGTTATGTGACTCACCCCTGCTTCTCCTTCTGTGTCAGCTGTACAGACTCACTTGCACTCCACTGACCAGCCGCAGGTCTTACTTCTGGCGTCCCTCGTGTCTTAAGCAGGCGACAGTCTGCACTTTTTAGTGAATGCCTCCCAACCTTTCTCTAGGGTTTGTGTGCGCTTCCCAGCTATTGAAGGTTCAATGCATGCCCCCTAATTTCCTCAAGCGAATAGCAGGTCACTATGGAAGGGTGCCTGAGCTTTAGCTTTCCTAGCTTGCTAGTTACAAGGTAAGGTGTGCTGATCAGTTTGTCTGCCTGAGTACTGACTACTGCCAGTTTACCTACTCTGACTATTCTAAAAGGTTGCAGTATAGTGGATCCCATGCAGTGAAGACTAGATTCCTGTATAGGGGTCAAAGAGTGAAAACCAAAAGTAAAACCGGTTGGTTGGAACAGTGGTTACCCATTCACTGGCCGTAGCACTATATCTACATGTAGTTTTAGGTGGAAATATACTTCTATTATTTAAAGAAATGAGTGGAGCTTGGGTGCAACAAGAGCAATGGTGATGCTGAGGAAGAACGACGTACATTGTTCGAAACGCATTGCATGGTACCTTTTTGCCTCCACTACTAACCTGTAGCTCAGTTACAGTGACATCACTCGCTACTGCACGGAGCGTGAGCACAGGGACTTCGGAGCTAGTGCTACCAGCCGGAGGACGCTCCACTGTGGAATACAAAGACGCCCAGCACAAACAAGTACCGGACTTAGAAGCCTGCAAAAAGGAGTAAAGGAGGACACTGCCAGCAAGATAAATAAGGTACTGAGATTTACCAGGTGCACTTGCGAGTACAGTTAGTATCCTATTCGGCAGAGAAGAAGGTCAAAGTAGTGTTGAGCAAGCGCGATATCTAAATTATTTTTGAGTGAATGGTCAGTAAGATACTGTAAGGAGACGGCCTTACAGTGATATCGCAGCTAATTCACTGTGCAATGGGGATGCTGTTACTGCACCAAATACCTAATTTGCATATCAAGAAAAAATATTACAACTTGGATGGAGCCTCAACTTAACAAAATAAAAACAGTTTTTTAATCAAGAGAACCACAGTAATATGTATATGCAAATAGTTGGACAGGGAGCTAAAAAAACTCCCTATAATGGAGCTGGGCTACAATTCCAGATGCAACCCATTAACAGTTGACACTGGTTTTAAGGGAAGGCATATTTAGGGAAAATATTATCCTGCGATCTAAGATATTGCTTGAATCATATGACAAAATGCCACTAACTTGTATTATAAAAATACTGAATGACACTTTTTTATGGTTCTTAAAACATATGGGTATCTAGTTATACACCTGCCAAAAGGAAACACTTTTACATGTTATTTCTATGCACAAAAAGCCTATGGATATGTCCATAAATCTGTATATTTTTCCCAGTGCAACAGCTGCTGGGCCACACGCAGACACTTATAGGAGAGACATCTTTTGACACAATATCACCTAATCATGTTGTCTTGAAATGATGGTCATCTCATGCCACACATTTCAGGACATGTCCAGCAAAGATGAAAGGTAAAGAAGGGCATATCTATACTAAAGGAAGGCTAGCCATGTAATATGAATAGAGCATGAATTAAATACTTTCCCTGATAATAAATAACATTACTGTATATGTTCAACTTACTTATAGACATAAGTAGGAATTTATATCAAACGGGTGCCAAACTAGGAGCATGCATACCACTATGAGGGAAGCAATTTTGTAAAATAAAATAAAAATTATAAATTGAAATAAAGCTGGAATGTCACTCACAAATGTCTACATGTTATATTTGGTATTGTATTGCTGCTCAGTTCACTTAGCTGAGTTGCAATGCCAGACACCGCCCATTAACAGTTATGGAGCTGTTTTTAGGGAAACTATTTTTAGGGAAAGAGTCTCTTGCAATCTTAAGAATTACCAGATTTATACAGGTAGCTAAATTCAAAAGCCTGCCACTGTCCAACATGGAAATTGCACTTACAAACGGGTGAAGGGTGATTTTTTGATTTTTTGCTATTTTGATGTCACTTCCTGTGTCTGTCATGACACAGGAAGTGTTTATGTCTGGCAAGTACAAAAGTGTCCTGCTTCTTAAATATTTCAGAGCTTGTGGTATTGTGAAGAGGTTTACAGGCTACATTATATAGTGTATTGTGCTACCTGGGGCTCTCTAACTCTATATACAGCCATTAACTGCAATGTATTTTCACTTGTGAAATGGAAACTACATTGAAAACATGGAGACCCATGTTATTCTGCTTGATGCTATGCAGTCTGTACCAGCTGCTTACACACAACTGTCATGTTAGCCAATGCTTGCTCTATAAGAGCCATCCACAATGGGGGATGATTGTACTCTGTATAATCCAAGGAATTCATTTACTTGCAGTAGTTGTTTGTGTTCTTCCTTGACCTGTGAGATCCAGGGCAGGGCAAGGGACAGCATCAGGGCTTTAAATTCACCTTGGACATTTATTGCATATCGATAGGATATGCCATTGATGTCTGAAAGGTATGGATCCTTCTCCTAACGTGGTAAAATGTTTTTTCATTTTCCTACAAAAACTTTAATTTTCAGCACATTCTGAAAATAACACTGACTCATAGCATTCTAGTACGGGCCCAATGTACACCAGCAGAATGTTACGTTTGTATGTTTCAAGTTGTTTTTCTCATTCTGAAAGATTAATAGTTTTTTTCTGCCAAGTTTCTATAACAAATCTTACCGTTTGTTTTCAGGAGTTGCACCTGGCAGGTGCCTCACGCTTCCATGTTTAACTTGGGGGTAGTCATCAAGGAACTGCTAAGGAGCTGTATTACATGCAGTGTCTGACAAACTGTTTGATTCCTACATTAACTTGAAGCTCCGTGGGATTCCTAACTGATAAAATACATCCCAAGTTCAGAGAATCTATCTCTTCTGGAGAAGATTCAACATCTGGCCCAATTCTAAAAATGCATAGTGCAACAAAATGAGCCAACAACATACTACAGGTTTGCTTAATTATTTTACTGAATTTTGATAAGAATCAAATTAAAGTATTAACATGCATCATTTAGTTAGCTTCCTCACACATTGTGCTCCCTGCAGATGGAGTCTTTCAATGGTGATTGCAGATTTACACCTGTCTCAAGTCATGCCACAACAAATCATCCACAGTCTACTGATCTCCAACATTTCTCAAATGCAAATGGCTCTGGCATTCAGCAGTCTTAAAGCTTTACAGATTTTAAATGTAAGAAGAAAATCATATAACATCATTAGAGATGAGCGAATCGAAGCTGACAAAGAGGAATTTGACCCGAATTTCAGGAATTATTCGATTCACACCGAATCCGAATTTCCTCACACTTCGTGGTAACTAGGGACGAGCAAATTGAATTCGGATGAAACATCCGAAGTCAATTCGCATAAAACTTTGTTTCAATACTGTATGGAGCGAGCACTCTGTACAGTACTAGAATGTATTGGCTCTGATGAGCCGAAGTTACTACTTTGTGAAGTCTCGCGAGACTTCGCAGATTAACTTCAGAAATTGATTTATACTGTAAAAAACTATTTCCCCAAGTAATAATTTCGGCTCATCGGAGCCGATACATCCTAATACTGTACGGAGCGCTCGCGTAGTTATATGTTCTAAAGCCCTTTTTGTAGTGTTTTATTGGGGAAAAAAGGAGCATATTAGCCGTTGTGTGGTTAAGTGAGAAAATTACAGCACTTTTTGGCATGTATTAGTGGCAAAAAAAAAGTACTTGCCATTCACGGCCGCAGTTATATGTTCTAAAGCCTTTTTTGGTCCTGTATTAGTAGGGGGGGGGTTAGCTGTTGTGTGTCGAAGTGAGAAAATGACAGCTCTTTTTGATGTCATGTGTATTAGGGGCAAAAAAAAAAAATTGCCATTCACGGCCGCATTTATATGTTCTAAAGTCTCTTTTTGGCATATATTACTGGGGAAAAAGAAACAGCGGTAAATCTCCTGGCTCAGAAACCGTTGAGGAGGACATCAGAGACGTGATGACAGTATTCAATGATGATGTAGCAATCGCAATTGGGAGCCGGGTGACGGGGTGAAGAGGGCGTCATCATTGGGAGAAGAGGGTTGCAGCTCTCGCATGAGGCAGCGGTGAAGCCACCAAGTCAGTAGCGTATGTCAGTCATTGCCGGGTAAAATGTTTGGGGGTAAAATCACCTACTCGGCGGTGTGGCAGTTTTTTGTTAAGCCGCTGATTGAGGTGCACATGGCTAGTTGTTGAATCTGTGAGCAGAAGGTGAGGCGTGGCCAGGGTGCAAATGTTGGCACCAGGGCCCTGCATCAACATATGCAGTGTCACCATAAAAAACCGTGACTCCAATGTGGTGGTCCAGCTTGCCGCAGCAACCGCTGCATCACCCAGTAGCACACACCCGATTTCAGGCAGTCGAGGCTCCACCACCTCAGCCAAAGGAAGCTCTCTGTCCTTCCCATCATCTGCTGATCCTGATGCTCCTGCGCCTCCTAGTCAGTCATTCCGTCAGCAATCGATCACCGAAGCAATTGCCAAGAGACAACAGTATGCGTGCACTCATCCAACGGCGTAGAAGCTGAATGTGCTCCTGACCAAGCTGCTGGTAAAGCAGTCCCTCCCTTTCCAAGTGGTCGACTCTGCACCTTTCAGAGAACTGATGGCTTGTGCCGAGCTGAGGTGGAGAGGAGAGTCCCAAGCCATCATTTATTTGCCAAAATGGCAGTACCAGCCCTGCACACATATATAGAATAGAAGGTAAGCCAGTCCTTGAGCCTGTCGGTGTCTGCCAAAGTGCATGGCAGCGCCGACGTGTGAAGCTATAATTATGGCCAAGGACAATATATGTCATTTACGGCCCTTTGGGTAAATGTGGTTCCTGCCCAGCCAAACCAGCAAATTGGCCAGGTGACGCTGCTTCCGCCACCATGTTCTCATGCCGTTGGTCCTGTAACATTGTCCTCCTCTGCCTCCTCATCCTCCACCTTCTCCTCAGCCTCCACTGCAGGGACAATTCACAGTGCCTCACCAGCATACCACATGTGCAGGGCACTGCGCCTGCACCTAGTTTGCCTGGGCGAACTGAGTCACACAGGGGAGGAACTGCCCCACTTCCTTTATCAAGAAATCAAATCTTGGCTTTCTCCGTGACAACTCAAAATCATAACCATGGTGACCGACAACGGGAAGAACATGGTGTCTGCGCTGCGTCAAGGAGGTTGTGTCAATCTGGTTGTCAAGCGTTTCCTGAAATCTTCCACCCATTTGCAAGACATCCTAAAAATGGCCTGGAAACTTTGCATGCACTTCAGCCCCTCCTACACCACCAAGCATACCCTCCTTGAGCTACAGTGGCAGAACGGCATCCCCTAAAATAGGCTGATATGCAACGTTTCCACCCATTGGAATTCCACCCTCCATATTTTGGATCGACTGTACAAATACAGAAAGGCCATAAACGATTTTTTGATGATACAGGTGGACAGAGGTACTCCCTGTGTAACTTTAATGTCAGCCAGTGGCAGCTCATGTATGACACCTGCCGTTTGCTCAGTCCCTTTGAGGAGGCCACTTTATTTGTCAGTCGCCAGAACTATGGGATGGACAACATCATTCCACTGATTCATATCCTGGAAAAGATGCTGGTAAATCCGGCTGGTCAGGGGACTGAAGATGTGGCGCCTAAATTTCATGGCCACATGAGCCCTGTGGGGGCTAAACTAGAGGAGGAGGAGATTGGAGTACAAGCAATTTGTAGCAAAATTGGTGGTTTTTCTACACAGGTGACAGGAGAGGAGAGCAGGAGCAGCCGGAGGAGCAAGAGGGAGATGTGGAACATGAGGCAGACACACCAAAGCAGTATGCAGTGGAGATGGAGGCAGGGGGTCCCTCCGAGTCACTTGTACAAATGGCCCGATGCATGCCCCCTTGTTTGCGTAGTGACAGCCGAATTGTCACCATTCGGCAGTGGGATAACTATTGGCTCTCCGTCATGTTAGACCCTCGCTACCGGTCCAAAATATGGGCCTTTTTTGCACCCGCTGGGAGGGAGGACAAAGTAAACTTCTATAGAGACATCCTATGTAGTCAGTTGGCCGCTGCCTATCTGCGTTAACGTCCATCCTCTCGCAGGTCTTACTGGGGGGGGTGCCCTCTGCCCTCCCCCTGGCTGCTGTTGGGGGGTGGCAGGAGCAGTACCAGCTCCATCAGAAGCTGCCAGAGTCTAGAGTCGCTGATGAGCAGCTTTCTTCACCCGCATAGTGAAGAAAAGAAACTTCTCACGAGCAGCTAGACATAGAGCAGAACCTGAACCAGCAGGTGGTGGCATACTTGGAGTGCACCCTGCCAGCCGTCATTGAAGTTTAGCTGGACTACTGGCCAGCCAAACTGGATTTGTGGCAACAACTGGCCTAGTTTCCCCTTGACAAACTTTCCTGCCCAGCCAGTAGTGTAGCATCAGGGCGGGTGTTTAGTGCGGCGGGGGCCATAGTTACCCCAAAGAGAACTCCTCTGTCCACCCAAAATGTGGAGAGACTGACCTTTGTCAAGATGAATCAGGCGTGGGTTAGCCAGGATTTCCACCCACCAATGCCTGATGCATCAGATTAGATCATCCATGCTGCCTCATCCAAACCTTGACAAAAGTGACCGGTTTCTTCTGGCTACCTGCTTCAGCTACTGCTCTGATGCTGCCACCCGCCTGATGCCACACATCTGTTGCCAAGTGCTCCTTCGTCAGTGGGTACCATTAGTTCCACCCACCTCCCCACTCTGTCACCAGGTCACTCTGTAGTGTCCTGATGCTGCTGCTACCTCAACACTATGTCACCTTGCCACTCTGTGGTCTCCTGATGCTGCTGCTACCTCAAAACTATGTCATCTTGCCACTCTGTGGTCTCCTGATGCTACTGCCACCTCCACACTATGTCATTGGGCCACTCTGTGGACTTCTGATACTGTTCCCATCCTGACCACTCTGTGACTGGGCCACTAGAGTCCCTGTTTGGCATTGTTGACATCATCATTTATTTGACCCTTCTTATGAGATGCAAAATCGATCCTGTCTATGTAGCAGCTGTAAGGCCTGTATGGTCCCATCAGAATTGGCTTATGATTTGGTAGCCAAAAGCAGGAGTGGGTACAAAACAAAGAAGACATGCAAATATTTCATTCTCGTGCCATCTCTGTTTTGGATACACTCCTGTTTTTTTTGGCATTAGCAATACTGATGTATTACTAACCAAATGCTGAACGAGTGACGGCGGGTGCTCAACAGACAGGATCCATTTTTTGGGGGGTTATTGTTGTAACGGATCAGAGGAAAGGCAAAATAATCTGTGAAGTCAACACAAACTTACTGCTGACACCCTCTCCACTCTTGAAAATAGTGAACTTTGTCATTCCCTGCACAATGTTTTCTGTGTAAAGGGTTCCCACCCCAATTAATAGTAAGAATAAATCACAGCAAAAGTTTTCTCTGCTCAAACTATGTTTCTTATTTATTTCAGAGGAACAGGTAATGCTGCAATACGTGTAAACGTTTTAGGCTTGCAGGCCTTTATCAGACACTGAAGACATAAAGAAAAACAAAACAAAATTGGACCAAAAATAAATAAATATAGATGAAAAAATGAACACAATACAATGACTGCAATAATACAAAACTGAAACACAATTAAACTAAATAACATAAATCCACTGTCTTGTCAATTAAAAAGAGAAGAGATCTTTAGACCCTAGAGTTCTCCAGGTTTCACTCTGGTGGAAATATCATCTGTGATTAGGGGATCCAAATGTCTAGGGTACATCTGGTTAAGGTATATATATATTGTGGTAAGGTGCAAGGTGTCATATGTGATGGCAGGTACGTGTCACCGAGGTTGCTGGCCTCGGTGAGGTGAGAGCCGGGTTTTTGTCTGCAGCAGCTAGTGCTGTTTGACTTTGTTAAATAGCATGGCTGCAAAGCCGATCCGGGCCGGCTCTTACTGGGAGCAGCTAAAGAGTAGGGTGGGTGGCTGCTCCCCACGGTCCAGTCCATGTTTTGGGCTGGATATAAAACGCAGCCAGCAGCTGTGTCTGGGGAGTGTGATTATCCTGGAGCTGCTAACAGGGCTGGGAGTTCTCTGTCCAGGAGGAAAGAGCTCAGTAAGGAGGTATTTTGTTCCTGGCTACCTGAAGCTGGATTCTCCTGCGGCTGGGCCGACAGCGTGGTGCGAACCTGCACCTACACCTCCCAGGTGACTGAACCTGTGTTGGACTGTTTTTGTTTGGCTACGTTATTTCCGTTGTGTGTGAACTGTCACCAAGAGACTGTTTTTCATTTTGTGTGCAAGTGTGAATAAAACACTGTTTGTTGCACAATCTGACTCCTTGTTTTGCCTCTAAACTGCACCCGCACCGCTGTCTACCAGAGCGACTCCCCACATTTGGTGTCGGATGCGGGCATGCGCAGTGAGGCTGGCGTGAACGCCGAACTTTGTTTTTGCTGAGAAAAAGTGAATGTCCTATATTAAGCCGGCAAAGTTGCAGCCTGTGATCCCCGACAAAATGGAGGCGGCTGTGAAAGCCCTCATAGAGGCTAACGTGCAGCAGCGGGAGACCAACCAGCTACTGCTACAGCACGTGATGGCGCTGCAAGCGGCAGGAGCGTCCCACCGCGGCCCATGATGCCCGGAAAGCTGTCCGTGCCGCGATCCCTAAGATGACCCCCTCGGATGATGTGGAGACCTATCTGGCGGTGTTCGAGAAGGTGGCCGTGAGGGAGAAATTACCCCGAGAACAGTGGGCAGAGGTCGCCGCTCCGTTCCTGGCGTCTGGACCCCAGCAAGTATTTTTGACCTCCCAGATGACCAAGCAGCTGACTACCCAACTGTGAAAGGTGAGATCCTGGCAAGACTGGGGTGAATGTTTTGGTCCGGGCTCAGCGTGTCCACCAGTGGGACTTTAACGTGGCTGAACCCGCCAGGCCACAATACTCATGACTTGCTACAACGGTTGCAAAATGGCTGCAGCCAGACATACTGACTCCCACTGCTATGCTCGACCGTCTGTTAGCCGATGTCTTCTGGAGGGCTTTGCCTTACCCTCTCCAGCACTGGGTCGGCCAGGTATCGCCCACCAATGCCCTGGAGATGGTCGACCTGGTGGAGCGGCACGAGGCCACCAGAAACCTGCAGGGGAGTCTTGCTGGGAAGGGGTCAGTCAAACCCCGGAGGCCTCTGCCCCAGTTCCGACGTCCGCGACAGAGCGGCCTGTACGGAAGATACCCCCTGCGAGTCCGCCTCCCGTGGTATGCTGGAGGTGTCAGGAGCCAGGCCACATCAGGGCCGACTGTCCGCATCGGGATGAGCCGATGGAGGTGAACTATGGGGGTCGCCACTCCTTGTATGCACGGAAGCTGTGCGCAACTGGCACCCGTGAGGTGCAAGACCATAACCACCTGTGTCAGGTAGAGGTGGGAGATTCGCTGGCGGTGGCTCTGCTGGACTCCGGGAGTTTAGTCTCCTGGTAAGGGCTGCCCTTGTACGGCCTGTGGAGTATACTGGCCGTAAAGTCGGGGTCCTGTGCATCCACGGAGACCTGAAAGACTACCCCACTGCACTAGTGACTTTGTCCACAGCGGCTGGTAGGTGGACCCACGAGGTGGCTGTCGCTACTAAACTCCCACATGAACTAATACTTGGGAGGGACTTCTCGGTTTTCCGGCGCTGTGGCCGGCAATAAAGGTATCTGAGGGACCCGAGACAGGGGTGACCCTAGTAGAGTGGCCTGATACCGCTGGAAGGCCAGAACCCTGGGAGCCCGAGTCTGAAGGGCCGGGCGGTAGGGGTGACCACTGCTCCAGCGGTAGAGGGGGAGACAACCCCACTGAGTGTAATGGTGGGAGACACGGAGGACTTGCCACCGGGACCTGAGTTGGCAGACCTCAATGTCTCCGGGAAAATTTTGGGACCGCACAACACCGGGACCAAACCCTAACCAGGGCCTGGGAGAATGTGCTGGAAATTGATGGTAAACCCCAGAAACCAGGGGCTGAATTAATGTTCCCACGATTTATTGTTCTACAGGATATGTTGTATCGGGTGAACCAAGTCCGAGGTGAACCTGTTGAACAGTTGGTGGTGCCCACAGCGCATCGCAAGCTTGTCATGGAGCTTGCCCACCAACATGTTCTTGGGGGACACCTGGGGTGGCAGAAAACCCAGGACCGCATACTGCAGCGGTTTTATTGGCCCAGTGTGTTCAAGGAGGTAGAAAATTATTGTAAGTCCTGTCCAACCTGTCAGATAACTAGCCCCCAGCCTCATTTCCGTAGTCCTCTGGTACCTCTGCCAATTATTGAAGTACCGCTTGAGCGAATCGCTATGGATTTAATTGGGCCTGTACCAAAGTCTCGCCAGGGGCCACCAACACATTCTGGTAGTTCTCGACTATGCCACTCGGTATCCGGAGGCGGTGCCCTGCGACATACCTCAGCTAGGCTCATTGCCAAAGAGTTAATGGAGATGTTTTCCCGTGTGGGCCTGCCAAAAGAGGTTCTGACAGACCAAGGGACCCCTTTTATGTCCAAAGTAATGAAGGAACTGTGTAAATTGTTGCGTATAAAGTAGTTACGGACGTCCGCTTACCATCCGCAAACAGACGGTCTTGTTGAGAGGTTTAACCAAACTCTAAAAAATATGTTAAAAAGGGTGGTGTCTAGAGATGGGAAGGACTGGGACCTGCTTCTGCCCTATCTCATGTTCGCAGTGCGAGAGGTACCCCAGGCCTCTACTGGGTTCTCGCCCTTCGAACTGCTTTATGGCAGACACCTCGGGGCCTGTTGGATATCGCCAAGGAAGCATGGGAACAACAGCCTGTCCCCCACAAAAGTGTCATTGAGTATGTCACCCAGATGCAGGAACGGATAGAAAGGGTGTTGCCGCTGGTCCGGGAGCATATGGAGGCAGCGCAACAAGCCCAGAGTAGGGTGTACAATCGTCAGGCTCGGGTACGGGCTTCAATCCGGGAGATCGGGTTTTGGTTCTGGTACCCACCCTTGACAGCAAATTCCTAGCTAGGTGGCAGGGCCCCTATGAGGTGATCGAGAAAGTAGGGGAAGTAAATTACAAAGTACACCAGCCAGGCGGCGCAAGCCGGAGCAGGTGTACCACGTGAATTTACTTAAGCCGTGGAAAGATAGGGACACGGCCGACGACCACAGCCCCCGGCCAGGGCTTCTAGGTGAAAAGGGTCCAGCCCCACAGTTCGAGGCCTGTGAAGCAGTAACCACGGTAAAAATTGCAGACAGCCTGTCTTCCAAACAAGTTCAGGAAGTCAGGAGTTCATCAGTCGGAACACGGATGTGTTCTCGGACCTCCCTGGCCGCACGTCTCTCATCCAACATGACATCGCCACTGAGCCTCAGGCCAAGATCCGGTTAAAACCATACCGGGTACCCGAGGCTCGGCGACGGGCCATCGCGGAGGAAGTACAGTTAATGTTGAAGCTCGAGGTCATTGAGGAGTCGAAAAGTGAGTGGGCCAGTCCCATAGTCCTAATACCCAAGCCGGATGGGACGCTGCGGTTCTGCAACGACTTTCGCAAGTTAAATGAAGTATCCAAGTTTGACGCTGCATCCCATGCCCCGAGTAGACGAGCTGGTTGAAAGTTTAGGACAAGCCCGTTATTTTTCTGTGCTGGACCTCACTAAAGGGTACTGGCAGGTACCCTTAACGGAGTCGGCTAAGGAAAAACCGCATTTGTTACCCGCAGGGCCTGTATCACTACAAGGTGTTACCCTTTGGCCTGCATGGCGCCCCGCCACTTTCCAAAGGTTAATGGACATAGTGCTGCGACCACATCGTCGGTACGCCTCGGCCTACTTGGATGATGTAGTCATCCACAGCACCGACTGGGAAAGCCATTTACCCAAGGTGCAGGCGGTAGTGGATGCCCTGAGGAAAGCCGGACTGACCGCTAACCCAAAGAAGTGCTCCATAGGGTTAGAGGAGACAAAATATCTGGGATATGTAATTGGGCGGGAGTCATCAAACCTCAGGTAACTAAGGTAGAGGCCATTCGTAACTGGCCCCGACCGGTCACCACCAGGCAGGTAAAGTCGTTCCTGGGGATTGTAGGTTACTACATGAGGTTTGTGCCCCACTTTGCCACAATAGCAGCGCCATTGACAGACCTGTTGAAGGGGCGAAAGTCTGGGAGGGTTAGCTGGAGTGAGAAGGCGGAGGAGGCTTTCTCCGCGTTGAAGTCGGCCCTGTGTGGGTCCCCGGTTTTGGTGACACCCGACTTCAACAAGGAGTTTGTCGTACAGACCGACGCTCGGAGGTAGGCCTCGGTGCGGTACTGTCGCAGGAGGTCAACGGGGAAGAACATCCCGTTGTCTTCCTGAGCCGTAAGCTCAGTCCCGCCGAGTCCAGGTATAGTATAGTGGAGAGGGAGTGCCTGGCTATCAAGTGGGCACTCGAATCTCTCCGCTACTACCTGTTAGGGGAGGAGGTTCCGTCTGGTGACCGACCATTCCCCTCAAATGGATGAGTCAGGCCAAGGAGAGGAATGCTCGGGTCACTAGGTGGTTCCTATCTCTTCAAAATTTCAAGTTTTCCGTGGAACACAGGGCAGGCCGCTTGCAGGGCAACGCAGATGCCCTGTCCCGCGTCCACTGCCTCACGTGTGTTCACCCTCAGGGTTGAACAAAGGGGGGTATGTGGTAAGGTGCAAGGTGTCATATGTGATGGCAGGTACGTGTCACCGAGGTTGCTGGCCTCGGTGAGGTGAGAGCCGGGTTTTGTCTGCAGCAGCTAGTGCTGTTTGACTTTGTTAAATAGCATGGCTGCAAAGCCGATCCGAGCGGCTAGACATAGAGCAGAACCTGAACCAGCAGGTGGTGGCATACTTGGAGTGCACCCTGCCAGCCGTCATTGAAGTTTAGCTGGACTACTGGCCAGCCAAACTGGATTTGTGGCAACAACTGGCCTAGTTTCCCTTGACAAACTTTCCTGCCCAGCCAGTAGTGTAGCATCAGGGCGGGTGTTTAGTGCGGCGGGGCCATAGTTACCCCAAAGAGAACTCCTCTGTCCACCCAAAATGTGGAGAGACTGACCTTTGTCAAGATGAATCAGGCGTGGGTTAGCCAGGATTTCCACCCACCAATGCCTGATGCATCAGATTAGATCATCCATGCTGCCTCATCCAAACCTTGACAAAAGTGACCGGTTTCTTCTGGCTACCTGCTTCAGCTACTGCTCTGATGCTGCCACCCGCCTGATGCCACACATCTGTTGCCAAGTGCTCCTTCGTCAGTGGGTACCATTAGTTCCACCCACCTCCCCACTCTGTCACCAGGTCACTCTGTAGTGTCCTGATGCTGCTGCTACCTCAACACTATGTCACCTTGCCACTCTGTGGTCTCCTGATGCTGCTGCTACCTCAAAACTATGTCATCTTGCCACTCTGTGGTCTCCTGATGCTACTGCCACCTCCACACTATGTCATTGGGCCACTCTGTGGACTTCTGATACTGTTCCCATCCTGACCACTCTGTGACTGGGCCACTAGAGTCCCTGTTTGGCATTGTTGACATCATCATTTATTTGACCCTTCTTATGAGACGCAAAATCGATCCTGTCTATGTAGCAGCTGTAAGGCCTGTATGGTCCCATCAGAATTGGCATATGATTTGGTAGCCAAAAGCAGGAGTGGGTACAAAACAAAGAAGACATGCAAATATTTCATTCTCGTGCCATCTCTGTTTTGGATACACTCCTGTTTTTTTTGGCATTAGCAATACTGATGTATTACTAACCAAATGCTGAACGAGTGACGGCGGGTGCTCAACAGACAGGATCCATTTTTTGGGGGGTTATTGTTGTAACGGATCAGAGGAAAAGCAAAATAATCAGTGAAGTCAACACAAACTTACTGCTGACACCCTCTCCACTCTTGAAAATAGTGAACTTTGTCATTCCCTGCACAATGTTTTCTGTGTAAAGGGTTCCCACCCCAATTAATAGTAAGAATAAATCACAGCAAAAGTTTTTCTTGCTCAAACTATGTTTCTTATTTATTTCAGAGGAACAGGTAATGCTGCAATACGTGTAAACGTTTTAGGCTTGCAGGCCTTTATCAGACACTGAAGACATAAAGAAAAACAAAACAAAATTGGACCAAAAATAAATAAATATAGATGAAAAAATGAACACAATACAATGACTGCAATAATACAAAACTGAAACACAATTAAACTAAATAACATAAATCCACTGTCTTGTCAATTAAGAAGAGAAGAGATCTTTAGACCCTAGAGTTCTCCAGGTTTCACTCTGGTGGAAATATCATCTGTGATTAGGGGATCCAAATGTCTAGGGTACATCTGGTTAAGGTATATATATATATATATATATATATATATATATTCGTCATATTTGTAGTTAGTACTAAGGTAATAGATATCCAATATCCCAATGCACCAAATATTTAGTGCACAGAATAATTAATTTGCAAAGCCTGGAGTCAGGGGCATATTGGACATATTAGTGGTAAGTACATAGGTAGTAGGTGATAAATATACCCTATGCAAGCCAATTATCATTGCCTAGCATCCTAGGCAATGATAATTGGCCTGTGTAGGGGGAATTTAGCACCTATTACCAATGTAGACATCTATGTGGAATCATCTGACAACGGTGTAAAAGAAGTGCGCTCTTTCAAGCTATAGTAGTATCTTGGGCCTCTGCACGTTTTTTTATACCTGACGCTAACATCGACCTGTAAGGCTGAGTTCACACTTGAGTTATTTGGTCACTTTTGGCCCCGTAACTGCCCAAAGAAGTGAAGTTTGCAGTGATTCTAAGAGTGACGCCTGTCATCTGCTTGTCATACTGACTCACAGTATTGTTTCACTACCACAGCAGACTCACTATGTGTGTTGCTGCAAGGCACAGTATTCTACACCTCTCTGCATCCAGGAAATAGCTGTCTTTTAACACGATTCGCCACAAATTAATTGAGTTCTAATCAAATCTTTTCGGATTTTCGACGAACCGATCGAATCGAATTTTTGAGAAATTCCCTCATCTCTAAATATCATATAACACATCTATTTTCATAGCTGTTAAAACATAATACTCCAATAAACAGCCACATTGCACACAAAAGGTTGCAAGCGATGGATATATGGTGTCCAACAGGGATCCTTAAGGTGCCCAAGACTGCTATTGTGGAGCTCTTATAATTTAAAAGATTTGTAAAAATAAAATAAAATAATATTTTATTGTCATTGGAAGTTTATGGCATCCTTATCCACCACTTGTTCTTGTGAAGAGATGTGCACTCTATCTTATTGCCCCATCTACCCATAGGGATTATGTATATGGCACATTCTCAACCAACAAACATCTCTAATTCCTTAATGGGAAATACAATTGTTTTTTTTTTCTTTTGGTGTCTGTATGAATCTGACAGGGGGTGCCACACTGAAACTCTACCCTACCTGAAGAATAGCTTAGCTACAGCTCTGCTACTACGGGAGAATATCTCTAACATAGGGCACCTAATGTAGTTTTATATTGCGGCTCACAAATTTCTTGTGGCTAAGTGGCATTTTTTAGAATCCTGCAAATGGCACAACCACACAACTAAATTGATCACAAGGTCTATCAGGGACAGTTAGAAAAATCCTGTTAAAAATGATACAAGTGCAAAATAGTTTTGAAAAGTCCTTTCTTTTACCATAAACCTGGCATCTACTTACAGTGGTGCAATAATGATATTTTAGAATGACTTTTGCTACACATATACTGTACATGCAACTATTGTTTTATATTATATCCAATGTGTGGTCTTATGAAGTACTGAGATTCTATACAATAATGGGAGTTACAGAATATAAATTATCAATTTGTCATAAGTCTTGCCTTGTGATGCTGACGGTGAGTTCACAGCAGTGTGATATTGGCTACATGTCATTCAAAGCAGAAGCAATCAATGCTGTATTTAGGTGGTTTATTAGAAAGAAGCAAGGTGCTTCGCAGAAACATGACAGGGAGTGTGTTTCACCAACTGATCCCAGTGGAAAGGGTTAGAAGAGCTTGACTTTCTACTTTCCTTACTTCAAAACAATTGTTCTCCCTAGAGATTTTATTTCATCTATTCCTTCCAATAAGTCAAAATTCTATACTATAACCCTGTCAATTGTGGGGGATTTTCAGATGGTTTCTAATAAAGCCTTAGCAGATGATGCTCTGTTCTATATCTTGTATTTAATTCCAGCTGTGTAATTCCAGGTACACTGTATGGACACCTTACACCTACTGGAGCTTTTATGACAACCCATGTTAAATCCAAAGCATTAATATGGGATTGGTACCCATCTTCCCATTTGCAGCTAAAAAAGCTTCCACTTTTCTCTGAATGTTTTCTACAGGATTTTGGAGTATATCTGTGGTACATTTTGGGCATTTATTAAGGTATTCATTAATGTATTTGTTAGGTCAGACAATGATGTTGGACAAGAGGGCTTATCACACAATCTGTTCTAGTTGATCCCACAAATGTTTGAAGGGGCTGAGTTCAGGGCTCTGTGTGGCTAGTCATGTTATTCAATACCACCCATGCCTTTATGGGCTATGCTTTGTGCACTGAAGCACAGTCATTGAAAATCTCTTTATATGATGAAAAATTAAGATTTCCCTTCACTAGAACTTAGCAGTCTAGGCCAATTCTTGAAGAACGACTGAATAACTTCCTCCAGCAAACTTTACAGTTGGTGCAATGCAGTTGAGCAGGTAACGTTCTCCTGGCATTCACTAAATCCAGATTAGCCTACTCCCAGATACTGAGGAGAAATGTTATTTATCACTCCACAGAACACGATCCAGAGTGTTGTTAATGCCAGAGAAGGATGAAAACTCTACAATCATTGAGTCTGAAGATTGTGACTTTTAAGCACTATGAGCCTCCTTGGCCCTGATCTATCATGCCTGCAGTCCAGAATTCTGGCTTAAAAAGTATCACAAAATGGGGCTTTTGTGACTTTTTGAACTTACTTGCATACACACTTTGTGGCTGTATTTTTGCAGCATTCATTCCAGTTATGAAATATGGTTGGGAAGTGGGTGTGGTTAGCCATCTTAATGAAATTCACTCCAGATTCATCACTGAAACTTTTTTTAAAAGTTGAAAAAAAAATCTCTTTCAGTAGGAAGGTGGAGTAGGAAAAATGGAGTAGCATCTTTAGACAAAAGTGTTAGGTTTAAGAATAAGACAAATTTATCAAGTAAGCAAAACTGACTACAAATATTCTCCTTATGATAAATTCACCCCACAGAGGGAGGGTAATATTTGAAGTCAGTTTTACTTTACCTGATCTGGCACTTCATAGCTGAGTTGCTGTGGTTTCTAAATGCTTTTACTTTGCAATAATACCTTTAACAGTTTATCATGGAATATCAAGGAGGGAAGAAATTTCATGACTTGTTGCAATGGTGATATCCTATTATAGTACTATGCTTAAAAAAAGCCCTCACACAGTTCCATAGACATAACTATAAAATAAAGTCATGGAGGTCAGAATATGGTGATGCAAAAATAATATATATATTTTATAAAGTTTTTATTTTTTATTCAGTATTAAACCAAGAAAAACTATCTAAATATGGTATTGCTGTAATGATACTGACCCAGAGAATGAAGGAAACAGGTCAGTTTTACACCCTAGGGAATGCCATAAAAGCGGAACTATGGAGCAATTACATTCTTTTCCAATTCCACTTCATTTGGACTTTTCTCAGCTTCCTACTACATTGTATGCAATATTAAATAGTGCAATTAGAAAGTGCATTTTTCCCACAAAAAACAAGCCCCTCATACATATTTGTGAACTGAAAAGGGAAACATTAAAGGCTCTTGGAAGGCAGAGTGTAAAAAACTAAATTTTTGAATGGGCCTGTCTCAGCAACCCCCTTCTCCCGTGCAGCCGCACCATCCATTTCACTGTATATACGGTCACTATAATGTATAATACTGCTGGGATAGGCTTCTTCTGAGTTTGGGCCCTGTATTAGCAGCTTCCCTGCCTTCACTAAAGCTACACCCCTGAGTCTGACAATTTTTTAAACTGTATAGTCTATCCTTCCATCCCTCTTTCTTGGCTTTGTTTACACCAAATTTTTGACACATTTTTTGACACACATTGTCACGTTTTAAGCCATGCAGCTTTCACATTTTCACAAAGCCACGGGCCAATTAATAAATGGTGTTCAAGGCATGCTGTATATGTCAGTTTTTTTCAAGCAAATTGCATCAGAATTCTAGCAAGGTTTCAATAGTAAACCTGCCTAATAAATTTTGTAAGATTTAAAACTAAGCACTGCCACATTGACAAATTTATCTCAGCTACATTTCATCTTCTTCAAAGTATCGCTATATAGATAAGAGGAATAAATACACCAAAGACACAATGGAAATAGGAAAAAAACTTTATGACTTGGGTCAGGCAGTGTTCATCTCTGTAAGGGTCCATTCACACGTCCGCAATTCTGTTCCGCATTTTGCAGAACGGAATTGCGGACCATTAATTTCAATGGGGACAGACGATGTCCCGCCCGGGTCCGCAATTGCGGGTCCGCACTTCCGGGTCCGCAATTGCGTTCCCGAAAAAAATAGAACATGACTTATTCTTGTCCGCAAAAAAAAAAAGGCATTTTCTATGTAGTGCTGGCGATGTGCGTTCCGCCAATTGCAGAATGCACATCGCCGATGTCCGTGTTTTGCGGATCCTTGGATCCGCAAAACACACACGGACGTGTGAATAGACCCTAAGGGTTATGCACATGGTTCACATGGTTCAACATCCGCATGCAGGCATACAAGCTCTATCAGGGAGTATATGATAGAAACAATTAGTTAGAAGCAATGCCTATGGGTAAAATTTCTCTGTATATACGGTAACTCTAAATGCCATGAACTTGGAGGCATTTAGAGTTTAAGTAAATGTCCTATATACCTGTATGGAAGCTTTTTTATTGCTCGATACAAATTAGCCCCACTATATATATATATTTGTGTGTGTCGTTAAAAGATATCAACAGTATCCCCATAACAGTGACCTCTACAGCACTCTGCCCCTTTAACAGTAAACTCCACAGTCCCCCACCCCTTATCACTGACCCCCACAGTGCCCCACCACTTTAAAATGGGACCTCCACATCAGCCCATCCCCTTAACTTTGACCTTGACAGCAGCCCGCCCCTTTAACAGTAAGTTTCACAGCACCCCACTCCCTTGAGAGTGACCTCCTCAGGGGCCCTCCCCCTTAACATTGATCTCCAAACTACCCCACTCCCTAAACAGTGACCTCACAGTACCCTGCTGCCTTAAAAGTGACCTCCACAGCAGTTGCCCCTTTATTAGTGGCCCCTGCCCCCTTAACAGTGACCTCCACAGTGCCCACCCCTTTAACAGTGACCTCCATAGCACCCTGCCCCCTTAATAGTAACATCCACAGTGAAAGCCTCTTTAACAGTGACCTCCACAGTGCCCGCCCCTCTTACAGTGACCTCCACAGTGCCCTGCCCCTTTAATGCTAGGGCTACACGATGACATGTGTCGCGCGACATTTTGTCTCAACAATTTTTATAATGATAGTCTATGGTGTTGCACTGTGACATGTGACATGCTGTGAATGGATTTTTTCTGCGACTGTCGCTTCGCAGTAACAGCATGTCGCACACTATAGACTATCATTATAAAAATTGTCGCGTGACATTGGTGCGACATCAATGTCGTGCGACACATATAGCAGTGTAGCTGTGCCCTATGTGTCGTGCAACTTACTGTCACGCAGCACATGTCGTCGTGTAGTCCTAGCCTAAAGCTGACCTAGAGCAGTGAAGAAAAATGGCTGGGCTGTTATGGAAACATGGTTTAAAACTGTGTGTATGTGGAGACTAAGGGCCTGTGAGCTTCTATTGGCTGATAAGGGACATGTGACCGTGTGTATGGCAGTTGTGATATGAAGAGAAAGACTTGCAGGCTTGTATTGGCTAATGCGGGTCATTTTTGGGAATATCTTAGGAACGGTACGTCCTAGAGAGCGGAGACTCAGTCTAAAATCTTCCTGGACACCTTATGTACCTGTGTTCTAAATTTGGTGAAGATCAGTCCAGTTGTTTGGTTGCGCATAAAGAACAGACAGACAGACAGAAACTTATTGTGTACCGACATGTTATCTCCATGGTATTCGTTCCCAGATAGTAAGTGATATGTGTACCAAGTTAAGTAAAAATTGATCGATGAGTTTTTGAGTTACAGAGCAATATGTGTGTAGAAAAAACAGAGCATACAAACTCCATGCAGCTGCTGTGTTTAGGGACGTATGACCCCCCCATAAAATGTCTTTCTAAGTAGCAAGGGATGTGTTTCCCTCGTTGAAATTGATGGTTGCTTTTTTGAGTGACCGCGGAACATACATACAAACACACACACACACATATATACGTCCTTCTTTATATACAGTATATAGAAGTTATATCTCAGGCTGCATAGGGAAATAATCTTAGTGTACATCCACACAAGCAGGTTTTTGCATGCAGTTTTGAAAGACAAAATCCAGAGTGGATCATAGGAGGAGAGAAAGTATAAAATAATTCTCTTTTTTTAATTCACTTCAAGTTTTGGCTTCCCAAACTGCATGCAAAAACCTGTCTGTGTGGCTGTGCCCTAAAATTTGTGCTACTACTTATTTTAATCCACTGCAACTAACACAACCTACCTACCTTGGCTGAAGTTCATAGAAAAATGTCTCTTTTCAACTATACTGTTTGTAACTTTATAAACTGCATTGCTAAGTGACTAGTGTATTAAAGGAAATAATATTTTTATACCTAACATGAAACAGTAGAATGATGAAACTGAGAAACAGATGCAGAGTAAGATCACACATACAGAGAGTGAAGTGAGAAGTACAACACATTTAATAAAGCTCTTAACACCTTAATAAAAGTGTAAGTAGATCCTGCAAACTGCCATATATAAATGAAATAAAAATTTTGTTATAACATAAAAATAATTATAGCACTCATGATGTATGCAATAGTGTTGAGCGAACATGCTCGGCCAAACACCAGTTTGGCACGAGCATCGCTATGCTCTGCACATGGCGGTATTCGGAAGAATACCGCGTGTGCTCGAGCGCATTGCTCGAGTCCCCTCTACGCACGTTTCTTGGCTGCAACTCAGCCAATAAACGTGCAGTTAAATACTGCCCTCACTGTGATGCCGTAGCCATGTTGGTTACTGACATTACAGTGATTGGCTGTCTGGAACGCGTCATCAGTTGCTATATAGCACCCGATGATGCGTGTTCGGCTCAGTCTTAGTCAGGGAGAGCTGTGCATAGGAAGAGACAGACAGTGTAAGGAGTGATATTGGACTATTTTTATTAGAGACCCAAAAGTCCTTTTAAGGACTATTGTGTGTGGAAGCAGCAAAATATATTTTTAGCGCATCCTGCGCTAAATAGCATCTAATCGGCTGCTGCGTACAGTTAAATTCTGTGCGCCACATTTCCTGTATAAAGTGTGCGCATCCCAAAAAATATCTGTGACATCCAGTGTACTCTTTCCATAGACGGTGTCCGATGCGGACAGTTAAATTATGTGCGCCACATCTCCTGTGTAAAGTGTGCGCATCCCAAAAATATCTGTGACATCCAGTAAACTTTTTCCGTAGCCGGTGTCCGCTGCGGACAGTGACATTAGCTGTGCTACATCTGCAGTGTACCGTGTGCTTTTAAAAAATGTATCTGTGACATACAGTGTACTTTTTCCGTAGTCGCTGCGGACAGTGACATTACCGGTGGTACCTCTCCCTGTATAATGTTTCCTTATCCAAAATACCTGTGACATTCCCTGTCATTTTTTTTATTAGCCACTGGTGACAGCATTGACATTATCTGCAGGATATCTCTTGTGTGACGTTTCCACATCCCAAATACCTTTTGAAATTTTTTTGCGCATACACTTCCAAATCCTACGCTACTGTACGTGTGACATACTTTCAAGCATATATAACATTTAATATAAAGAAGGCAAGCAGTAAGGGATGGGGAAGTGGCCTTAATGCTGATGGTGCTGAACTGTGGCTGCTGCCAGAGCACAAGAAAAACAATCTTCCACAATACCTAGCTTCATGTCCCAGTTTTCAGGGCGGCGCAGGACATCACTTTTGACGTCAGACCAGTGCGATCAGGTGGTCGATGGATTGCAGCAGATAATGCTTCCAGTCGGTTAAGCACCACCCTGTCTTCCACCAAGTCCAGTCTCAGTAGCCAAGGCCCTCGCATATAATGTTTTACAGGGTCAGCTCACCTGCGGGCCCTCGCCTACAATCTTTTATCGGGTCAGCTCACCTGCAGGCCCTCGTATATAATGTTTTGCAGGGTCAGCTCACCTGCAAGCCCTCGCATATAATGTTTTACAGGGTCAGCACACCTGCAGGCCCTCACATATAATTTTTTTAGAGGGCCAGCTAACTACCAGGCCCTTACCTACAATCTTTTTCAGGGTCAGCTCACCTGCAGGCAGGGGCTGGGCTATAGGGGGTGCAGAGGTAGCAGTCGGGCCCAGGTGCCTGAAGGGGCCAAAAGGCCCTTGTACACCGGTATTATAGAAAGTAATTTTTGTCTCAGGCAGCACGAAGTCTATGTGCTTCCCTGCCACTGGCCACAAATAACTGGGGTAAGGGGGCCCAAGCTTAAATCTTGCACCAGGGCCCATGAGCCTTTATCTACACCCCTGCCTGCAGACCCTCGCATATAATGTTTACAGGGTCAGCTCACCGGCAGGCCCTCGCAAATAATATTTAACAGGGTCAGCTCACCTGCAGGCACTCACATAAAATCTTTTACAGGGTCAGCTCACCTGCAGGCCCTCACATATAATTTTTTAGAGGGTCAGCTCACCAGCAGGCCCTCACCTACAATCTTTTACAGGGTCAGCTCACCTGCAGGCCCTCGCTTATAATGTTTTACAGGGTCAGCTCACCTGCAGGCCCTCGCATAGCTCACCAGCAGGCCCTCACCTACAATCTTTTACATGGTCAGCTCACCAGCAGGCCCACACATATAATGTTTTACAGAGTCAGCTCACCTGTAGGCCCTCGCATATAATGTTTTACAGGCTCATATCACCTTCAGGCCCTCACCTACAATCGCTCACCTGCAGGCCCTCGCATAATTTTTTAGAGGGTTAGCTCACCAGCAGGCCCTCACCTACAATCTTTTACATGGTCAGTTCACCTGCAGGCCCACACATATAATGTTTTACAGGGTCAGCTCACCTGCAGGCCCTTGCATATGTTTTACAGGGTCAGCTCACCAGCAGGCCCTCGCATATAATGTTTTACAGGGTCAGCTCACTTGCAGGCTCTCACCTACAACCTTTTAGAGGGTCAGCTCACCTGCAGGCCCTCACATATAATTTTTTAGAGGGTCAGCTCACCAGCTGGCCCTCACCTACAATCTTTTACAGGGTCAGCTCACCTGCAGGCCCTCGCATATAATGTTTTACAGGGTCAGCTCACCTGCAGGCCCTCGCATAGCTCACCAGCAGGCCCTCACCTACAATCTTTTACATGGTCAGCTCACCAGCAGGCCCACACATATAATGTTTTACAGAGTCAGCTCACCTGTAGGCCCTCGCATATAATGTTTTACAGGCTCATATCACCTTCAGGCCCTCACCTACAATCGCTCACCTGCAGGCCCTCGCATAATTTTTTAGAGGGTTAGCTCACCAGCAGGCCCTCACCTACAATCTTTTACATGGTCAGTTCACCTGCAGGCCCACACATATAATGTTTTACAGGGTCAGCTCACCTGCAGGCCCTCGCATATGTTTTACAGGGTCAGCTCACCAGCAGGCCCTCGCATATAATGTTTTACAGGGTCAGCTCACTTGCAGGCTCTCACCTACAACCTTTAGAGGGTCAGCTCACCTGCAGGCCCTCACATATAATTTTTTAGAGGGTCAGCTCACCAGCAGGCCCTCACCTACAATCTTTTACAGGGTCAGCTCACCTGCAGGCCCTCGCATATAATGTTTTACAGGGTCAGCTCACCTGCAGGCCCTCTCATAGCTCACCAGCAGGCCCTCACCTACAATCTTTTACATGGTCAGCTCACCAGCAGGCCCACACATATAATGTTTTACAGAGTCAGCTCACCTGTAGGCCCTCGCATATAATGTTTTACAGGCTCATATCACCTTCAGGCCCTCACCTACAATCGCTCACCTGCAGGCCCTCGCATAATTTTTTAGAGGGTTAGCTCACCAGCAGGCCCTCACCTACAATCTTTTACATGGTCAGTTCACCTGCAGGCCCACACATATAATGTTTTACAGGGTCAGCTCACCTGCAGGCCCTCGCATATGTTTTACAGGGTCAGCTCACCAGCAGGCCCTCGCATATAATGTTTTACAGGGTCAGCTCACTTGCAGGCTCTCACCTACAACCTTTTAGAGGGTCAGCTCACCAGCAGGCCCTCACTTACCATCTTTTACAGGGTCAGCTAACCTGCAGGCCCTCGCATATAATGTTTTATAGGGTCAGCTCTCCTGCAGGCCCTCAGATATAATGTTTTACAGGGTCAGCTCACCTGCAGGCCCTCACCTACAACCTTTTAGAGGGTCAGATCACCAGCAGGCCCTCACCTACAATCTTTATGTCTAACAAAGGGTGCATCGGAGTGCTGGTTCCTTGTAATTTTTGGCAGCCCTTTCACTTAGTGAATAGGCTTTATGAGTGTGAGAGTCCCACTACATGAACAATTGTACCACAATGTGAATGAGGCCCTCCTTTATGTGATAGACAGGTTGTATCGGAGTGCCTCTTGCTTGTAACTTTTGGAAGCACTTGCACTTTATATACAAGTAAATATACAGGAAAGAATGTTTCCTAGCAATTTTTCCTCTAAAATCGATTTTATCTTTGGTTTTGTGCGTATTATTGTCAGTCTGTAAAAGTGGCATACTACTCGGACAACATCGTTCCCAGCAGCGACCTGGGATTACAAGATGCATCCAGACAGCCTTCCCGTGCAGTTCCCGATCCATTGGTGGTGGTTTCATCAATTTCTGCTATGAACCAGGCACCCTCCCCTCTTCAGAGCAGGGGGTGCCTGGTTTATTGCTTGGGTTCTCCCATTGACTTCTATTATAGAGCACCCGAACATCCTGATGTGTTCGGCCTGGGCACTTGGGTGCTCAATCAACACTAGTATGCAATCATCTTCCTGAAGATAAGACTATTCCTGATGTGCTGGCCTTTAATGGTATGATATAAGCAGGAATAATTCATCATCAGGAATTATCTGTAAACCTCTATTTAACCCATTTCCCTTGTAATAATATAGACATAGATAGGTTTAATTATTGTATGAGTGCTAATTTTGCATTCAATTTCACCAAATTTATTATGCACTTTTTGTGCATAATGTGCATATATACAGTATGTATACACACTTGCTATCAATCACTGATAATACTTCCCCCGTATACAGCTATCAGTGACTGATAGCTATCTATGTATACAAACTTACACAGAGGATTATATCAATCACTGATAACATATCCCATGTGTACAGCTATCAGTGACTGACCGCTATCTCTGTATACACACTTACACAGAGAATACTATTAATCACTGATATCATTTCCCTCATGTACAACTGAAGTCAGAAATGGAAGAGATTTAAATGTAAAAATGACAAGTTTTACTGAATCTTTTCCCATAAAACTATAATATCAGTCTGCTCAGCTCCTCCTTCTCTATGCTGCCTACAGATTTAATAACATTGTGTAGTGACAGGTCCGTTTTAAGATATATGAGAGAACTTCTTGTTTAGTGCAAATGACTGGTGTACACGTAAACCAGCCCTAGGGTGGAATAAAATGCAGACTACATTGCATCAAACTTTGCCATAAGCCCTATTTGCATAGACTGGGTGAGTTCATCAGCTTAAAAATTGACACATCTTTTAAAAGTATTAGATGTCAGGCAATGCTTTAATTATCCATCAAAAACTAAATTTTTCCATGTGATCCCTGCAAAGTATTTTTAATCATGTAACTGTACATTGACTTGGCTTTTACGTCAGAGTTCTGGTGTGAAAAAGTCACAAATTTCGCCTCACACTGTATATGCAGCAGAACTTCCAACTTTTTGGCCTTCAAGCCACTTTTCAGAAGTGGTGCAAAAAGGGGTATTGCGAGGCATTCCTGAACCTCAACATAAATTTGTTGCATCCTTTGTCAGAGCAGAGGGAATCAGTGCCGACTCTTGGTAAACGTACCTCATAGTTTACTTTTCACCTAAAATTGTCTTCTTTCTTGAGTCATTTGTGTAAGAACCTTTCTAGATGCCTTTTTTAGTTTGTCAAAAGATTGGAAGTGTGAGGCTAGATTTATGTCATGTTCAGGCAATATTTTCCGTGTATAAATTGGAAAATGCTTACAGACTTCTCAAAACATTTTCTGTGTGTTTTTAGTGTATGTTTGGTTAAGATATAAATCGTCTAGTGCTATAGTCTAGTGCAACATATTCCCCTGCAATGTCGATCCAGAGAAAGGAAAAAAAAACACACAAAGGTGAATCCATTTTTTCTAAACTTAGAGTATAAACTTGTTCCCTACTCTAAATATACCCGAAAACAATCCATGGTTAACCACACATGCTTAACCAATGTCAACCACACCTTTATTGTGGAAAACATGCAATCTGTATTCAAACATTATTTCTCCTAAATTTCCAAAAGATTTCCCAATATCAGAACAAATGCATGTTAAAGTGGTCATCTGGGGTGTTTAATATTGATGACATATCCTCAAGATTATATTGGGGGGGGGGGGGGGGCCCAACTTCCACACCCCCGTGCCTAGGTAAGTAATGTCACATTCATTAGTTACTATCAGTCCAATTCAAGTTAATGGAGCTGAGTTGCAATATTAGGTTTCCCCAAAGCACCACGGCCATATCAAACAGATGATTGGCAAGGGTGCTAGGTGTCACACCCCCATCAATCAGGTATTGATGACTGTTTTAATGTGAGTTCGGAAGATTTGAGAATAAATAAGCTTACACAGGCTAAGTGAATACATTTATTTACTAAGGCCCCATTCACACGTCCGCAATTTTGTTCCGCATTTTGCGGAAAGAATTGCGGACCCATTCATTCCTATGGGGACACACTATGTCCCGCCTGGATCTGGAATTGCGGATCCGCACTTCTGTTCCGCAAAAAAATAGAACATGTCCTATTCTTGTCCGCAATTGCAGACAAGAAAAGGCATTTTCTATGAGAGTGCCGGAGATGTGCGGTCCGCAAAATGCGGAACGCACATTGCCGGTGTCCGTGTTTTGCGGATCCACAAAACACACACGGACGTGTGAATGGAGCCTAAATGTGATAAAATATATAAAACAGACAAATCCCATACAGAGTAGTAATGGTAAATAAGAGCCAGTCACTGGCTTAGAACTTCTGTCACCATGTCTTAGTACATGGCCAACATTGCATGGTGATACAAGAGAGAGATAGTGACCTACAACATCCTATCTGTATGATGTTGTCAGCTAAGATTCATTCTTTTTCTTTGTGCACAAAGGTTTTATATTTTTCAGCCACTCCTCCTAAGGATGTCCAGTGTTCAATACACAAATATTGCTCAGGAATTCAGCCTTCTCAGCCCAATGGGGTTTATTGTATATGTTATCTAACTATTCCCCAATTCATTACATTACAAAGAATATCAATACAAATTTTAATTTTATTTTAAGGGTACAGAACCAATCGGTACTTAAGTATGTAAAATATTCTTACAACACAACGATCTATTCTGAGGATAGGATATCAATATTATACCCCTTTAACATGTGAAGGCAGCCCATGATTGGACAGAAATGGTTTCTTAAAGTGGTATTCCCATTTGATTAAATGATAGCATAGTGCTAGGATATGCCATCACTATATGATTCTGGAGTCGAACCACTGGGACCCCAACCAACTTTGAGAATGAATGGGCTATAGCATCCATGTTTTCCCTTCACAGTACATTGACATAGGCTGCTGTTCAGACAAAAACAGTGACAGGAACTCGGCACTAAATTAATGATTTAGCCTCTTTATTATCAGGTTTGATAGGGGTTCCACAATCATAAAGCAATGGAATATCCAGGGAAAATCCATAGTTATTTAACCACTTCAGCACCCCTAGCTTAAACGCCATTAATGACCAGGCCACTTTTTACAATTCTGCACTATGCTGTTGTAAAACTTTCTGTTGTAAAATTTAAAAAAAAACTACATTTCTATATAAATTTTTCTATAAATTTATTGTTCTACATGTCTTTGATAAAATAAAAATCCAAAAAGTCTATATTTATTGGTTTGTGTAAAAATTATAGCGTTTACAAACTATGGTGCAAAAAAGTGAATTTCGGCATTTTGAAGCAGCTCTGACTTTCGGAGCACCTGTCATGTTTCTTCAGGTGCTAGGAGGCCAGGATAGTATAAATACCCCCCAAATGACACCATTTTAGAAAGAAGACAACCCAAAGTATTCACAGAGGGGCATGGTGAGTTCATGTATCATTTCATTTTTTTTCACAAGTTAGCGGAAAATGACACTTTCTGAGGAAAAAAAAAAATAATAAAGTTTCCATTTCTGCTAACTTCTGGCAAAAAAAATAAAAAATCTCCCACAGACTCACTATGCCCCTCAGTGAATACCTTGGGGTGTCTACTTTCTGAAATGGGGGCATTTGTGGGATGTGTTTACTGTTCTGGAATTTTGGGCGGAGCTAAATTGTGAGCATCCCTGTAAAACCTAAAGGTACTTGTTGGAATTTGGGCCCCTTTGCACACCCAGGCTGCAAAAAATTGTCACACATGTGGTATTGCCGTACTCAGGAGAAGTAGGGCAATGTGTTTTGGGATGTATTTTTACATATACCCATGTTGGGTGAGAGAAATATCTCTGTAAACTGACAACTTTGTATAAAAAAATTTAAAAAGTTGTCATTTACAGATATATTTTTCACACCCAGCATGGGTATATGTAAAAATACACCCCAAAACACATTGACCTACTTCTCCTGAGTACGGCGATACCACATGTGTGACAATTTTTTGCAGCCTGGGTGCGCAAAGGGGCCCAAATTCCAACGAGTACCTTTAGGATTTCACAGGGCATTTTTACGCATTTAGATTCCAGACTTCTTCTCACGCTTTAGAGACCCCTAAAATGCCAGGGCAGTATAAATACCCCACAAGTGACCCCATTTTAGAAAGAAGACACCCCATGGTATTCCGTGAGGGATATGGTGAGTTTATGTAAATTTTATTTTTTGTCACAAGTTAGTGGAATATGAGACTTTGCAAAAAACAAAACAAAAAAAAAAATATCAATTTGCGCTAACTTGTGCCCAAAAATTTTTTTTCTGTGAACTTGACATGCCCCTCACGGAATTCCTTGGGGTGTCTTCTTTCTAAAATGGGGTCATATGTGAGGTGTTTGTACTGCCCTGGCATTTGAGGGTCTCCGCAATCATTACACGTATGGCCAGCATTAGGAGTTTCTGCTATTCTCCTCATATTGAGCATACGGGTAATGAGCTTCTGGGCTGAAGAAAAAAAAATGAACGGCACAGATTTTTTCATTCGCATCGATCAATGTGGATGAAAAAATCTCTGCCAAAATCAGTGACTGCGGTGCGGTGGGCTGGGCGCTAGCTACCTAACAAGTAGCTAACTAACTGGCGGTGATAAGGGACCCTTATGCCCCATTCACACGTCCGCAATTCTGTTTGTGGAACGGAATTGCGGACCCATTAATTTCTATGGGGACAGACTTTGTCCCGCTCGGATTCGGAATTGTGGATCCGCACTTCCGGGTCTGCACTTCCGTTCCGCAAAAATATAGAACATGTCCTATTCTTGTCCTCAATTGCGGACAAGAAAAGGCATTTTCTATATAGTTCTGGCAATGTGCGGATCTGCAAAATGCGGAAAGCACATTGCCGGTGTCCGTGATCTGCAGATCCGCGGATCAGTGGATCCGCAAAACACGTATGGACATGTGAATGTAGCCTTACAGGGGGGTGATCAGTGACAGAGGGGTGATCAGGGAGTCTATATGGGGTGATCAGGGGTTAACAAGGGGTTAATAAGTGACGGGGGGTAGTGTGGTGCTTGGTGCTACTTTACATAGCTACCTGGTCCTCTGGTGGTCGATCCCAGCAAATGGGACCACCAGAGGACCAGGTAGCAGGTATATCAGACGTTGTTAACAAAACAGCGTCTGATATACATCTTTGATGCGATTTATTTTGCATCTACATCCTGCCAGCGATTGATCATCGCTGGCAGGCTGCAGTATAACTGCTGAGATGCGATCTGCTGTGAACGCGCGCGCGTGCGTGTTCACAGCAAATCTCGCCTCTCGCGAGATGATGCGCCGCCGCGTCAAGTAGGAACAAGCCTGCCGCCTGGACGCAGCCCTGCGTTAGGCGGTCGGCAGGCGGTTAATAGATGCACACTGTTGAGAAACAAATTGTATGTGAGTGAATCAAAGTCCAAGAAAATATCGATTTTTCCTCAATGGTGGTAAAAAAAAATCATACTTACTTCATACGTTTGAGTGTGAAGAGCCGACTGCAGCCATCTTGATTGAAAATCTTGCACAAAATCCCATGCGCCGTGACTTATGACATCACCACACTGGCCGACAAGATGACAACATTACAGGCCGCTTGAGATTTCACGCTAGATCTTAAATCAAGATGGCGGCAGCCGGCTCTTCGCAATCAAATGGATGAGGAAAGTATGATTTTATTTTTAATTTTTAATTTTACACTGTAATATTAATGTCAGATGCAGCAATCAGCTAGAAACGCAGCATCTGAGGGGTGCAATGGCCGGGAGTGGCACAATCACCGCTCCTGTCATTGCACCCACTACTTGAAATGCTCTTTGTGGCAAAGTAATTGATTGCAAAGCATTATTTTTCAATACTTCGCTCATCACTAGAAACAATGTATGGACACTTTAAGAATAAACAAGAATTTATGCTTGAGTCCCATTCATAGATGTATGTAGATTTACCCCCTTCCACAATTAAACCATACCACATTTGAGAAGATTTAATACATCCTTAAAGTCTTCTAAATGAAATGTTTATGGCATTAGAGAGAAGGATTTTTAACAGTCTCACTGAAATACAAGCTAATTAATATTCATGCTGTTCTTCAAGAGAAAGTTGTTAAAACAACAGACAACAGATGACAAGACAGGCTACAGAATTCACAGTTACTCATAATAAATATGTAGTACTAATCAACAAGGGAAATGAGGCAGATTCTAACTTATAAGGAAGACATAAAAATAGCTGCAGAGGATTCAAAGAAACAAATACCTGTAAAACTAAGAAGAATAAATATATTCAATTTTGTTACAAGTGGCATTTCTGCCCTCGACACTATCTAAAATGGGGCGTGGTGAAAGTGGCGAGTGGGCAAGTTTTGACTCTGGAGGATGGACAGCCAAAGATTTGAAACGTTACAACAAGGCCTGTGTTTCGACATAAATTAGTGTCATCCCCAGGCAGCACTGGAGAGTTTAATATGTGGCGTAAAACGGCGGTCTTTGATAAATCTCCCTCATAATGTTTCTGTTATTGTTTCTTTGATTAAATGTAGTGGCTTTTATGCATTTAATTTGCTGCAGTACAGTATATTATGGCAGCGGTTATGATTAAACACAGTGCTGCACTCACCAGATTAGTCAAAAGGGTTCATATCCTGTATCTGGCATAGGCTAATGCCAGATCAGACCTGGAATTGTTTTCAGCCTTTTTTTTCTACTTGGTGCAACTCTGAATTCCTGTCCTTGTCCACTATTCTATCAACAAAATTTGTTTCATAAAAACTACTACAGGGGTTCTACAAATATACCATTCAGCCCAAAGGCATATACTTCAGTTTATTTGTAAGGGGAATGTCCCTGTGGAATGGTGCACGCTTTCTACAGTTGAAAGACGGCTGAATTTTTATTTGGTCTGAAATAAGCTTTGAAGATCATTCAGGAGAAGATAAATAAGGACTGGAGACCAAGCCATCAGAAACTCAGTTTCTCACTATCCTCGGGTTTCAAACTTTAGGCTGGTGCCTTCCCAGCCATTCTGACAACATGCAGATCTATATGTTCAGTCCCCTCAGTAACTCTGCAACCTCTAGTTTCTCCCTCTTCTCATGGGTCCCTGTCACATTGTCTACAGCTCACCTGCACTCTCCACGGTGAATATGCTCTGGAACTCTGCATTCACACACTCTGAGCAGGTCCATCAGTCATCTCACATGGTCTGATAACACACACTGCTACCAGCATCATTTCTCCTTTTTATCATGTCACCTTAACCCTTAGAACCACTATTCAGATGAAAGGCTTAGCAACACAACACTCACTGCTACATCAGTTTTGGGCTTTATGTGGACCTGCCTGCCAGCACCTTTCCCTGCAGTAATGACAGGGCTGAAGGCATCACCATACATAATGTCATGCCAGCCAAGCACGATGAATAACAAAGGTGAAGCATGCTAATGGGAATGACTGCAAAAAGATGCACCATGATAACATACAATTGACCATACTGGCCGAACTCTCATGCTGATGTTAGAAGCTGAGACTTTCGCCAATATATTCTGGTCAGGAACATATTGGAGCCTGTTCGCACCGCATCTAGGTATCTCAGTTTGGCATGGGACCCTAGCGCTAACCTACCTGTAGTGTGTGAACACAGTCCAATAGGTGCTAAGGTCCGACTCAAAGCCACACTCCAACATACCTCCATAGTAAGATCACTAATACAATGGGAGGGAGGAGGAGACTGCGAGCCCCACCTATAACGGGCCATGTGACACAGGCTACCAGGTGCACCAGAATGTTACCAATAATCAGCATTGGCACATTCCATACATATAAAGAAAAAAATCACAGAATGAAGTGGCCAGTATGGTAAGCTGCATGTTATTATGGTGCACCTTTTTGCAATGATTGATGTATATGTATATTCTCATCCACACATTATTTCATCTTGTGTAGGATTTTTTTTGGTGCATGTGATCCGCTGTTGCATCCTCCATTATACACATTTTTGCTGGGGATTGCTGTGAAGTGGATCACATGCGGCAGAACTGCTCCCCCGGTTATAAACACGCTACAGTATTTGGGGTTTCTTCAGCAGTTCCTCACATTTACGCCACTTCATTCTGTGATTTTTTTCTTAGCATGCTAACGGGGCACAAAATATGTAATCTGTAAACTTTTACAGCTAAACACACACAAATTTAGCTAATATAGAGGAATAAAATCCGACAACAATGAGTCACATGTACAAAATTAATGTTTATTTTATATAATAATAAATATCACACAGTAACATGACCAAATACATAATAAAAAGGAAGCAGCAATGCAGGAGTAACTACAGTCCATCACACTCCCCTGGATACAAAAATATGCCTGAACATGATAACATGACAGCCATACTCACTCCAAAGTAACGAGTCTAATCATGTATTGCACATTGCCCATGAGTCCCCAAGGTACTACAGCACCCATAACTACACAAACCACTATACATAAGGCATAATATGGGAACATTTATTTTCCTTGCTTATATACTGTTGACATATTCCACTATCAATATTAGTATGTGTGGGAGAAACACCATGCAAACACAGGGCGAACATCTGCTCTTCATGAAGATGGTACCCTTAGGCCTCTTGCACACGACAGTATTTTGCGGACCGCATACTGGCAGTTTTCTCAGTTCAGTATACTGACAGTATACTAAACCATTCACTATCAAAAATACTGAAGTGTCTCCGTATGCCTTCCGTTTCCGTTTTTCCGTTTTTCTGTTCCGTTTAAATATAGATCATGTCCTATTCTTGTCCGCAAATCACGTTCAGTGGCTCCATTAAAGTCAATGGGTCCGCAAAAAAAAACGGAAAGCATACGGAAAGGCATCCGTATGTCTTCCGTATTCGTTCTGTTTTTTCTGAACAATCTATTGAAAATTTTAAGCCCAGCCCAATTTTATTATGGAATTACTGTATATGCCATATGGAAAAACGGAACCGAAACGGAAACATAACGGAAGCGGAAAAACGGATCCGATAAACACAGACCGCAAAATACTGAAAAAGCCATACGGTCGTGTGCAAGAGGCCTTAGTGGAACTTGGAACCAGAATAGCAATGTATGAAGACTAATCACTGACCCACTGCATTGACATTTTAATTTGCTGAGATTTTTGGAATTCGAGATAGTAGAGTTAAATATTCTAACTATTGCTCTCGTATACTGTATGCCCTAAATTTCAGTGTCCAAAATCTCAGTGGCAGGGATATGGGACTTCCCCACTGGTCTGCAATTTACATTTAGTTGCTTTGTTGCCTCGGTATTGAGCTACATAATTAATGTGAGAACATCAGTGGAGGAGGAATAGTGACTTCATCCATTTATTAACTAATTTTAAATATACTGCAATTGGCTGTTATAAATCATTGGATAAAATCTGCCGGTTGTCATTCAGATAGCCAGGTACTAACTAGGTCGGTATCATGGTGAACAAGCAATGTGTTAATGTTTAAAGACAAGCAATGTAATTTTCAGTTCCTTTTAGTGGGAAATCGAGCCCGTACTGTCACTGGTGATGTACTTCAGAACATTCAGCTTCCAAGTGTTTCAAGGCTTTGATCTTACTTTTTCAAGCGCACCTGTTCACTTGCAAGGAAAATCAAATGCTGATGATTAAATGCAGGTCTGGTTATAATTTTGCCTGGGAAAGAAGTCCCTTTTATAAACACTTCAATCTAAGGGATTAAAGGCTCTCTTCATACATGCGATAGAAGAGTTCATGCTATTATATTGCAATGGACTTGTATTTCTTTGGTACTTTTTTTCTGTCAGAAAAGCACATACAGTACGTTCTGTATTCCATTTGGTAACATTGGGTTCTATGGAAAATGTTCAATAACTGACATTAAATGCTATATAGTAATGTCTTGACCTGATATGGCATATTCTATATACATGCGATTTGTGGCTGAAGTGTCTGAAAAATCCAGTCTATCGTAGGATTATGTAGATGACTTGTATGTCCAGTCTATCGTAGGATTATGTAGATGACAAATCTGCTTCGGGAAAATACCTTGTAGACACATCCACCATGACCCATCACAATACAAACTACCCACCCCCCACTTTCCAAAGAACACCTATTTTGTGACCATTTGCATAGGCTCCTCCCCTTTGACATCCATTTCAAGCAGCAATCCTGCTGGAAATGGGTCAGTTGAGAGGCATGCAATGTTTCATAATATTCAAAACAGTAGCTGAATTATTATCATTAGTGTAAGACTATGGACAATGTAAAAATGGGTAGTTTAATAATTAAAATAACCTGGCAATTTTCATTTTTTTTTTTAGATATCCAATTCCTTACAAAAAATGGTCCCACAAATATGGCAATGAGTTAAAGGCATTGCATCCCGAAACATATTCTACAATTTTCAAACCAGCACCTGGATCTGAATACTTTTGTAATTGCATGTAATTAAAAATTTAGTATAGCCAATGAGCAATTCAATAAAATGTATTTGTATAGCGCCACATGCTGGTATTTTTTTGTCGGTCTCACTGACTGACTTTAAGGGAGTTTTATACTGATAAGCTATCCTCTGAATAAGTCATCAGTATCTGATCTGTGCGGGTCCGACACCCGGGACCTCCACCGATCAGCTGTTTAAGGAAGGCACCAACGCTCACAGTAGCAAGTGGCCTTCTCTCTGCTCACCAAGCACGGAGTTAGCATCATTCACTTCTATAGGGATAAGCTCCGCTGAGGTCATGTGACAGATGAACATGACATCACTTGGCCTAGGAAAAGCTGCGAGAAGGCTGCAGTTCTACAGAGAGTACTACTGCTTTCTCAACAGCTGATTGGTGGGGGTCCTGGATGTTGAACCCCCACTGATCAGATACTGATAACCTGTCCAGAGGATAGGTCATCAGTGTTAGGCTACATGCACACGACCGTTGCCTGCCTCCGCGTCCGCTCCTCCTTGAAATTTTGCGTCCGTCAAAAAAAACGGATGACGGACCGTTTTTTTTGATGGACCGTTTTTTTTGACGGATCCATTGTAAAAATGCCTATCCTTGTCCGCAAACGTGAAAAAAATAGGACATGCACTATTTTTTTGACGGAATGAAAACACGGATCACGGATGCGGAACACAAACGGTTGACCATCCGCATTTTTTGACGGACCCATTGAAATTAATGGGGAAGCATCCAATCCGTGAAAAAAAACTGAACGGACGCGGAAACAAACAACGGTCGTGTGCATGGGGCCTTAAACAGAGATTTGTAGGTAAATAAATATCTGCATGGCTGACTGCATGGTTTAGGCAGATGGATTGTTGCATGTCTGTTTTCTTGTGGTAGGCAGAGAGATTAACACTTTCCTGTGTGCTCGATAAGACAAACAGAGCAACACACTTGAAGCTGCATGTTGTTGGCATGAAAATGAATACCTCCCTAGATGTAGGTTGAGAACAAATGCCTGGTTGTGTTGGATAGGCAGTTAGACTGCTGAATACTAGTGATGAGCGGCAGGGGCAATATTCTACCAAATTCGAATCTGGTAGAAGATTTGTCATATGTTTGCGAATTTGCTATTATTTTCTAGACTGCGAAAATCGGCAATGTAATATTCGCGTAATGCGCACGCAATACAGGCGTGGATCACTATAGCTACATTTTTCAAACTGCTCGAAGTCTAATGAGACTGGTGAAAATAGTTGGCCGAACATTACAATAGCTTTATATGCAGATAGAGTGCTCCAATATATACGCAATTGCGCAAATCGGCAATAATGATTCAAATAATTTGGCGCAATACGTACAACTTGACATTTTAGCAGGTCTGACTACATATTAGTGAATGTAGCACTATGTATTGTTGTGAACTTGTGATATCACAGCACTATGTATGTAGCATGTATGTATGGACAGCACACTACCTAACACCCTGCACTGGAACACTATATCACTATCTAACCTACACTATCTCCAACTAACTATCTTTATTATATATATATATATATATATATATATATATATATATATATATGCTAACTAACTATCTAATGTAATGTGACACAGGAAAGCACAGAGTACAGCAATGACACTGCTGTCTTTCTCAAAACTGTAATAAACTGTAGAATATGGCTGTGGGGAGGTTCTTATATAGTAAAGGGGTAGGCTACTTTCCTATTGGTTGCTAGGGATGTTGCTAAGCTCAGACAAAGACATTGCAGCCTTCTCATTGGCCCACAAGCAAAAAGGGAGGTTACTGATGAAAAAAAAGTTGAATATTCAAAAATGCGAATATATATCACTATATTCTAAATATTCGCAAATTCTCAAAGTTGCGATATTTGCTATTAAATTTCGCAATTCGAATATACGCACCCAACACTACTGAATACCTGGGTGTATGTCCTGGATTACATGTCCAAGGCAGCAGAATAGGGAAAGTGCATGGTACTGGCCGTGAATTTAGGGCTGCACAAATAAAACATTAATGCCTCACTGGCCAATATCGCACACCTTCCAACAATTCCTTAATGTTATAAGGTCCAGCCACCTCGACAGTAGTTGGTAGGCTGTCAGTACAAATTAATTTTTCTATTTCCCACAGTTTTTAATGGATACCAATAAACTTAATTCCTTTTTAATTGAGACTTTACCTGATATATAGTGAAATTATGAAAATAAAAAAAAATAAAAAAATTCTGGAGGACCTTTACTCCAAAGAGCAGATGAAATATGGCATACCAGCGGGTCTGAAAATAAAAAAATAAAGATTGGAGCCTGACACCTTTAAAGACTATGGACACCTTCCAGGCAATTTTTTATGATTGCATTTTACTCATTTTGGGCTAAAAATCATTTTTTATGTTGGTCTTTATTAAAATTGTTCAGAAACTTTTGAGAAACAAGGGCTAAAAAATCTGTGTTTGCAATGTATCACTTCTCAGTCCCCTCAGCTGACAGCTTATGTGAAGCTTTATCTCTGATCTCCTGATCTCATTAAGGCCCCTTTCACACGAGCGAGTTTTCCGCGCGGGTGCAATGCGTGACGTGAACGCATAGCATCCGCACTGAATCCTGACCCATTCATTTCAATGGGTCTGTGTACATGAGCGTTTTTTTCACGCATCACTTGTGCGTTGCGTGAAAATCGCAGCATGTTCTATGTTCTGCGTTTTTCACGCAGAACTAGCCCCATAGAAGTGAATGGGGCTGCGTGAAAAACGCATTGCATCCGCAAGCAAGTGCGGGTGCGTTGCGTTTTTCACTGATGGTTGCTAGGAGATGTTGTTTGTAAACCTTCAGTTTTTTATCACGCGCGTGAAAAACGCATCAAAACGCATTGCACCCGCGCGGAAAAAACTGAACAACTGAACGCAATCGCAGGCAAAACTGAATGGCTTTGCGTGTGAAATCGCACAGTTTTCACTGAACGCATCCGCAACGCATCCGGACCTAATCCGGACACGCTCGTGTGAAAGGGGCCTAAGGCTACATGCACACAAACGTTGTTTGTTTCCGTGTCCATTCCACAGTGTGCTGACCGCATCAGTATGTCTGTTCCGTAGCCCCACAAAAAAAATAGAACATGTCCTATTCTTGTCCGTTTTAGGCATTGTTACAATGGTTCCGCAAAAAAGAAAAAAAAAACAGATGACATACAGATATACATTTTTTTTTGCGGATCGCAAAACACATATGGTCGTGTGCATGTAGCCTAATACTCATTTAAGCCATATTCTTTCTTTCAGTTTGATAAGAGTTTAGCTATAATGAATGTATATAAAGTCAGGAGATCATATAAAAAAGCTCCACAAAACTGTCAGCTGATGGAACTGAGAAATTATACTTTTCAAACAGACTGGTTTTTTTAACCCCTTTATCTCAAAAATGGCTAAATATTTTTAATAAATGCCAATTGAACAAAAAATTATTTTAGCCCAAAATGGGTAAAATGCAATCATAATTTTTTTTCCCACGTCCACAGAATGTAATGCCCTTATTTTATGAATAATTTACCTGTAGAGTTACACTTCTACTGCTCTTTTTGGACAGAGCTGCTTTTTCATAACTCCTTTCTGAATAATCTGTGCTGAGCCCCAAGAATATTCCTGAACTCTTAGCATACTATTAGCTAGGAAGTTATGCAGTTAACATAGCGATGGAATTCAGTTGGCCAGCACCCTTCTCATTAATCAAATTTAATTTCCATAGAGCCGCTGGCACAGTTCCACATATTAACTAGATTTTTAAGTTACTGGCTCTGTATCGTTAATCCTCTAAAAAAAGAAGCTGTTTAATGCTATATTCTGCAGACTGATGCATTGCTCATAAATCTCCAGTTACAGGTTTTCAAATTGATCAGGGCATATAAAGGTTTCCTCACCTGTGTAATGATTTTACACTAGGAAATTAAAGTCATCTTCATTTAATGGTAACTTAATTGATTTAAAATCAGGGATACCCAATAGCAACTATTGGCTTTCCAAGATAAATACAAATTGAAAACTAAATATATAATCCAAGTGTTTTTGAATCAATATTCTGAATCGATATCCAAATGTATTTGCGATAAAAGCAAATACTATATACAGCATATACAGTACTCACAGCAGTAAGCAATGCTCCAGTTATGACTGACTCCAAGATATTTTGTTAGGTCATGGTCAAGTACTTCTCCAAAATGTACTTTACGGTGGTCAGGCCAGTAGGGAGAGGTTTCTACTACCGCCTAACAAAAGGTAAAGCAACCAAAATCTATAATAAATATGTAAGATTTCATATTTATTTCATTTAATTCCTTTTTTTAGAGGCAGCATATTTTTACACATTGTGGAATTGTCATCGTTCACCTCGGTTTCTATCTCTAATCTTTATTTATCGATCTGAACCAGACACAATGCAATAGATTTTCTAATCCTGTCTATTGTTTATACCATTACTGTATATAAAAAATAAGACAGAGCGCATCAAGTAACACCCTTGTGATAAAATGGAGGTGTTTTGATGAGCCACCATGATCAGCCCCCATAGGTTATGCCCCAATAGAGGTTCAGATCAGCAGCAAGTGTCCCAAGATCCACGTCATTTGGCATAATCAGAACATGTCTCTCGATGGGCAAGGAATTGTATCAAGGAAAATAAAAAATAAAAATCACTGTTATCCGTACTAGATCCAATGACAAGTATCTTCATCTTCTAGAACCGACACATTGTCCTGTGTAACTGAAGAAGGACCCGAAAAGTGTTTTTTTATTACTTTTACTGGATCTAGGTACCAGAGATTTTTAAATGTTTTCCTTGATGTAGTTTTTAGTGTACAAAATTTAATGTCAGTCTAAGTTTATACCACTTAAGGTGGGTTCACACTAGCGTTATGGTTTCCGTTCTGGCCTTCCGTTATAATGGAACATAACGGAATCCATAAGACGGAAGGACGGATCCGTTCTTTTGCCCATAGACTTCTATTACCCTTAGAGGTCACAGCCATCCTGGACCTCACGTGGGTAACTAGCTTATTGCATTATATCTCATCAGAGCATATGTCCATCTATGATATGCCTTGGCATCAGTATAAGGTACCATTGGTATCCACCTTGTTGTGTCTATCCAGCCAATAAGGCACCATTTATAGCTATCTATATATGTACATCAGCCAGTCTCTCTTCATCTTATTGATTATTGCACTTTTGAGCCTGATTTGATTTACCCCCTGAGGAACCCATAACAAGTAGGGGGAAACACGTTGGGGTTGCAGGTTCTTTTTAGGGTTGTTTTAGGATTACATAGGCCTAGGTTCGGGGACGGAGGGTCACCACCATCAGGTGACGCCTCTGGGCTGAGGCTTAGAGAGGTACATTCTAGGGACAGTGATTCCCCCCTCTCGCCTCTTATTTCCATTATTTCCAGGCACCCTGAACATCCCTATACTAGTATTGTTTGTGAACAGCAATTTATATATTACGAATGCTGTATTAATATTGACCTTTGGTCGTTTTAAGATGATATCAATAAAATTTAGTGTTTTTAAAAAGGTCTAATTTTTTGGTTAGTTTTCTATTACCCTTACCAGCATTTAGCACCAAACATTTTTGGCCCACATTGTCACACCCCTGTCCTTTAGACCATGCCACTTTTTTGATAAGCCACACCCCTCATCAGACAAGTCAGAAAAATGTTTAAAATACAATACATTTGGAGCAAAACATGGACGCCAGTGTTATAGCACAAATTGTGACAGAATGTGGCCTCTCTCAATGTGCCATTCCTATCCTTTCTTCTTGGCCTTGAGATATTCTCAAGATTAGTAGCCCAACAGAATGGAACCAACTTTTATTTTTTTTAAAGCTAGTCATCTGTCTCAAGGGGAAAGGTAAGAAAGTACACACCAGAAAGTATGTTTTGGTCTATGAAAAAATTACCTGGAGAGACTGCACAAACACAAAGGGAACACAGGGAATAACTGCAATGCAAAATCTGAGGCCCTACCTTTTCAGCCCCCTTGAAGTTTTCCTGTACTTTAAGAAGCTTTTGATCATAATAGTCATAGTGACATATAAAAGGTTTTGATTGTGTGTGGATATGAGTGCTAAAACCAACGCCAATCGCTAAAATAAGTAGGAAGAGGTGCTCGCACTGAGCGCTGTCTCTTCCAACTACTGAAGCTGGACAGAGATAGGCTCACAGTCACAGACTTTCTATTGAACCAATTATCAGCAGTGAGGAGACACGTAATTCTGACATAATAACTTTTTCTCTTTGTTTTAGCAATTGGGGGGGAGGTCACAGCACTCAGACCCCAACTGATGAAAAGCTTTCATATGTCAGTATGACAAATTAACTATTTTTCAAAAGTACATTTACACTTTAGGCTCCAGAGCCCCAGGGCAACAAACAACCTCATACTGAAACTGTCTTTGATTTGACTCCCAAGTTGCTGTGAGCATGACCCCAGAATCCCCCCCCCCAAAAAAAAAAAAAAAAAAAAAAAAATATATATATATATATACAGAGCTGTTGATATAAATCATCCTGTATATTACTGCATAATCACATGGTCCATCACCATGGTAAGATGGACCATGTGATGTGACGTCATAACAGGTCCTTTAGATCTTAGCTGATGCTGGGAAAGAGAGGACAGATCGCAACTACGCGATCAAGTGGCTAAGGTAAGTTAACTTTTATTATTTTTAACCCCTTCCACTTCATTTTACTATGCTTTCTTTATTAAGAATGCTATTATTTCCCCTTTTAACCATGTTATAGGGGAAAATAATAAAGATCGGGTCCCGTTGCTAAGCAATCATGCGGGAAAATCGCAACGCATCCGCACATGCTTACAATATAGAGCATGCTGCAATTTTCGCCGCAACGCAGAAGTGATGTGTGAAAATCACCGCTCATGTGCACAGCCCCATAGAAATGAATGTATCCGGATTCAGTGCGGGTGCAATGCATCCTCCTCACGCATTGCACCCGCGCGGAAAACTCGCCCGTGTGAAAGGGGCCTTATTAGTTCAAAAGGAACCAGTCACTAGACATTTGGTGATTTAATCTATGCCATGCTGCTATAGTACCTTTTAATAATGTTTGCACATGAACCTGCTTAATCCTCTCATTTTACTCGGGGCTGTAGTTAGAGTTCATGCTGTCCCCTAGGCACTTTACTGCCCCTACCCCCATCGATGTCCATACAATTTCGATTGCTAAAGGCCAAACGCTCTCTAGAACAACAACTATCCCGACTAATTCTAACATATACATGCATGCTTAACTGAAAGCCGCACTGCAACAAAACTGTGTAAAACACCAAGGGGCAGAGTAGAATAAGGCTGAAGGTCTCCTACTTCAGTATTATGCCTCATTTACTTGTAAGTGTTTGGTCAGTGATTTCCATCAGTGATTGTGAGCCAAAACCAGGTGCGGCTCTAAACAGAGAACGGGTGCAGATCTTTCCCTTCTACCTTATGTCTGTGGAGGCTCCAATCCTGGTTTTGGCTCACAATCACCGAAGGAAATCACTGATCAAAACACTGACGTGTGAATGAGGCTTTAATAGGAAGTCCAGTGAAGTTAGGTGCGTCTAATTTATTAAAAGGGCATACGCTTCTTAAGGAGGTATTCCAGTAAAGTAACTACATTTTTGAAAAACTGAATTAAGGCTGCAAGCTGTGACCCAACCAGAACCCATACCTATCACCAGAGCTTCAATTTACCTTGCAATCCATTTGTCTAGCTCCTGTGTGAGCAAGTATCATAGTGCCTGATCTTCCCTCACAAAACTACAATCCCCACAATCCCTAGCTTTCCTGCTGTGAGTGTTGAGGTTTATTGATTGGCTGCCTGATATCACAGTCTGGTCACGCCCCCTCAACTCAGTAATCACCAGCACATTAACACGCCCTTTGTTTCACAAGACATTTAGCTAGAAGATTGAAACACACTGAGCATGCTCGACCTAACAAAGGCTCAGAACTACAGGTCGAGGCCATGGTAATTTATGAGAAAACAGTGGATAGCAGAGGAAGAAAACTACTTTTATAACTACTGAAGGGTAAATATGTGAAATTTATATTATATTAGGTAATTATTGAGGATGATTAGTCCAAAACATAAGTTACATTTATGGTAACCAGAATACACCATTTAATTTGTCATTGTGTGACTTTTCATGGTGACTGATCATCCCTCACAAAACTTCAAAGACTTCAATCCCCACAATCCCTAGCTTTACTGCTGCAAGTGTTGATGTTTACTGATTGGCTGCCTGATATACAGTCCAGTCTGGCCCCCCCTGCTCAGTAATTATCAGCACATTAACACTCCCTTTGTTTCACAAGACCTTTAGCTAGAGAATTGAAACACACTGAGCATGCTCGACCTAACAAAGGCTCAGAACTACAGGTCGATGCCATGGTAATTTATAAGGAAACAGAGTGGGTAGCAGAGGAAGAAAACTACTTTTATAACTACTGAACGGTAAATGTGTGACATTTACATTGTATTAGGTAATTATTGATGATGAATTAGTCTAAAACATAAGTTATATTTATGGTAAGCGGAATATCCCTTTAATAAATTAAGCAATTCTTTTGGCAGTCCAAGCAACTAAATGCAAAACAATGCCAGCTATGCCAAACTGTGTTCTGCTAACAAGGTTAATGTCACAAATGAGATCAGAAAACTCTCTTTTACTCACACCAGAACCATACAAGTCACTCTAAGGCAGCGTTTCTCAAATAGTAGGGGCGCGAGGCTCCGTAAAGGGGGGCTCCAGGTGACAGGAGATGAACGCTTCCACTGTGGAAGCGTTCATCTCCATAGTGATCTGTATCGCCGTCCTCTGGACAGCGATACAGATCGCTGTGCTGTGTGGCAGTGGAGGGAGAGGCGTCTCCCTCCCCTGCTCCTCTGATAGGCGGCGGGCCTTGTGCCGGCAGCCTATCAGAGCGGTTCAGGCGGCGCGATGACGTCATCGCGCCGCCTGAGCAGAGTGCAGAGCGGGACACAGGCCGAAAGAGGCCTGCAACCAGCGCTTCCAGAGAGGTAAGTATTGGGTGGGTGAGGGGACCCTGGATCCTGGACCCTATTGGGGGGGAGGAGAGCCTGCACATAATTTGGGGGAGAGAGAGCCTGCACATGATTTGGGGGGAGAGCCTGCACATGATTTGGGGGTGAGAGAGCCTGCACATGATTTGGGGGAGGGGGGAGCCTGGACCCTGCACATGATTTGGGGGGAGGGGGTTAATGTAGCCTGCACATGATTGGGCAGGGGGGTTAATGGAGCCTGCATATGATTGGGGGGGGGGTTAATGGAGCCTGCACATGATTGGGGGGGGGGGGTTAATGGCCCTCACCTGTGGGGAGATTGGTGTACTTATAACAATTTTATAGACAAATGATACTATTTACAGTCGCGCGGGGGGCGTGAAATGTTTTCTTCTTCCTAGGGGGGGCATGACAGAAAATAACTGAGAAGCACTGCTCTAAGGCTACCTGTACATGGTGCAGTTTTACAAGCAGAAAATTGGCATGAAAATTACAAACACAATAAAAAACACACAAAAATCTGCACTATTTATTTTTTGTGCAGTTTTTATGTATTTTGTTGTTGTGGATTTTGTGTTTATGTTAACAATCTCAGTCCATGGGGGAAAAGCCTATGTAAGGTGCGGAATTGCACAAACAATTGGCATGCTAAGTATTTTAGAAATGTTAAAATCATCACAGGGGGTCAATTTCCATATGCAAACAAATATACATAGGCTTAGACTTATCAAGGTCGGCACTGCCAAGTGCCAGAGAAGGCATGTAATTTATGACGAGGCGCAGGATTCATCATAAATGACCTGTCTCCTCCGGCTCTCCGTGTGCTGGAATGAAATCTATGGCAGCTCGGAGCTTTCTGGAATAAATAATAATGAATTGGCCCGAGCCGATGGTGCCACCCTCACAATTCCTTCACTTTGCCCTTACCATAAAATGCAGATTGCAACTAAAAATCTGGTGGATTTGCAACTTTTATACCCCAAAAAGAGGCAGCAAAAGATGAATTTGCCCCAAGGTATACATGGGATTTGCCAACTGTCATTCAGTTTTCTTATAATGTATTATGCTGTAGCTTTTCTGCATGAAAATCTGTCCGGGAAAACTGTCTTAATCCACAGTAACCCTAATGCAGTAACATCAGTCATTTATGTTAGTTTCCAACCCAACTGATCGTCAGTGAATAATAAAGTGAATGTGTCATACACATCCAAGAACCAAAAAACACACCTTTAAAGGTGTTTTCTGGGATTCTGATATCCTCAGGATTAGTCATCAGTTTCCGTGGGGGTCCGACACATGAGACACTTGTCGAACAGCTGTTGTATAGCAGCTGTGTTTAGTATTGCAGCTCAGCCCCATTTACTTGAATGTGACTGAGCTACATCTAAGTCATGTACTAATGAACATGATGCCACTGGCATAGGAAAAGACCACAGTGCTCACTGGAGAGCCACAGCCTCTTCAGACAGCTGATCATGTGGGGTGCCAGGAGTCGACCCCCACCAATCTGATATTGATGACTTATACTGAGCATAGGTTATCAATATCAAAATTTCGACAACCCCTTTAACAAGTAGTGCACTGCTACCTATTATATATTTTCCAATAAATCCAGACAACTAATGACTAATTGACAAAGAATATTATTAGAAAGCACTTCTTGTATCTGTAGCTTATCTGCATAATCTATGCCCAGTAACTTCAGACCTCTTGGCACGCATGGCACATTAGTTCCTGCCCAGGGAGACTTACTGCCGGCCTGAGTCAGACTCAGGGCATCAGAGCTGACAATCTAATTATCACCTCAGTCTATATATCACCTCAGTCTGTATATTATTACATCAGTCTGTATATTATTACATCAGTCTGTATATTATCACCTCAGTCTGTATATTATCACCTCAGTCTGTATATAATAATTTTAGTCTGTATATAATGACCTCAGTCTGTATTTTATCACCTCAGTCTGTATATTATCACCTCAGTCTGTATATTATCACCTCAGTCTGTATATAATAATTTTAGTCTGTATATAATGACCTCAGTCTGTATTTTATCACCTCAGTCTGTATATAATGACCTCAGTCTGTATATAATGATCTTAGTCTGTATATTATCACCTCAGTCTGTATATTATTACCTCAGTCTGTATATAATGAGCTCAGTCTGTATATTATTACCTCAGTCTGTATATTATCACCTCAGTCTGTATATAATGGCCTCAGTCTGTATATAATAATCTTAGTCTGTATATTTTCACCTCAGTCTGTATATTATCACCTCTATAAATACATAATCACCTCAGTCCATATATTTTCACCTCAATCCATATACTGTATTATCACCTCAGTCCATATATTATAACTTCAGTTCATATATTTTCACCTCAATATGTATATAATCACCTCAGCCTGTATATAATCACTTCAGTCCATATATAATCACCTCAGTCTGTATATATATATTTTCACCTCAGTCGTATATTATCACTTCATTTCCATATGTAAAATGTAATCACCATTAACTTTCTCTACATGATAAATGCCATTTGCTGAAGTGAGACAACCCCTTTAACTCCTTTCCCTGCTGCCTCCACGATTTTGCTATTGGAAATTACAGAGAGGAGGTGTAAGTGGAAAGAACTACAACTCCTAGCATTTCCAGGGTGTTATTATGTGATATAAGAGGACATTACAGGCAGGAGGTATAAGAGGAGGGAACTACAATTCCCAGCATGTCTAGGCTGTTATTATGTGATATCAGGGAAACGCCCCAACCAGGGTGTGTCCTGGTGGGTGAGGGAGAGTGGACCAGTTACCTTGAGGCTTACACTCAGTTCACACTTTCGCGTAAAACGCCGCGTTCGAACGCGCAAAACAGTACAGGAACCATGCCTTCCCATGGGGGTGGTTCACACTTGCGCGTTTTTATGCGCGTTCGAAGGCAAGTATGTTCGCGTTAATTCGGGCGTTTTTCGAGCGTTTGGTGGCAATAGACTTCAATGGGAAACGCAATAGGCGTGTTGTTCGGGCGTTTGTGCAGCGTAAAACGCGCCTATGGATGCGCGTTTTACAAAGTTTGCAACATGCTGAATCAGCCACCATGGAATGTCACACCTCTAAAGCACTCAGATTGGCCAAACTATATCATTGGTCATTGGCCAACTATGCAGTCAATCACATAAACGTGCGTCAAACGCGCCTACACTATTTACCAAAACGCTTGACAAAAACGCGCCTAAACGCCAGTCTTGAACGCACCAAAAACGCTAGGCTTCAAAACGCTCAGGTCTGAACCCAGTGTTATGATTTCCACCAACATCATTACCACTCTCATCTCACCCTCCCTGCCAGGTTGTTACAGACACCCAGCTCAGCAGAGCTAGCGCTGACTTCACAGGCACAGTGGGTGCACTAACAGCCAGGACACCAAAAGTATTCACTACTCCACCCCAGATGACTAGTAGTGAGAGGAGCATGCTGCTTTATGATGTCTCCCTCGTAGTAAAGAAGAGGATGTAATTTGGGGCATGGTTAAAACACTATTAACAAGCATCATGACACTGGTTTAATCACAAAGTCTGTAGGGACGGGTTCCCTTTAAAGTACTACCAGAAAAAAATTATAACTTTTAAGTTTAATTTATAAATACATTAGAGATCAGAAGACTGATTATAGAGCCCTGGGGAATCAAATTACATATTACACTCCAATAAGTACCTATGATTGCTGCTCTTTGAAGCTAACCTTTTAAAGAACTTTTATCCATTTACAAATATCCATTTCCAACATTAGCCATATTGGAAAAATGCATTTGCCCCATATGGCATCACAGATTTTAGCTTCAAGTCTGTACATCATGTATCTGTCTATTAAAGCACTTTCTGTGAAAGTGATTGTAAATTATACAGAACATGTTGATTGTTATTTCACAATAATGTATCAATGATGCACAGATAGCACAGCATGGAATCTGATGAACGATGGTAAATGTCCTATTTAGCTCAGCTACGTCTATATATAAAGTTGGTTGAAAGATTCAAATGAAGCATCATAATTATACATCAATAATTATACAACAATAGTTTAGTATGGCACCTGATATTTCATTGTATTTTATTGTAAGAGGGTCAGTGCTACTCCAGTGGATAAAAAAGTCATAATTATAACAGCATAAACATTTAATGGGGTGTTCAAGTTGTGGGTTCCAGGATAGGAGATAACTATTAGAGCGGTGGGGGTCCTTCCACTGGGACCCCCACCAAAACATGAAAATGGAAATCTCCATAGCCTTCCAAAATGAGCATATTGGCAGGTCAGGCAAAGAGTTCCAGAAATAGCCGAGCGCTGTACTCGGCTGTCTCCGGAACTTCCATAGAGATGAATGGAGAAGCATAGCACATGACTGGCCAGCAGCTCCATTCATTTTGGGGTCCCCATAGTATCCCCATTATCATGATCCTAGATATCCTGCCTCCTATATACACTCACCTAAAGAATTATTAGGAACACCTGTTCTATTTCCCAATAATGCAATTATCTAGTCAACCAATCACATGGCAGTTGCTTCAATGCATTTAGGGGTGTGGTCCTGGTCAAGACAATCTCCTGAACTCCAAACTGAATGTCAGAATGGGAGAGAAAGGTGATTTAAGCAATTTTGAGCGTGGCATGGTTGTTGGTGCCAGACGGGCCGGTCTGAGTATTTCACAATTTGCTCAGTTACTGGAAAAAACATCCAGTATGCGGCAGTCCTGTGGGCGAAAATGCCTTGTTGATGCTAGAGGTCAGAGGAGAATGGGCCGACTGATTCAAGCTGATAGAAGAGCAACTTTGACTGAAATAATCACTCGTTACAACCGAGGTATGCAGCAAAGCATTTGTGAAGCCACAACACGCACAACCTTGAGGCGGATGGGCTACGGCAGCAGAAGACCCCACCGGGTACCACTCATCTCCACTACAAATAGGAAAAAGAGGCTACAATTTGCACGAGCTCACCAAAATTGGACTGTTGAAGACTGGAAAAATGTTGCCTGGTCTGATGAGTCTCGATTTCTGTTGAGACATTCAAATGGTAGAGTCCGAATTTCGCATAAACAGAGTGAGAACTCATGCCTTGTTACCACTGTGCAGGCTGGTGGTGGTGGTGTAATGGTGTGGGGGATGTTTTCTGGGCACACTTTAAGCCCCTTAGTGCCAATTGGGCATTGTTTAAATGCCACGGGCTACCTGAAATTGTTTCTGACCATGTCCATCCCTTCATGACCACCATGTACCCATCCTCTGATGGCTACTTCCAACAGGATAATGCACCATGTCACAAAGCTCAAATCATTTCAAATTGGTTTCTTGAACATGACAATGAGTTCACTGTACTAAAATGGCCCCCACAGTCACCAGATCTGAACCCAATAGAGCATCTTTGGGATGTGGTGGAACGGGAGCTTCGTGCCCTGGATGTGCATCCCTCAAATCTCCATCAACTGCAAGATGCTATCCTATCAATATGGGCCAACATTTCTAAAGAATGCTATCAGCACCTTGTGGAATCAATGTCACGTAGAATTAAGGCAGTTTTGAAGGCAAAAGGGGGTCCAACACCATATTAGTATGGTGTCCCTAATATTTCTTTAGGTGAGTGTATACACGTTAGTATTGGTTTCTCATTTAATATTTTCTTAACTAGGAATTGATATGAATTGCAATTTATGTGAAGTGTTTTTATAGAGTATGGGGTAATTTACTAACTGATATACGCCAGTTTTATTATTATTATTTGCTTTGCTATCTGTGACTTTTCCTCGCTCACGCCAGATCTGGAAAAGGGGGTGAGTTGTGGGCAGGGAAGGTAGAAGGCCGCCTGGCCCCTCTCATTTATGATTTTCTATGCCTGTTTTAGGCATAGAAAATGTGCTAAGTCTATGTCAGCAACGAAGCTGTCATAGATTGAGACCAGTGGTCGATGCGCCGAAGTTATGTAGAGGTCAGCGCCTCATAACTTAGGAGGATCCACTGCCAGTGCAGGGGTTATTAACACCGGTGTCTAAAACCCCAGTCTTAATAATATGTATTTTAAAATTGTGGATATCACTATAAGAGTTTTATGTTTTAAGTATATATACATAGATATCGGTCACTGATAACTTCTCCCCTGTGTAAAACTATCAGCGATTGATTGCATTCTCTGTGTAAGTGTGTATACAGAAATAGCTGTCAGTCATTGATAGCTGTACACAGGGGAGGTGATAACAGTGATTGATAGCATTCTCTGTGTAAGTGTGTATACATAGATATCAGTCACTGATAACTGTACACAGGGTAGGTTTTATCAGTGATTGATAGAATTCTCTGTGTAACTGTGTATACATAGATAGCTGTCAGTCACTGATAGCTGTGCACAGGGGAGGTGTTATCAGTTAATGATAGCATTCTCTGTGTAAGTGTGTATACAGAGATAGCTGTCAGTCATTGATAGCTGTACACAGGGGAGGTGATAACAGTGATTGATAGCATTCTCCGTGTAAGTGTGTATACATAGATAGGTGTCAGTCACTGATATTTGTACACAGGGGAGGTGTTATTAGCGATTGATAGCATTCTCTGTGTAAGTGTGTATACATAGATAGCTGTCAGTCACTGATAGTTGTACACAGGGGAGGTGTTATTAGCGATTGATAGAATTCTCTGTGTAAGTGTGTATACATAGATAGCTGTCAGTCACTGATAATTGTACACAACGGAGGTGTTATCAATGATTGGTAGCATTCTCCATTTAATTGTGTATACATACATAGCTGTCAATCACTGATAGTTATACATGGGAGAGATGTTATCAGTGATTGATAGCATTTCCTGTGTAAGTGCGTATACATTGCTGACAGTCACTGATAGTTGTACACAGGGGAGATGTTATCAGCGATTGATAGCATTCTCTGTGTAAGTGTGTATACAGACATAGCTGTCAGTCACAGATAGCTGTACACAGGGGAGATGTTATCAGCGATTGATAGCATTCTCTGTGTAAGTGTGTCTGGATGAGGGGCCCATATGTAAGTGGCCCGCAACGCATCACACTCTACTACAGTTTCTCCGTTTGTACCCATGGATTTTAAATGAAAATGTGAAAGAATAAAGCATTGGTTTTTAAGGAAAAGGAGCTGGACGTTTTTTTGCTACCTCTGGATTGTTCACCTGTCTGGACCAGTATAGTCTGTGTCTCCTTTAAAAAACTGGAGGTGAGTGCTGCAGTAAATTAACAGTTTTTTTTTTTTTGCATCTGTGTAAGTGTGTATACAGAGATAGCTGTCAGTCACTGATAGCTGTACATGGGGGAGGTGTTTTCAGTGATTGATAGCATTCTCTGCATAGTGCGTATACAGAGATAGCTGTCCGTCACTGATAACTGTACACAGGGGAGGTGTTATTAGTGATTTATAGCATTCTCTGTAAGTGTGTATACATAAATAGCTGTCAGTCACTGATAGCTGTACACAGGGGAGGAGTTTTTAGTGATGTATAGCATTCTCTGTCTAAGGGTACTTTCACACTTGCGTTGATGTGGATCCGTCTGTTTATTTGCACAGACGGATCCGCACCTATAATGCAAACATTTGTATCCGTTCAGAATGGATCAGTTTGCATTAGTTAAAAGAAAAATGACAAAGTCCAAAACGGATCCGTTTTGAATTACATTGAAAGTCAATGGGGAACGGATCCGTTTTCAAATGCACCATATTGTGTCATTCAAAATGGATCTGTCCCCATTGACTTACATTGCAATTCAAAACGGATCTGTCCCCATTGACTTACATTGTAATTCAAAACGGATCTGTCCCCATTGACTTACATTGTAATTCAAAACGGATCTGTTAGGCTCCACCTCTTCAGACGGACACCAAAATGCTGCATGCTGCGTTTTGGTGTCCGCCTCCAAAACAGAATAGAAGCGGAACGGAGCTGAACTAATGCATTTTGAACGAATCCTTATCCGTTCAGAATGCATTGGGGCTTAACTGATCCGTTTTGGACCGTTTGTGAGAGCCCTGAAACGGATCTCACAAACGGAATCCAAAATGCTAGTGTTAAAGTACCCTAAGTGTGTATACAGAGATAGCTGTCAGTCACTGATAGTTGTACATGGGGAAGGTGGTATCAGTGAATGATAGCATTCTCTGTGTTAGTGTGCATACAGAGATAACTGTCAATTATAACACAGCCCCTGTGTATAACTGAACATGGTTGGGAATCAACCATGCCATGTACATTGGTGCTTCCCAGGCGATAAAAACTGACAAAAGCATTGAAACTCTCTGTGATCAGTCTTAGGCCTAGTTCACATGTCAGTATTCAGTCAGTGATTTCCATCAGTGATTGTGAGCCAAAACCAGGATTGGAGCCTCCACAGAAATAAGGTATAAGGGAAAGATCTGCACCTGTTTTGTGTTTAGAGCTGCACCTGGTTTTGGCTCACAATCACTGATGGAAATCACTGACCGAACACTGACGTGTGAATGAGGCTTTAGGCCTCTTTCACACAAACGTTTTTTTTTGCGAGTTTCCGTACCGTTTTTTTGCGTTCTGTATACGGTCCGTATACGGAACCATTCATTTCAGTGTTTCCGCAAAAAAATTGAAGTGTTTCCGTGTGCATTCCGTTTCCGTATTTCTGTTTTTCCGTTAAGTGCAAAGATAAAACATGTCCTATTATTGCCCGCCAATCATGATCCGTGGCTCCATTCAAGTCAATGGGTCCGCAAAAAAATGGAAAGCATACGGAAATGCATCCGTATGTCTTCCGTATCTGTTCCTTTTTTTGCGGAACCATCTATTGAAAATTTTAAGCCCAGCCCAATTTTTTCTTTGTAATTACTGTATACTGTATATGCCATACCGAAAAATGGAACCAAAATTGAAACACAACGGAAACAAAAAACTGAAAAACGGATCAGATAAAAACGGCTCGCAAAACACCTAAAAAAGCCATACGGTCGTGTGAAAGAGGCCTTAGAAAGATTCATTATTTTGAGCATACAGCTCTGTTCTGTATTTAAAGTCATTTTGATCAAATGTCACATTTCTTTCGGCTTCATGATGTATGGTTCCCTAGCTGCCCTATGTAGTAGTTTGGAAAGATATTAAAATGTCAACCAGATGGTTGATACAAAATATATTTCAGAACACAAAGTTAAGCGTGAACTAAAAGTTATTAATATACTGTATAAAATCATGTACATTAAAGGGCATCTGTTGGCAGATTTGTACCTATGACACTGGCTGACCTGTTACATGTGCGCTTGGCAGCTGAAGGCATCTGTTTTGGTCCATTGTCCAAATGTGTCCGCATTGCTGAGAAAATGATATTGTAATATATGCAAATGAGCCTCTAGGAGCAGCAAGTAGTGATGAGCGAAGCAAGCTTCGGATTCTACATCCTAAGTCGCTTTGCTCAAAACCTAGGATTAATGCTGTACAGAGATCCATCTATGTACAGCATTAAAATGTATGGCCCCCGGTGAACCAAGGTTCTGAGGTACCAGTCGGAACCAAAGCCAAGTTCAGTTCCAAGTTTTAAAGTGGTTTTCCACTTTAAAAATCAACTATAAAAGTTATTTAACAAAGTCTTGTGCGTCTTCGCAAATAACTGATTTTCTCTCATTGGAGCCCATACATTTCAATGTTGAATGGAAACGGATGTAGCATCCCAAGCTCGCTTTGCTCATCATCACTAGCAGCAAGGACTTTGATGTTACACCTAGAGGCTCTGCTCGCTCTGTAACTGCCGCCACCTCTCCACTTTGATTGACAGGACCAGGCAGTATACATGTGATCATGCCCTGACTTCTCCTAAAGTGAATCAAAGTGCAGAGGGTGTGGCAGTTTCAGAGAGAGCTGAGCCTCTAGGTGCAATGATGATGCCTCCGTTGCTCCTGGTGCTTATTTGTACATATTAAAACATCATTTTTCTCAGCAATGCGTGCACATACCTTCTGCTGCTAAGTACACATGTAACAGGTCAGCCAATTTTATAGATACAAATCTAGTGTCCATAGATGTTGCCATTTTGTAGTAGGTTTGTAAGTCCAGTCTACCATAACTTTTGTAACATGTCAAATGCTTTGCACATTTGACAAATGCCAAGTGCTTTACACGTTACTGTTTGCATGAATGGGACCAATAACATGTTCATGTTCCCTAGCTTCACTGCAAGTATTTTATTCATAACTGGAGATGTCTCGAACTATTCGCCGGCGAACATCGCATGTTCACGTTCACCGCGGCAGGCGAACATATGCGACGTTGGGTCCGCCCCCTATACATCATCGTTGAGCAAACTTTGACCCTGTACCTCACAGTCAGCAGACACATTCCAGCCAATCAGCATACCCTACCTCCCAGATCCTCCCACCTCCTATCAAAAAGCAAGGACAGCATCCATCTTAGATTCATTATGAAGCTGCAGTTTTAGGCCCTATTCACACGTCCGCAATGTTCATCCGCACCCGTTCCGCAAATTTGCGGAAAGGGTGTGGACCCATTCATTTTGATTTTCTGATGGATGCGGAGAGCACACACTGTGCTCTACGCATTTGCGGAGCACGCTGCCAATCTCCGCAGAGCAGCGTCTCCGCAATAATATAGAGCATGTCCTATTCTTGTTCGCAATTGCGGACAAGTATAGGCATCTCTATGGGGCTGGCGGCAAGGTGTGTTGCGGATCCGCAACACCTTACGGACGTGTAAATGGGGCCTTAGTTAGAGTAGGGAGAGTGCTGCTGCTGCTGAATTGATAGGGAAAGTGTTAGCTAGGCCAGTGTTCTGTGTCCACTCCAGTCCTCAAAGACTCATCTGCTGTAAGGACAGAGTCCTGACAGGACTCCAAAAAGCCTTTTTTAGGGCTGGTACATCAGTCTGCTTTTATTTATTTTTTGATATATATATATTGCAGTTGCGTGCCCGTGTGTGAGAGGTCGCACGCCCACCGACTTTACGGTGTGCACACCACTCATATAGGATGGCACAGTACCTTGCAGATAAGAAAGTCATTTCATTTTTACCCTTTAATATAATTGGAGTTGCCTGCCAGTGTGTGTCAGGCCCACAGACTGTACTGTGCCCACTGCCAGTGCCCACCACTCATATCGGGTGGCACAGGACCTTGCAGGTAAAAAAGTTATTTAATGTTTACCCTTTAATATAATTGCAGTTGCCTGCCAGTGTGTCTCAGGCCCACAGACTGTACTGTGCCCACTGCCCACCACTCATATAGGGTGTCACAGTACATTGCACGGCGCACGTGCAGTGACCTAAAATTCAAACGAAGCGGACCGAGCATGGGTCTTTTTCCATCTCCCGCTTTCAAAAATCTATTCACTACACCGGCCCTGGCCCTGATAAGGGACAAAACAGAGATTAAACTGATAGGAATAGTACTTAGTTAACACTAGTTGCATTGGTGGCAAATTCCATTGCAAATGCCCCAAATTAGAAGAAAGCAGACAGAGCAACCTCTTTTTTCTATCTCCCCATGCAAGGATTCAATTCAATACACGTCCCCTGATAGAGGACTTAAAAAAGATTAAAATGGTAAGAATAGTAGTTCACACTATTTGTATTGGTGGCACAGTACATTGCACGGCGCACGTGCAGTGCCCCAAATTGAAAGGAAGAGGACCGACCAACCATCTTTTTCCATCTCCTGGTTCCTAAAATCTGTTCCATACACCGGCCCCTGATAGGGGACAAAACAGAGATTAAACTGGTAAGAACAGATTTTTTTAATTAAAAAAAAAAAGAGGACAGCCTGTGCGGAGCTGGGTATTTTTTGGCCGCGTTACTGAACGCTCATGCACAATGGCTGTAGTCTCATGTGTCCTTTTGCTGAAGTGACAAACCTGGTCAGTCAAACCCAAGGCAACATTATCGACCTCATCCCATATGCGTTTTTCTGGAGCGTGCCCTGCGAAGAGTGCTGGATCATGCCATAGATGAGCATAAGGAGGAAGAGTTGTGGTCACCATCACCACCAGAAGCAGCCTTGTCGTCGTCGGATGCTGGACCTGCGGCAACTCAGAGAGAGGAGTCTGAAGAAAAGGGGTCAGAGGAGGAAGGTGGCTTTGAGGAGGTGGAAGACCAACCACAGCAGGCGTCCCAGGGGGCTCGTTGTCACCTTTCGGGGACCCTTGGTGTTGTACGTGGCTGGGTGGAGGAAAAGACCTTTAATGACGTCAGTGAGGACAAGGAACGGGACATGGCTAGCTTGGTATCCAACCTTGTGCAAATGGGGAGTTTGCGGTTGTGTAAGTGGACTGTTTGCGGTGCGTTAAACGGAGAGTTTGGTCTGTCACTGTGAAGCGGGCATAACCCTTACACTACCTGATCGATACAACATCATACCTGATCGTATACACACACTGGATGTTTTAAAGCACGTTATTCCAAACAATTTAGGAATGTTAGGTGATTTATGCCCTTTAGGGATTAAAACCCGACTCTGCTTCAACTACGTAATTTTCCATGGGAGTTCTGCCATAAGATCCCCCTCCAGCATGCCACAGTCCAGTAGTTAGTCCCCTTGAAACAACTTTTCCATCACTATTGTGGCCAGAAAGAGTCCCTGTGGGTTTTAAAATTTGTCTGCCTATTGAAGTCTATGGCGGTTCGCTCGTTCGCGAACATTTGCAGAAAATTTCATGTTCGCGACATCTCTATTCATAACTTTATACAAGTAGTTACTAAAACAGACATGTCAGGAGAGGTGACATGCGCTCTTTAATAGTGATGAGCAACATTGGCAATATTTGAATTCGCAATATTTCGTGAACTTTTGGCCGAATATTTGCCATAAATTCGCAAATTCGAGAATTCGAGATCTCCAGTCATTATTTTCTTGATTGCAAAAATTGGCAATGTAATATATTCACGATAAAAATTTGCGTTTAGATTAAGACTAAGGGGTAGGCAACCTATTGGTTGCTAAGGATGTTGCTAAGTGCCTATGTTCACAATAAATGTATGATAAATTCATAATAAATTTGCTATTAGAACATTCGCAATCAACACTATTCGCTAATACCAATATACAGCACTATATTCTAAATATTTGCGAATTCTCAAAGTGGCGATATTCGCGATTAAAATTCGCAATTAAAATATTCACGCTCAACGCTACTCTTTAATTAGATTGCAGAACTTGTAGGAATTTTAGAGGGTGCATTATCTTGTTTTGAATGTGTGTGGGGAATCTATAAGACATCTATTATAATCTATAATTAGAGTTGAGCGAACACCTGGATGTTCGGGTTCGACGAGTTCGGCCGAACTTTCGAAAAATGTTCGGGTTCGGGATCCGAACTCGACCCGAACTTCATCCCGAACCCGAACCCCATAGAAGTCAATGGGGACCCGAACTTTTGGGCACTAAAAAGGCTGTAAAACACACCCGGAAAGGGCTAGAGGGCTGCAAAAGGCAGCAAAATGTAGTTAAATCCCCTGCAAACAAATGTAGATAGGGAAATGATGAGTTAACATAAAATAAATAAAAATTAAACAATATTAATTGGAGTGAGGTCCCATAGCACAGAATCAGGCTTCAAGTCACCCACCAATGGAGAAGGTCACTTACTATTATTTTGACCACAGCACCCAGACAAAGGAGAGAGGTCCCACAGCAGGGAACCAGGCATCATATCACCCACCACAGGAGTAGGCCACCATTTAGTTACTTTGACCCCTACACCCAGACGGAGGAGAGAGGTTACACAGCAGAGAATCAGGCATCATATCAACCACCACAGGAGAAGCCACCATTTAGTTACTTTGACCCCTGCACCCAGGAAGAGGAGAGAGGCCCCACAACACATATTCTGGCATCATATCAGCCACCACAGGAGAAGCCACCATTGAGTTACTTTGACCCCTGCACCCAGGAAGAGGAGAGAGGCCCCACAGCACATATTCTGGCATCATATCACACACCACAGGAGAAGGCCTCTTTCAGTGATTTAGGCCTTTGGACCCAGACAGAGGAGAGAGGCACCACAGCACATATTCTGGCATCATATCAGCCACCACAGGAGAAGCCACCATTGAGTTACTTTGACCCCTGCACCCAGGAAGAGGAGAGAGGCCCCACAGCACATATTCTGGCATCATATCACCCACCACAGGAGTAGGCCACCATTTAGTTACTTTGACCCCTACACCCAGACGGAGGAGAGAGGTTACACAGCAGAGAATCAGGCATTTAGATCACCCACCACAGGAGTAGGCCACCATTGAATCAGACCCCAGCAACCATGTCAGATGGCACAAGCATAAGCTTTATATCAATCAGCACAGGAGAAGGCGACTTTGAAAGACTTTGACCCCTACACCCAGATGGAGGAGAGAGGTTTCACAGCAGAGAATCAGGCATCATATCAACCACCACAGGAGAAGCCACCATTTAGTTACTTTGACCCCTGCACCCAGGAAGAGGAGAGAGGCACCACAGCACATATTCTGGCATCATATCAGCCACCACAGGAGAAGCCACCATTGAGTTACTTTGACCCCTGCACCCAGGAAGAGGAGAGAGGCCCCACAGCACATATTCTGGCATCATATCACCCACCACAGGAGTAGGCCACCATTTAGTTACTTTGACCCCTACACCCAGACGGAGGAGAGAGGTTACACAGCAGAGAATCAGGCATTTAGATCACCCACCACAGGAGTAGGCCCCAATTTAATGGGACCCCGGCAACCATGTCAGATGGCACAACCATCAGCTTCATATCAATCAGCACAGGAGAAGGCGACTTTGAAAGACTTTGACCCCTACACCCAGACGGAGGAGAGAGGTTTTCACAGCAGAGAATCAGGCATTTAGATCACCCACCACAGGAGTAGGCCCCCATTGAATCAGACCCTGGCAACCATGTCAGATGGCACAACCATCAGCTTTATATCAATCAGCACAGGAGAAGGCGACTTTGAAAGACTTGACCCCTACACCCAGATGGAGGAGAGAGGTTTCACAGCAGAGAATCAGGCATCATATCAACCACCACAGGAGAAGCCACCATTTAGTTACTTTGACCCCTGCACCCAGGAAGAGGAGAGAGGCCCCACAGCACATATTCTGGCATCATATCAGCCACCACAGGAGAAGCCACCATTGAGTTACTTTGACCCCTGCACCCAGGAAGAGGAGAGAGCCCCACAGCACATATTCTGGCATCATACTAACCACCACAGGAGAAGCCACCATTGAGTTACTTTGACCCCTGCACCCAGGAAGAGGAGAGAGGCCCCACAGCACATATTCTGGCATCATATCAGCCACCACAGGAGAAGCCACCATTGAGTTACTTTGACCCCGCACCCAGGAAGAGGAGAGAGGCACCACAGCACATATTCAGGCATCATATCACACACCACAGGAGAAGGCCTCTTTCAGTGATTTAGGCCTTTGGACCCAGACAGAGGAGAGAGGCACCACAGCACATATTCTGGCATCATATCAGCCACCACAGGAGAAGCCACCATTGAGTTACTTTGACCCCTGCACCCAGGAAGAGGAGAGAGGCCCCACAGCACATATTCTGGCATCATACTAACCACCACAGGAGAAGCCACCATTGAGTTACTTTGACCCCTGCACCCAGGAAGAGGAGAGAGGCACCACAGCACATATTCTGGCATCATATCAGCCACCACAGGAGAAGCCACCATTGAGTTACTTGACCCCCGCACCCAGGAAGAGGAGAGAGGCACCACAGCACATATTCAGGCATCATATCACACACCACAGGAGAAGGCCTCTTTCAGTGATTTAGGCCTTTGGACCCAGACAGAGGAGAGAGGCACCACAGCACATATTCTGGCATCATATCAGCCACCACAGGAGAAGCCACCATTGAGTTACTTTGACCCCTGCACCCAGGAAGAGGAGAGAGGTCCCACAGCACATATTCTGGCATCATATCAACCACCACAGGAGAAGCCACCATTGAGTTACTTTGACCCCTGCACCCAGGACGGAGGAGAGAGGCACCACAGCAGATAATTCTGGCATCTATATCAGCCACCACAGGAGTAGGCCACCATTGAGTTACTGACCCCTGCACCCAGGAAGAGGAGAGAGGCCCAAGCACATATTATGGCATCATACTAACCACCACAGGAGAAGGCCACTATTGAGTTGACTTTGACCCCTGCACCCAGGAAGAGGAGAGAGGCACCACAGCACATATTCTGGCATCATATCAGCCACCACAGGAGAAGCCACCATTGAGTTACTTTGACCCCTGCACCCAGGAAGAGGAGAGAGGCCCCACAGCACATATTCTGGCATCATATCAGCCACCACAGGAGAAGCCACCATTGAGTTACTTTGACCCTTCACCCAGAACAGAGGAGAGAGGTCCCACATCAGAGAATCAGGCATCATATCAACCACCACAGGAGTAGGCCACAATTTAGTTTACTTTGACCCCTGCACCCAGGAAGAGGAGAGAGGCTCCACAGCACATATTCAGGCATCTATATCACACACCACAGGAGAAGGCCTCTTTCAGTGATTTAGGCCTTTGGACCCAGACAGAGGAGAGAGGTCCCACAGCAGAGAACCAGGCATCATATCACCCACCACAGGAGTAGGCCACCATTTAGTTACTTTGACCCCTACACCCAGACGGAGGAGAGAGGTTACACAGCAGAGAATCAGGCATTTAGATCACCCACCACAGGAGTAGGCCCCAATTTAATGGGACCCCGGCAACCATGTCAGATGGCACAACCATCAGCTTCATATCAATCAGCACAGGAGAAGGCGACTTTGAAAGACTTTGACCCCTACACCCAGACGGAGGAGAGAGGTTTCACAGCAGAGAATCAGGCATTTAGATCACCCACCACAGGAGTAGGCCCCCATTGAATCAGACCCTGGCAACCATGTCAGATGGCACAACCATCAGCTTTATATCAATCAGCACAGGAGAAGGCGACTTTGAAAGACTTTGACCCCTACACCCAGATGGAGGAGAGAGGTTTCACAGCAGAGAATCAGGCATCATATCAACCACCACAGGAGAAGCCACCATTTAGTTACTTTGACCCCTGCACCCAGGAAGAGGAGAGAGGCACCACAGCACATATTCTGGCATCATATCAGCCACCACAGGAGAAGCCACCATTGAGTTACTTTGACCCCTGCACCCAGGAAGAGGAGAGAGGCCCCACAGCACATATTCTGGCATCATATCACCCACCACAGGAGTAGGCCACCATTGAGTTACTTTGACCCCTGCACCCAGGACGGAGGAGAGAGGTTCCACAGCAGAGAATCAGGCATCTATGATCACCCACCACAGGAGTAGGCCACCATTGAATCATTGACCCCGGCAACCATGACAGATGGCACAAGCATAAGCTTTATATCAATCAGCACAGGAGAAGGCGATTTTGACAGACTTTGACCCCTACACCCGGACGGAGGAGAGAGGTTTCACAGCAGAGAATCAGGCATTTAGATCACCCACCACAGGAGTAGGCCCCATTTAATGGGACCCCGGCAACCATGTCAGATGGCACAATCCATCAGCTTCATATCAATCAGCACAGGAGAAGGCCACTATTGAAAGACTTTGACCCCTTCACCCAAACAGAGGAGAGAGGTTCCACATCAGAGAATCAGGCATCATATCAACCACCACAGGAGTAGGCCACAATTTAGTTTATTTGACCCCTGCACCCAGGAAGAGGAGAGAGGCCCCACAGCACATATTCTGGCATCATATCACACACCACAGGAGAAGGCCTCTTTCAGTGATTTAGGCCTTTGGACCCAGACAGAGGAGAGAGGTCCCACAGCAGAGAACCAGGCATCATATCACCCACCACAGGAGTAGGCCACCATTTAGTTACTTTGACCCCTACACCCAGACGGAGGAGAGAGGTTACACAGCAGAGAATCAGGCATTTAGATCACCCACCACAGGAGTAGGCCCCAATTTAATGGGACCCCGGCAACCATGTCAGATGGCACAACCATCAGCTTCATATCAATCAGCACAGGAGAAGGCGACTTTGAAAGACTTTGACCCCTACACCCAGACGGAGGAGAGAGGTTTCACAGCAGAGAATCAGGCATTTAGATCACCCACCACAGGAGTAGGCCCCCATTGAATCAGACCCTGGCAACCATGTCAGATGGCACAACCATCAGCTTTATATCAATCAGCACAGGAGAAGGCGACTTTGAAAGACTTTGACCCCTACACCCAGATGGAGGAGAGAGGTTTCACAGCAGAGAATCAGGCATCATATCAACCACCACAGGAGAAGCCACCATTTAGTTACTTTGACCCCTGCACCCAGGAAGAGGAGAGAGGCACCACAGCACATATTCTGGCATCATATCAGCCACCACAGGAGAAGCCACCATTGAGTTACTTTGACCCCTGCACCCAGGAAGAGGAGAGAGGCCCCACAGCACATATTCTGGCATCATATCACCCACCACAGGAGTAGGCCACCATTTAGTTACTTTGACCCCTACACCCAGACGGAGGAGAGAGGTTACACAGCAGAGAATCAGGCATTTAGATCACCCACCACAGGAGTAGGCCACCATTGAATCAGACCCCGGCAACCATGTCAGATGGCACAAGCATAAGCTTTATATCAATCAGCACAGGAGAAGGCGACTTTGACAGACTTTGACCCCTACACCCGGACGGAGGAGAGAGGTTTCAAAGCAGAGAATCAGGCATTTAGATCACCCACCACAGGAGTAGGCCCCAATTTAATGGGACCCCGGCAACCATGTCAGATGGCACAACCATCAGCTTCATATCAATCAGCACAGGAGAAGGCGACTTTGAAAGACTTTGACCCCTTCACCCAAACAGAGGAGAGAGGTTCCACATCAGAGAATCAGGCATCATATCAACCACCACAGGAGTAGGCCACAATTTAGTTTATTTGACCCCTGCACCCAGGAAGAGGAGAGAGGCCCCACAGCACATATTCTGGCATCATATCACACACCACAGGAGAAGGCCTCTTTCAGTGATTTAGGCCTTTGGACCCAGACAGAGGAGAGAGGTCAGAGATTAGCTTCATATCCCCAGCACAGCAGAAGACCGCTTTATTTGACTTAGGCCTCAGCACCCAGACAGAAGACAGAGGTAGCATGGCAGAGGTTATGGCTTCATGTCACCCGTTAGTTTAACCGGCCACTTTCATCTGGTTAGGCCCCGCGCCCAGACAGAGAAGAGTTTCATTCAACTGTGGGTTTCATAAAATTTGTATCAAATAAAGAAGTGGCCCGTAGCACAACAAGACATGTTTTAGGCAGTTAATAAGGACTACTCTGCACAAGGGAGGGACAGGTCCTGTGGGATCCATGCCTGGTTCATCTTTATGAAGGTCAGCTTGTCCACGTTGGCTGTGGACAGGCGGCTGCGCTTGTCAGTAATGACGCCCCTGCCGTGCTGAATACGCGTTCAGATAAAACGCTGGCCGCCGGGCAGGAAAGCACCTCCAAGGCATAACATGCTAACTCTGGCCACGTGGACAATTTCGAAACCCAGTAGTTGAATGGGGCCGAACCATCCGTCAGGATGTGGAGGGGTGTGCAGACATACTGTTCAACCATGTTAGTGAAATGCTGCCTCCTGCTAACACGTTCCGTATCAGGTGTCGGTGCAGATAGCTGTGGCGTGGAGACAAAACTTTTCCACATTTCTGCCATGCTAACCCTGCCCTCAGATGAGCTGGCCGTGACACAGCTGCGTTGGCGACCTCTTGCCACTCCTCTGCCTTCACCTTCCACCTGTTCCCCTGTGACATGTGGGAATGCTCTCAAGAGCGCTCTATCAGCGCAGCGCTTGTACTCGCGCATCTTACGGTCGCGCTCCAGTTCAGGAATTAAAGTGGGCACATTGTCTTTATACCGGGGATCCAGCAGGGTGGCCACCCAGTAGTCTGCACACGTTAAAACGTGGGCAACTCTGCTGTCGTTGCGCAGGCATTGGAGCATATATTCGCTCATGTGGGCCAGGCTACCCATGGGTAAGGACAAGCTGTCCTCTGTGGGAGGCGTATCGTCATCGTCCACCGTATCCCCCAGCCACGCACCAGTGATGGGCCTGGGCTGCCACCCCGCTGTGAACTTGCGTCATCCTCGTCCCCCTCCACCTCCTCCTCCTCATCCTCCTCGTCCTCCAGTACAGTGCCTTGGCTGGCGACTTGTGAACCTGTCCTCTGCTGCTTAAACAAACCTCCCTCTGAGCCAATTCGAACAGACTGGCCCGAAGTGTTAGAAACGAGCCCTCATCCTCCTCCTCCTCCTCCACCTGGGCCACCTCCTCTAACATCATTGCCCTAAGTGTTTTCTCAAGGAGACATAGAAGTGGTATTGTAACGCTGATAACAGTGTCATCGCCACTGGCCATGTTGGTGGAGTACTCGAAACAGCGCAGCAGGGCACACAGGTCTCGCATGGAGGCCCAATCATTGGTGGTGAAGTGGTGCTGTTCGGCAGTACGACTGACGCGAGGCGTGCTGCAGCTGAAACTCCACTATGGCCTGCTGCTGCTCGCACAGTCTCTCCAGCATGTGCAAGGTGGAGTTCCACCGGGTGGGCACGTCGCATATGAGGCGGTGAGCGGGAAGGCCGAAGTTCCGCTGTAGCGCAGACAGGCGAGCAGCGGCAGGATGTGAACGGCGGAAGCGCGCACAGACGGCCCGCACTTCATGCAGCAGCTCTGACATGTTGGGGTAGTGGTGAATGAACCTCTGCACCACCAAGTTCAGCACATGCGCCAGGCAAGGGATGTGCGTCAAACCGGCTAGTCCCAGAGCTGCCACGAGATTTCGCCCATTATCGCATACCACCAGGCCTGGCTTGAGGCCCACCGGCAGAAACCACTCGTCGGTCTGTTGTTCAATACCCCGCCACAACTCCTGCGCGGTGTGGGGCCTGTCCCCCAAACATATGAGTTTCAGAATGGCCTGCTGACGTTTACCCCGGGCTGTGCTGAAGTTGGTGGTGAAGGTGTGTGGCTGACCGGATGAGCTGGTGGAAGCAGTGGAGGAGGAAGCCGAGTAGGAGGAGGAGGCTACAGGAGGCAGAGAATGATGCCCTGCGATCCTAGGGGGCGGAAGGACGTGCGCCAAGGAACTGTCCGCCGGGGCCCAGCCGCCACTACATTCATCCAGTGTGCAGTTAGTGAGATATAGCGTCCCTGGCCGTGCTTACTGGTCCACGTATCTGTGGTTAGGTGGACCTTGCCACAAATGGCGTTGCGCAGTGCACACTTGATTTTATCGGACACTTGCATGTGCAGGGAAGGCACGGCTGTCTTGGAGAAGTAGTGGCGGCTGGGAACCACATACTGCGGGACAGCCATGGCCATCAGCTGTTTGAAGCTGTCTGTGTCCACCAGCCGGAATGACAGCATTTCAAAGGCCAGCAGTTTAGAAATGCTGGCGTTCAGGCCAAGGGCTCGAGGGTGACTCGGGGGAATTTGCGCTTCCTCTCTAAGGTTTGAGATATTGAGAGCTGAACGCTGCTGTGTGATATAGTGGAGACGCTAGTTGACGGTGGCGGTGGTGGTGGTGTCGGTGGCACATCCTCTGTTTGCTGCTCGGCAGGTGGCAACATTCCTCTCGAGGCGGAAGCCGAGGCAGCAGCGGTAGAGGGAGCAGGGGAGCCTCAGCGAGTGCCTGGTTTTTAAGGTGTGTACCCCACTGCAGTTCATGCTTTGCATGTAGATGCCTGGTCATGCAGGTTGTGCTGAGGTTCAGAACGTTAATGCCTCGCCTCAGGCTCTGATGGCAGAGCGTGCAAGTCACTCGGGTCTTGTCGGTAGGACATTGTTTAAAGAAGTGCCATGCCAGGGAACTCTTTGAAGCTGCCTTTGTGGGGCTGGGTCCCTGTTGGCGATGTCCAGTAGCAGGCGAACTCTGGGGCGGCGGCTCGTCTGCTTTGGCCCCCTGCTCCCTCTTTGGCTTCGCTGTTGTCTCGGTCTCACCACTACCTCTTCCTCTGAACTGTGAAAGTCATCGCCACGACCTTCAGTCCATGTGGGGTCTAAGACCTCATCGTCCTCTGCATCGTCTTCCACCCAGTCTCCTCCCTGACCTCCTCCTGTTCAGTCTGCACACTGCAAAAAGACGCGGCAGTGGGCACCTGTGTTTCGTCATCATCAGAGACGTGCGGACTCCGATGAGGTGGTATTCCCATGTCCTCTTCATCTGGAGACATAAGTGGTTGTGCGTCAGTGCATGGTATGTCTTCCTCCACTGGGGAAGGGCTAGGTGGACGCCCCTGGGAAACCCTGGAAGCAGAGTCTTCAAACAGAAGAAGAGACTGCTGCATAACTTGTGGCTCAGACCGTTTCCCTGATATGCTTGGGGGTGATGTGACAGACTGATGGGCTTGGTTTTCAGGTGCCACCTGTGCGCTTTCCGCAGAAGACTGGGTGGAAGACCATGTGGTGAACGTGCTGGAAGCACTGTCGGCCACCCAATCGATTAATGCCTGTACCTGCTCAGGCCTTACCATCCTAAGAGCGGCATTGGGCCCCACGAGATATTGCGGTACATTCTGCCGGCTAGTTGAGGGAGTTCGTTCCCTACTGTGTGCGCCTGGGGCCGAACGGCCACGTCCTCTACCAGCAACAGAGGCTCCACGGACACCACCACGACCGCGTCCTCGTCCCTTAATAGTATTTTTCTTCATTGTTGCGATTCAACTCGCACCACAATGAAATATATTATTTTTTATAAGCAAAATCCCCTCACTGGAATACTTTCAGTCTTTTGACTGTATGGATTACAGATGGAATGACTGTTATATGTGAGTACCGCTTTCTTTGACAGATTCTAGTATGGGTACATATATGTTTTCCCAACCCCAGCACATTAATTTGCTAATTCCAGATGTATGAAACGCAGGCCTAACTGTATCTAGTATATTGAACGCCAGATAAACTAACTTGGCCTTTTTAAATAAAAAAAATTCCCTCACTGGAATACTTTCAGTCTTTTGACTGTATGGATTACAGATGGAATGACTGTTATATGTGAGTACCGCTTTCTTTGACAGATTCTAGTATGGGTACATATATGTTTTCCCAACCCCAGCACATTAATTTGCTAATTCCAGATGTATGAAACGCAGGCCTAACTGTATCTAGTATATTGAACGCCAGATAAACTAACTTGGCCTTTTTAAATAAAAAAATTCCCTCACTGGAATACTTTCAGTCTTTTGACTGTATGGATTACAGATGGAATGACTGTTATATGTGAGTACCGCTTTCTTTGACAGATTCTAGTATGGGTACATATATGTTTTCCCAACCCCAGCACATTAATTTGCTAATTCCAGATGTATGAAACGCAGGCCTAACTGTATCTAGTATATTGAACGCCAGATAAACTAACTTGGCCTTTTTAAATAAAAAAATTCCCTCACTGGAATACTTTCAGTCTTTTGACTGTATGGATTACAGATGGAATGACTGTTATATGTGAGTACCGCTTTCTTTGACAGATTCTAGTATGGGTACATATATGTTTTCCCAACCCCAGCACATTAGTTTGCTAATTCCAGATGTATGAAACGCAGGCCTAACTGTATCTAGTATATTGAACGCCAGATAAACTAACTTGGCCTTTTTAAATAAAAAAATTCCCTCACTGGAATACTTTCAGTCTTTTGACTGTATGGATTACAGATGGAATGACTGTTATATGTGAGTACCGCTTTCTTTGACAGATTCTAGTATGGGTACATATATGTTTTCCCAACCCCAGCACATTAGTTTGCTAATTCCAGATGTATGAAACGCAGGCCTAACTGTATCTAGTATATTGAACGCCAGATAAACTAACTTGGCCTTTTTAAATAAAAAAAATTCCCTCACTGGAATACTTTCAGTCTTTTGACTGTATGGATTACAGATGGAATGACTGTTATATGTGAGTACCGCTTTCTTTGACAGATTCTAGTATGGGTACATATATGTTTTCCCAACCCCAGCACATTAGTTTGCTAATTCCAGATGTATGAAACGCAGGCCTAACTGTATCTAGTATATTGAACGCCAGATAAACTAACTTGGCCTTTTTAAATAAAAAAATTCCCTCACTGGAATACTTTCAGTCTTTTGACTGTATGGATTACAGATGGAATGACTGTTATATGTGAGTACCGCTTTCTTTGACAGATTCTAGTATGGGTACATATATGTTTTCCCAACCCCAGCACATTAATTTGCTAATTCCAGATGTATGAAACGCAGGCCTAACTGTATCTAGTATATTGAACGCCAGATAAACTAACTTGGCCTTTTTAAATAAAAAAATTCCCTCACTGGAATACTTTCAGTCTTTTGACTGTATGGATTACAGATGGAATGACTGTTATATGTGAGTACCGCTTTCTTTGACAGATTCTAGTATGGGTACATATATGTTTTCCCAACCCCAGCACATTAATTTGCTAATTCCAGATGTATGAAACGCAGGCCTAACTGTATCTAGTATATTGAACGCCAGATAAACTAACTTGGCCTTTTTAAATAAAAAAATTCCCTCACTGGAATACTTTCAGTCTTTTGACTGTATGGATTACAGATGGAATGACTGTTATATGTGAGTACCGCTTTCTTTGACAGATTCTAGTATGGGTACATATATGTTTTCCCAACCCCAGCACATTAGTTTGCTAATTCCAGATGTATGAAACGCAGGCCTAACTGTATCTAGTATATTGAACGCCAGATAAACTAACTTGGCCTTTTTAAATAAAAAAATTCCCTCACTGGAATACTTTCAGTCTTTTGACTGTATGGATTACAGATGGAATGACTGTTATATGTGAGTACCGCTTTCTTTGACAGATTCTAGTATGGGTACATATATGTTTTCCCAACCCCAGCACATTAATTTGCTAATTCCAGATGTATGAAACACAGGCCTAACTGTATCTAGTATATTGAACGCCAGATAAACTAACTTGGCCTTTTTAAATAAAAAAATTCCCTCACTGGAATACTTTCAGTCTTTTGACTGTATGGATTACAGATGGAATGACTGTTATATGTGAGTACCGCTTTCTTTGACAGATTCTAGTATGGGTACATATATGTTTTCCCAACCCCAGCACATTAATTTGCTAATTCCAGATGTATGAAACGCAGGCCTAACTGTATCTAGTATATTGAACGCCAGATAAACTAACTTGGCCTTTTTAAATAAAAAAATTCCCTCACTGGAATACTTTCAGTCTTTTGACTGTATGGATTACAGGTGGACTGGTATTAGTAGGGGTGACACAAGCACACCCAAGTCCCTGATGTAGGATTTCTATGGCACAGACCACTATTACAAGTGATTAATGGACGTTGGGAGAGATTGTGCTGCAGCACTAGTCCCAAGATGGCCGCCGCCTATCAGCCCAGTAACATGTGCCACAAAATGGTCTGCACAACCTTTAAAAAAATAGCCTTGGACTGTGCTGCTAAATCGCTATTGGTCTGAATCCCAGGTGTAGATGTCTGACTTGTTTGGAGCTTTGGAATGCACACTGTGGCAGCTTCTGCTGCAGCACTACAAGTTGCAAAATGGCGGCCGGCGGTCAGCCCAGGTACATGTGGATGGAAAAATCACTCTGGCCACTCTAAAAATAGCCAATCCCTATCAAAAAAGCAGCTCAGCTGCAGTTGTTCAGATGAATCACAGGTGGAGGAGAGAAATTTGCTTCCAGTTATTCAATTATCCCTGCCTATTCTCGCCCTAGCATCAGCTGCGTCTATCCCTGTTCTATTCACATCGGGAGTGAGCACGTCCCGACGTGCGCACAAGCTTATAAAGAGGCTGAGTCACATGCTGCACTCGGCCAATCACAGCCTTGCCAATAGTAGGCATGGCTGCGATGGCATCTTAGGGCAAGTAGTATGATGCATGTTGATTGGCTGCTTTGCAGCCTTTCAAAATGCGCCTAAATACATGCCGAACGACGAACCCGAACCCGAACTTTTTTGAAAATGTCCGGGTTCGGGTCCGGGTCCCGGACACCCCAAAATTCGGTACGAACCCGAACGATGCTCGAACTGTTCGCTCAACACTATCTATAATACTATAATCTACAGTGACAATTGCTGTTGTCTGCAGCAATCACAGGGTTAAATGGCCAGGTGTTGAGTTTATTTCAATCCTGTCCTCCACAGTCATGTTCCTACTGGTGATTGCGCAGGCAGTCATAAGACTGGACACAGTTTTATCTATATATATAGTCGTATAGTTCTGCTTACTTGAAGGGTCTACTCAGCCTTGTAAAATCTTTGGGCTGTAGTTAGGTTATGCCATAGATATTAGATTAGTGTGGATTCCGCTCTTTGAAGAACTCAGGCAGAATGACATACTTTCACTAGTGTTGGTGCAGGGTATTACAACATTCACTTGAACAGGAAAAACGTCAGTACTCTAAGCAACCACTTCTAAAGGTCTGGACAGAATGAACAGTGTCTGGACCAATGTACTGTAAACAATGAAGAGGCTGCAGCAGGAGCTGGGCCTCTACCTATTTACTATTCTAATTAACCCCTTCCCGCATTTGGATGTAGCTGTATGGCCAGATTGCATGTAATTTAATAAAATTGGGCATTCGATTTTCACCCAAACTGTTAACTGGGGCTGTGACACTCGGTGAGTACAGAGACATGGGAGAAGATGACACTGACCAATCAGAGTAAACATAGAAACATAGAAACATAGAATTTGTCGGCAGATAAGAACCATTTGGCCCATCTAGTCTGCCCAGTATGCTGAATACTATGAATAGCCCCAGGCCCTATCTTATATGAAGGATGGCCTTATGCCTATCCCATGCATGCTTAAACTCCTTCACTGTATTTGCAGCTACCACTTCTGCAGGAAGGCTATTCCATGCATCCACTACTCTCTCAGTAAAGTAATACTTCCTGATATTACTTTTAAACCTTTGCCCCTCTAATTTAAAACTAATTGTAGTCCTATTAGTAGTAGTCCATTGCTGGTGATTGCTCTGGTTGCTTAATCTGTGAAGATTAACCAATCAGAGCATAGGTAGAGTAAAAATTCCCATAAAAAAATAAAAATAAAAAACACTGACAGGATTGCAATTTTTGCCCACCTCACCTCCCAAAAATGTTATAAAAAGGGAGCAACAAGACATACGTACCCCATATGATACCAATAAAAACTACAGCATGTTCTGCAAAAAAACTAGCCCTCTCACAGTTCAGTCAACAAAAAATAAAAATGGTATGGCCTCTTAAACAAATTTCAGTAAATTCCATGTCAGAAGATCCCTTCTGAACACTGCCATGCACCCAAAAAGCAGTTTATGACCACATATGGGGTGTTTCCATGTTCAGGAAAAATTGTGGTTTGCTTTAACTCCTATTTCTCCTTGTACAATGAAAAATGTGGGGCAAAAGCAACATTTTATTGGAAACAAAATATAATTTTCAATTTTCACATCCAAGTGTTTCTAAATTCACCCCTGGATCAATTCCTTGAGGGGTGTAGTTTCCAAAATGGGGTCACTATTTGGGAATTCCTTTCTAGGGGTACCTCAAATGTGACATGTATAGGCTGCAGAATCCAGGTAATAAATATTGAGCTTTGCTTTGCTGTTAACCCTTGCTGTGTTACAGGAAAATAGATCTAGATGGAAAATCTACACAAAAAAAAAAAATTAAATTTCACCTCCATTTTTCTTTAATTCCTGTGGAACAGCTAAAAGGGTTAAAGTTTGTAACATCTATTTTAAATACATTGTCATTTCTAAAATGTGGTAATTTTTGGGTGTTTTCTATTACGTAAGCCCATTAAAGTCACTTCAGAACTGAATTGATCCTTAAAATTTATCTTGAAAATGTAAAAAATTGCTTCCAAATTTCAAAGCCTTCTAACACCCTAAAATAATAAAACGATATTACCAAAATGATGCCAAAATAAATTAGACATATGGGAAATGTTAATTAATAACTATCTTGTGAGGAAATACTATTCATCTTTAAATCAGAGAAATTCATATTTAGAATATTGCACATTTTTCCAAATGTCCTGTAAATTTTTGATTTTTTTATACATAAAGTTAAAACATATCAACTCAAATTCACAGTCTTAGAATTGCTTGGTTTAGTAAGAGTGTTCCAGTTATTACCAGATAAAAGTGACACATGTCAGATTTGAAAAATTGTACTTCAGCATTTGGTCCAAATTGGCTTTTGCTGGAAGGGTTAAAGACCATCAGTTTTAAAAGGTGAGATAACCACTTTAATTTATTGATATTTAATGCATTGTACAAGTTGTAAGTATTGTATAGTTAGTTTGTCTAATTTTTTTTTTTACCTACAGCAGGAATGACCATATAAAGATGCCCCCACACCGGGTCCTTATGCACTCCTATATAATGCAAAGCATGGGATGAGGTGCATGAAAACAAATCCTCTACTAAAGCTAGAACAGCAGAAGGAATCTTTCTAGCAATCTATGTAATTCTTTTGCTTGTCATTTATAAAAGGCAAATATGCTGCGGTTTACTAACAAACGATGTGACTCCAAACAAATAAAATGTATTGTATACTTTAAAGCACTAAGCAGAAATGTCAAGTGCCTAGACAAATGAAATAGCATTTAAGAAAATGAGTCTTACGGAATAAAATCCAATATCATTGGAAAAAGGCTCTTTTTTTTATTTATCTATATCCAATCTAAATCTGCTGTCTGCCTTCTGCGAAAAAGAAACATGTAGGCAATGGCATGAGTGACTGATAAACCTGGCAGAGATTTTTTGGACTACTGTATATGGCTCCGAGATTCAGCATGAAATTATTGCTTTTCAAGTCTATTTTTTCTCGCCCTTCTTGGAATGTGAAAAGATTCAGGTGTGTCAGAATTCTACAGGGAATTATAGATATGAGCTGATGATGCCTTACATGGAAATTACTACAGAAACCATTTTCCACACTTATATAGATAGAAATATCTTCTTACCTGCATCAATTCCTTATTGCTAAGGTCCTATTTCTCTACTTATTTAACTATCCATAATATATAGTAACTATAGGCTGATAGAGAAAGTTAGATAGAATATATGAGATAGATAGATAGATAGATAGATAGATAGATAGATAGATTTAATAGATAAAATATTGTAGATAGATAGATAAATAGATAGATAGATAGATTTAATAGATAAAATATTGTAGATAGATAGATAGATAGATAGATAGATAGATAGATAGATAGATAGCATAGATATGATATATTAGATAGATTAGATAGATAGAATATATGAGATGGATAGATAGATTAGTTAGATAGGATATATGAGATGGATAGATAGATTAGTTAGATAGGATATATGAGATAGATAGATAGATAATAGACACTATACAGAGTCAGACTGAATTTAATTGGGCCTACCAGAGGAAATGATTCAAAGGGGCCCATTCTTTGTGGACATTGACATATTCCCATTTACTGCAGGTAATTTTTATCATTGTACATGCTGTTTTGCCATGAACCACATAACTAACTACTATACTGCCCCAATGAAAAATATACACTGGGCCAGCCAAAGCGTTATCCAACCTTCATGCAGCAGAAAGTGAGATCTGTAGGTTCAGGAGGACGTAACATTTAAACCATGTGTTGGAATTGCTCCTGTATGTTCTATTATCGTGTAACATAGTAATGGTACAGAACATACAGAGGCACTTTTGGAAATCAAATGTAATTTCCACTTTCTTTGAAGGTCCCATAGGTTTATAGTCAGTCACAAACAAGAGATTTTTTTTAAGTAAGGTGTAAGATGTCCACAGTTTAAGACAGGTGTTCAGTAACAATCCAATCGTCAGATTAATTCTAACCTAATGAGGCATAAGGTAGAGCCATATTATCAATAGTCATGAGAGGCTGAGTAGTCAGATGGCAACTGAATTTCAGAAAAATCTTAACAATACTTCAGGGTTTACTCAAGTTAAAAATAGCAAATCTTAGCCATTTTTACTAATACATTTTTACCATCCCATAAATGGGATCGGCCGCATTTTTGAAGAAAAAAATATCAACTCTTATGCAAAATATATACAGTTGGGTCCATATATATTTGGACAGAGACAACATTTTTCTCATTTTTGTTCTGTACATTACCACAATGGATTTTGAACAAAACAATTAAAGCCAAACGTCAGATACGTTTGGCTTTAATTCAGTGGGTTGAACAAAATGATTGCATAAAAATTTGAGGAACTAAAGCATTTTTTTAACTCAATCCCTTTATTTCAGGGTCTCAAAAGTAATTGGACAAATTAAATAATTGTAAATAAAATGTTAATTTCTAATACTTCTAAAACCCTTTGTTGGCAATGACTGCCTGAAGTCTTGAACTCATGGACATCACCAGATGCTGTGTGTCCTCCTTTTCAATTCTCTGCCAGGCCTTTACTGCAGCGGTTTTCAGTTACTGTTTGTTTGTGGGACTTTCTTTCTGAAGATTAGTCTTTAACAAGTGAAGTGCATGCTCTATTTCGTTCAGATCAAGTGACTTACTTGGCCATTCATGAATATTCCACTTCTCTGCTTTAATAAACTCCTGGGTTGCTTTGGCTTTATGTTTTGGGTCATTGTCCATCTGTATTATGACACGCCGACCAATCAGTTTGGCTGCACTTGGCTGGATTTGAGAACACAGTATGTCTCTGAAAACCCCAGAATTCATCCGGCTGCTTCTGTCCTGTGTCACATCATCAATAAACACTCGGGACCCAGTGCCACTGGCAGCCACGCATGCCCAAGCCATCACACTGCCTTCGCTATGTTTTACAGATGATGTGGTATGCTTTGGATCATGAGCTATACCATGCCTTCACCATACCTTTTTCTTTCCATCATTCTGGTAGAGGTTGATATTGGTTTCATCTGTCTTGCAGAAGTGTGCTGGTTTTTTAAGATTTTTTTTTTGCAAAATCCAATCTAGCCTTTATATTCTTGAGGCTTATGAGTGGCTTGCACCATGCAGTGAACCCTCTGTAATTACTTTCATGCAGTCTTTTCTTTATGGTAGTTTTGGATATTGATATGCCTATATCTTGGAGAAGGTTGTTCACCTGGTTCGCTGTTGTGAAGGGGTTTCTATTCACCATGGTAATTATTGTACGATCATCCACCACTGTTGTCTTCCGTTGGTGTCCAGGTCTTTTTGCATTGTTGAGGTCACCAGTGCTTTCTTTCTTTCTCAGGATGTAACAAACTATAGATTTTGCCACTCCTAATAGTGTAGCAATTTCTTGGATGGGTTTTTTCATTTTTCGCAGATGAAGGATGGCTTGTTTCCCCTGCATGGAGAGCTCCTTTGACTGTATGTTTAATACTCAGCAAAATCTTCAATATGCAAGCACCTCACCTCAAATCAACTTCAGGCCTTTTATGTGCTTAATTGAGAATGTAATAATGAAGGAATTGCCCACCCCTGCCCATGAAACAGCCTTTGAGGTCCCTTTAAAAACAGGGTGCCACATGTAAAGGAGCTGAAACTCCTAAACCCTGTGGATACCCTCAAATGAAAGATAAAGGTCGGGACGTTATGTCTATGTCCATTATATAACTATAATTTGAATATGTTTTAGTAAACAGGTAAAAAAAATCTAAATTTGTTTGTGTCCAAATGTAGTATCTGAAGGATAAGTAATTAAAATGACTGATCATAGCTTTTACTTATTGATCATTCACCGTATTGGTCCAAATTGTTATAACCAACCCATGTACATAGTCAATATTAAAGCTATTGACTGTTGTATACAGATAACTAGAGATGAACAAATTTCTCAAAAATTCGATTCGGTTGGTTTGCCGAATATTCCGAAAAGATTTGATTAGATCCGAATTTATTTGTGGTAAATCACATTAAAAAACAGCTATTTCCTGGTTACATAGAGCCGGTATAGTGGTGTAGAATACAGTAACACGCATAGGGAGTCTGATTTGGTAGTGAAACAATATGAGAGTCAGTATGACACGCAGATGACAGGCTTCACTCTTAGAATCACTGCACACTTCACTTATTTGGGCAGTTACACGGCTAAAACTGACCAAATAACTCAAGTGTGAACTCAGCCTTACAGGTCATTGTTAAAGTCAAGAAGAAGAGCACTCCTTTTACACCGTCATGAGCTGATTCCACATAGATGTCTACAGAACCTGTTCTATTAAACGCTTATATAAGTATAGTCCCCCTGACAGAGTGGAGAGGGTGTCAGTAGTAAGTTTGTGTTGACGTCACAGATTATTTTGCCCTTCCTCTCATCTGTCAGAACAATAACCCCCAAAAAACAAATCCTGTCTGTTGAGCATCCGCCTTCACTCGGTCAGCATTTGGTCAGTAATGCATCAGTATTGCCAAAGCCAAAAAAAACTGGAGTGGATACAAAACAGTAAAGACATGTGAATGGAATATTTGCATGTCTTCTGTGTTTTGGATCCACTCCTGCTTTTGACTACCAAATCAAAAGCCAATTCTGATGCAAAATAGGTACTGTGTCATACAGGCCTTACAACTGCTGCATAGACAGGATCTGCTGTGTGCCTCATTTTTCCTTCCTCTGACAGTCCAGAAGAAAGGTCAAGTAAATAATGATGTCAACCAGGCTAAAAAGGCAAAATAGTGGCCCAGTCATGGAGTGGAGAGGGTGGCAGCAGCATGAGGAGACCACAGAGTGGTGAGGTGGAGGCAGCATGAGAAGAACACAGAGTGGCCCAGTGACAGAGTGGGGAGGTGGGGGGCAATACCAGTACCAGCTGAAGATGGTGGGAGGCAGTAGGAGGACCTGGCAGCAGGATTGGTATCAGGCGGATGGCAGCATCAGAATAGTAGCTGAAGCAGGTAGCCAGATGAAACGTGTCCCTTTTACCAATGTGTAGGTGTGGCACCATGGATGTTCTAGTCTAATGCATCAGGCACTGGTGTTTGAAAATCCTAGCTGATCCACGCATGATTCATCTTCACAAAGGTCAGTTTATCCACATTTTGGTTGGACAGGCAAGTTATCCTTGGGATAACTATGGCCACTGCCACACTAAACACCAGCTCTGATGCCATACTGTTGGCCGGGCAGGAAAGCTTGCCCAGGGCATACTCGGCCAGTTGTGGCCACAAATACAGTTTGGCTTCCCAGTAGTCCAGGGGATCTTTGATGTGGGGTGGTAGGGTGCACTCCAAGTATGCCATAAACTGCTGGTTCAGGTTCTGTTCTATGTCTACCTGCTGCTGCTGGTGAGTGTAGTTTCTTCAGTAGGTGGGTGAAGAAAACTGCTTATCAGGGACTCTAGACTTAAGTTGCTGTTGATGGAGCTGGTACTGCTCCTGCCTCCCATCCCCCCCAGCAGCCATGGCAGTGGAACATGAGCGCAGAGGGTCCCCTTTGTCAGACCTGCGTGAGCGCACATAGGCAGTGGGCAACTGACTACATACTAGTTCATTTTGTTCTCCCTCTCGTTGGGTGTATAAAAGGCCCCCTTTTTGGACTGGTAGTTAGGGTCTAACATGGTGGAGAGCCAGTAGTAATCCCTCTGCCGAATGGTGACAATTCGGCTGTCACTACACAAGGCTGAGGACACGGTGAAGGATGAGGAGACAGAAGCGGACATTGTCACAGGAACAACGGAGTGAGAACGTGGAGGCGGAAGCGGCATCACCTGGTCAAGTTGCTGGTGTGTCTGAGCAGGAACCACATTTACCCAGTGGGCCATAAAGGACATATATTGTCCTGCACTTTGGTAGACACCAACAGGCTCAATGACTGGCCCACCTTCTGTTCTTTATATGTGTGTAGGGCTGGTACTGCGTTTTTGGCAAAAAAATGATGGCTTGAGACTCTCCACCACGGCTTGGCACAAGCCATCAGTTCTCTGAAAAGTGCAGTCCACCACTTGGAAAGGGAGCGACTGCAACACCAGCAACTTGGCTAGGAGCACGTTTAGCTTCTGCGCGGTTGTATGAGTGCGAGCATACTGTTGTCTCTTGGCAATCGCTTCAGTGATAGATTGCTGAAAAGGGGTAGGAGGAGGAGAAACAGGAGCATCAGGACCAGCAAATGATAGGAAGGACCTTGACTGCAATTGTGGAGCCTTGACTGCATGAAATTAGATGCATGCCACTGGTTGATGCAGGGGTTGCTGTGGCAGGCTGGACTATCCCATCGGAACCACGGTTCTCCCAGACCACTTTATGGTGATGCTGCATGTGTTGACACAGGACAGTGGTGCCAACATTTGCACCCTGGCCACGCTTCACCTTCTGCCCACAAATTCGGCAAATGGCCATGTTCACCTCCTTAGACAGTCCAACAAAAAATTGCCACACTGCTGAGTATGGCACTTTTCCACCAACACTCCGCTCTGACTGCCTGCTACGTCTGCCTCCATTAACCCCTGCACCGCTACTTTCCAGGCCGGTTTGCTCATGTGCAGTGGTTTACCTCGGGCACGTTTGGCTCCTGACCTCCCACTACTGCCATCCTGCTGACTCACAGCCACGCTACCACCCTGCTTGCTCAGCCACTGACTCACACGTAAGTTGCCATGCTCTTCTCCTGATGATGATGATGAAGCCCCTTCTTCACCCGGCTCCCAAGTGCGATCGGCTACATCATTATCATCCGCTACTGTCTGCAAGTCACTGATGTACCCCTGAAAGGTCTTAGGGCCAGGAGTCTGACCGCTAGCAAAACACCTGCTCCCACGCGACTCGCATCCTTACTACTTCACTGCCAACCGGACGAAGCGGCGTATGTCTCCTCCAGATCTTGGCTGGGCAGTAGCTGCTGACTGTCCTCTAGTAGCTCGTCCTCACTGAAAAGTGGAGCCGAGCCTACGGCATATAATACTTCTCGCGCTGAGGGAACTGAAAATGACAGAGGCAGGTTGAGGACAGGTGGGGGCACAGGGCCTGCTACCGGGCCATGCCAACTAAGCGTTGTGTCACAATTCACCGCAGAATAGCTAATGGGACGAAGATATATTTCCTTTTAACACACCACATAAATGGCTGTAATACAATGTAACTTTACCGCTGAACGGCAATTATGACATATATTTTCCTTTTTTTTTCCTATTAATACACCCACCCAAAAAAGTAAAACAATGTAAAATCAACACAGAATGGCAAATAGGACATACATATCTTTCCTATTAACACACCCTGCAAATGGCTGTAGTACAATGTAACTCCACCGCTGAACAGCAATTATGACATATATTTTTTCCTTTCTTTCCCTATTAATACACCCAAAAAAATAAATATAACAATTACAATTCACCGCAGAACAGCTAATGGAACATACGTATCTTTCCTATTAATATGCACCGTAAATGGCTGCAGTACAATGTAACTTCACTGCTGAACGGCAATGGTGACATATTTTTTCTTTTTTTTTACTATTAATACACCCACCCAAAAAAAAGTAAAACAATGTGAAATCATCGCAGAACAGTGAATAGGACGTACGTATCTTTTCTATTAATATACCCTGTAAATGGCTGTAGTACAATATAAGGATACTTTCACACTAGCGGCAGGACGGATCCAACAGGCTGTTCACCTGACGGAAAAGCCTGTCGGATCCGTCTTGCCGCTAGTGAACGTGTGCCCACAGACTACCGCTCCGGCCCCATTGACTATAATGGTGGCGGGGTGGAGTTAAAGTGGAGGTATGGCAGCGCACGGCCTACGACATGTCCGACATTCATTCTGCCAGCCTCTCGCCGTGCGCTGCCGTGCCTCCGCCGGAACTACACCTCAGCCCCCATTATAGTCAATGTGGCCGGAGCAGTAGTCCGGGGTCACACGTTCACTAGCGGCAGGACAGATCCGACAGGCTGTTCCGTTGGGTTAATAGCCTGTCGGATCCATCCTGCCGCTAGTGTGAAACTAGCCTAACTTCACCGCTGAATGGCAATTATGACATATATTTTTTCCTTTTTTTCCCTATTAATACACCCCAAAAAAAGAAATATAACAATCACAATTCACCGCAGAACGGCTAATGGGATGTACGTATCTTTCCTATTAATGCACCCCGTAAATGGCTACAATGTATAACTGCAGTATAACTGCAATTTGGATCACCAATTAGTGCAGCAAGGTGCAATAGTAATCACTCCTGTTACCCAGGCTATACACTCTCATATTGCATCCTGTTCTTTTTTTATAGTGTAGATGATGCCTCCCTGTCCTTTCCCTACAGATTCAATAATCTTTACCTGAACTTGTAAATCGATTTTTCATCACAATGGAGTCTTTCCTAACACTGTCTCTAGCGCCAGCTGACGTCTCTCCCTGCACTAAGTACACTAGAAAATAGCAGAATCCAAGATGGCTTAGGCTATTTATAAGGTAGTGACATCACAGGGGCTGCTGATTGACTGCACGCATGACATTATGGGTGATCCCTCATTCCCAGAGTTCTTTGCTCAATGTCCTAACACATGCAGCAGCCATTTTAGGAAAAAATGTGATTCATTACCCCAAAGCGTGAGGAAATTTGGCTTCAGTCCAAATCAAATTTTTCCTGAAATTCGGTTAGAATTCCACTTTGTCAGCTTTGGTTCGCTCACCTCTAGAGATAACGTCTGTGAGTATTGATGTTTGGAGCGAAGTTGCACTCTGAGACTACATAGTACATGAAGGCAGGTCGAGGACAGTTTTCCTGCATGAGTGAGATAGAGCCATTTAAAGGGGAAACTACTACAGCCAATCACTGCAAATACATTGTGCAAGAGAAACAGTTTTTTGTGTTAAAGTAACATTTTTGTCCTGTGCCTTCTGTATGAGAAGATTTGAATGTTCTTAAAAAATCTGATAAAAAACTGATAAAACTGCAAATCCTAATCCATTATTTCTAGAATAGTTTGCATGCTTTCCAGTCTACTAGGTTGGCAATATTAAAAGTGTTAAAGAGACAACCATTTTAGTGCATTAGCATAGGAATTAAAATGCAGTGAGAATTAGTAATAATAATAGTACTAGGTTCTAATATTTTTATACCAGGTACGATAACTATGCAGTTTACAACTAATTGTTGGGCTTCAAATGTACTTACAACATGACTACAAACCAGTCACATTAAAATTGGAAAAATTATTCTGAAAAACTCACTTTTTTATTGTTGCTTTTGAATATTTGTCACAACCCAGATAAACTCGTTTTAGCCTTAAAATGGTTGTCTCATTTTATCATGTAGTTAAGTCAAGTAAAAAAAGGCACTTACTAATGTATTGTGATTGTCCATATTGCCTCCTTTGCTGGATTGATTCATTTTTCCATCACATTATATACGGCTCCTTTCAAGAGGTTACAATTCTGCAATCCAACAATGGTGGCCCTGCTTGCACACTATAGGAAAATTGCCAGCCTATGTGCATTCCTGCGGTCTCTGTCACCAGACACCAGGCACTTTTTCCTATAGTGTGAAAGCATGGCCAATGCTGCTGGATTGTAGGTTTGATCGCAACTTCTGCATATGAGCAGTTTATAATGTTTTAAAAAATGAATCCAGCCTTTCTCTACATGATAAATAACATTTGCTGAAATGAGAGAAACAACTTTCTGCCTGTAGCCCTCCCTCTTCTACTCCAGAAAGGCTGAAGTGAGAGCTGCAAATACAGTAAATGCAGTTTTAACTTCAACCTGCTCGAATTCAGATTATGTTGCAACTAGGACCGTGTTTAAGACCAAGAATCAAAACACAAGCATAAGAAATGGGGGCCTATAAATTATATACCATATAAGTATAACACAGGCTTTAACTTCTACAAAAATTTAGCAAACATAACACCATACATCAAATAGAAATAACTTTTATTGTTAGAATATATATATATATATATATATATATATATATATACACATATAATTAAATTCAACATGTCACATTAAACATGGTGTCTGAGCTGTATGTTATAGAGCAGGAGGAGCTGAGCAGATTTATGTATAGTTTTATGAGAAAAGATTTAGTAAAACTTGCAATTTAATCACTTATAGTGTTGAGCGAGCATGCTCGACCGAACACCAGTTCGGCTCAAGCATCGCTATGCTCGGCACATCGCTGAGTTCAGCCGAACACCATGTGTGCTCGATCGCGAAGCTCGAGTCAATGTATTTAAATCTAATTTAGCCACGATTTCTATGCAGAAGATCGCTGTAGAGTGGGGGAATCCCTCAGTGTGAATCTCAGGCTTAGCAGTCCCTGCTCTGACTCCATATATAGCTATGTCCATATATGGAGTCAGTGCTTGGGGACACCCCAGTGTGTTTAAATCTAATTTTTTTTTAAGTAAGTGGACATGCAGCTGTATAGTGTAGTAGTTAAAGTTCTTGACTGTGATGTAGAAGCTGTGTGTTCAAATCCCGCTAGAAACATTTCGGAAATAGAGATTAGATTTATATTTTTTATATTTGTTTTAGTAATTGTAAAAAAATGTATGGCTGATTATAAATATACTGATTCAGTAGTAGTTTCCCACATATCATAAATTCATATATATATCAGAAGTATGATTTTTTTTTAATATAATATAAGTAAATATATTATGGCTAAAAATATCAGTAGTAGTTTCGCACATATTATGAAGTATGATTATATATATATATATATATATATATATATATATATATATATATTTTTTAGTAAATACACATTTATTTTGTACCGTACATTTTTTTAAGTTTCTAAAAAAAATATCAAATATATAAATGTAATCGCTATTTCTGAAACATTTCTAGCAGGATTTGAACACACAGCTTCTACATCACAGCCAAGAGCTTTAACCACTACACTATATAGCTGCATGGCCACTTGCTTAATAAAAAATATATATATATATATATATATATATATATATATGCTAAAGAGGCATACTTACTACTAGTAAATATATATATATATATATATATATATATATATATATATATAAATAGCAAAGAGAAACACAGCAGCACTCAAAAAAAATAAAAAGTGGGTGCAATCCTTCCAAATCAGCAGGCTCAGCTGTCTACAGAATATATAAATCCAAAAAATTGAAGCAGCACTCCGAGGTACAAAACAAGTGGATCGACCTTTATTCCCCTGCAACGTTTCAACTGCTCAATGCAGTCTTTCTCAAGCATACAAAAAGGTGTTCACAAGGGGTATATATACCCATAGTGCATAGCAGTATAATTAAACATGATTAAGTGTAATAAATAAAACACGTCATAGCAGATACATAAAATCTAATAGAAAAGCATCACAAATACAACCATGTGACCATAGAATACATAGTAACAAATTGCATATATTATGTGCATCATAATCAATATAAAAAAGTATAAAGTGCATAAGTGCTAATTAGGACAATAATAGTCACCATATGTGCATGTCCATCAAGGCATATCCAGCCCCATGGAAAATTATACAACACCTGTGTGAATTTAAAACTTAATAAAATAAACTCACTGCGGTAAGGAAACAAGCCATGCCTGCTTAGCGTCACCCATCAACTAGTGCGCATGCTCCAGGAGCTGGACGGCTCATGACGTAATTCACGTCATGTAGTCATCCTCCAATCACGCGATGACACGTCGTGCCACCACCTGATCTTCCTGGAGACCAAGGACGCCGAACCTTCCACAAATAGCAAGAGCCTGCATCAGGGTCAGAGCGAGTGCATCCAGGTCGACAAGCTCACGTGACTGGGTCACGTGACCGCCGCCTGGGCAACAACACCGCAACAACCACAAATTGCAGTCTGCAGAATGTGGAGTATTCTACGGCCAAAGTAAAAAGCGCAACTATATCTATATGCCGCTACCACAACACATAGAGCTACAGGGAAAATATAGGTAAAAATAATAATGCTGTGTGATCAAAACAGTGTACTGCAGCATGTAAATGGTTACATATAAAGGTAACCGCCCCCAAAAAAACATGGAGTATCGGGGCAGTACATTAACCCTTGAACATATCAAAGGAGGGGGAAAGAAAAATGGGAAAAGTGGACCTGGGGAGGGCCACATAGTTATACCAATTTCAATGGTCATCACTGTTGGCCTATTATGCGTATTAGGTGTCGAGAACAGACGTGTGCCCAACACTCAAAGTCTTCCCCAAACGGTCACACTACCCATATTCAGATATATTGTTTGTAACCCAAAGTACACGAACACTGAATGCACACATCACGCTCAGATTATGTTTAGTTCCCTGTAGTGAAGATCTTAGATAGGTGACCAAAAGCAAAGAATGGCAGTCCCACCGCTGTGAAGAACTTGAGGATGATATCTAAAATATAAAAAAATTGTATATTAGTAAGCTGTAAATATAACACCTACAGTATTCACGTATTATTCCACCAATGAAGGGACTGGATATACAAATAATGGACTTGCACCCTCATATTAAATGCCACCTAAAATCAACATTTAATCCATGTGGTCTTAATGTATGTAGGCGGTGTATCCACCTCAATTCTCTCTGTTTGAGGGCCAAAGCCCGGTCGCCACCGAGGCGGGGTAAAGAGACTTGGTCCAGAATAGTGAATCCAAGGTCTTTCTCATTATGCCCACAGTCCACAAAATGTTTGGGAACAGGTAGATCTTTCCTTTTCTGTCTAATGGAGAACCTGTGATTGTTGAGACGTGTCTTTATGTCACATGTGGTCTCCCCAACATACAAGAGACCACATGGACATTGCAACACGTACACGACAAACGTATTGTCACATGTCAGGAAATGTCTAATATCATGTCGTTTACCCGTACCTGGGTGAGTGAAGTATTCACTTTTGATCATGTACCTGCAATTTACACATCCCAAGCAAGGGAAGCTACCTGTTCTTTTAGGCCCCATATAGGTCTGTTTCAATTTTTTGGTCTGGACATCAGCCCTAATCAATTTATCCCGTAAGTTGGGAGCTCGTCTGTATGACATCAAGGGTGGTATGGAAAATTCCTCTATTTGTGGGAAATTACTCCTCAAAATACCCCAATGTTTTCTGATGACACGAGCAATAAAATCGCTCTGTTCACAGAACTTAGTGACAAATGGAATGCGTTTGGGTTTAGATCTCAATCCGTTGTGTGTAGACACTTGTTTTGGATTCCTTATTCTCTCAAGATGGCGTGAAGTGATCTGACGGGGATAACCCCTCTGGTGAAATCGATTTGTCATCTCCAAATATCGTTGTGGTAAGACTTTATCGTCCTGTACAATGCGTGAAACCCTGAGTAATTGACTATAGGGTAGTGATTCAATGGTGGATCTGGGATGACAGCTGTCAAATCTCAACAGTGAATTGCAATCAGTTGGTTTAGTGAACATATCGGTAACTAGTCTATCCCCCAGGATGGACACAGTGGTATCCAGAAATTGCACCTGTTTGTCAGAATAGACCAACGTAAACGAAATATCTGGATCCAACTGATTCAAAAGTCATGGAACAGCTTCAAGGAGTCGCCGTCCCCCTCCAGATAAGGAAGACGTCGTCTATGTATCGCCACCACCCCAAGACGTTTCCGAAGTGGTGGGACACATAGACAAGGTCCTCCTCGAGGGCCGCCATGAAGATATTGGCATAAGTGGGCGCCACATTAGACCCCATGGCGGTCCCTCGTATCTGGAGGAAGAAGCCGTCCATGAATTTAAAATAATTCTGTCTTAAAACCAGATCCAACAATGACAGTATAAAGTTATTACACTCCATCGTATATTGTCCACGTGTGAGGCATCTACGAACTGCCAAGATGCCCCGCCCGTGATCAATAGAGGTATATAGACTGTTGACATCAAAAGATGCCACCAGACACCCTTGTGGTAAACTGACAGTAGAAATCTTATCCAAAAAATCACATGTATCCCTGACATATGATCTAGTATCAGTAGCATAGGTCCGTAATACTCGATCCAAAAAAATGGCAATGTGTGAGAAAATAGAGTTAGTACCAGATACAATGGGGCGACCAGGTGGATCAATTAAACTCTTATGAATCTTAGGAAGAATATCACAGGGGTACGTGGATGATCGACCACCAAATATTTATACAATTCACTATCAATAATGCCCTGTTCGCGTGCACAATTCAATATGGCACTAATCGATCTGGCTATATCGAATTTAGGATCACACTGTAACTCCCTATACACATTCTGGTCTGCCAGCTGTCGTTTGATCTCATTAATGTACCAACTGGTATCCATAACAACAACCGCACCACCCTTGTCCGTGGGTTTAATGGTAAGGTTGCTGCTATGGCTCAATTCATCAAGTGCCCTAATGTCACTACTACACATGTTGGGATGTATCAATCTCATATCTGAAATATTATGTAACTTCTCAACTTCACAAGTAATAGCCTTAGTAAAGGCATCAATTGCAGATGGATTGATCTGAGGACTGAAGTCACTCTTGGAGTAAAGGCCCATCTGTCCAAGAGTGAGTTCAGTCCGCACATCTGCAATTGTTGGTGCTGTAGGAGGATGATCCACATGCCACACACGCAGTTTGATATTTCTATAAAACCTCTGCAAGTCCACCTCCAACTGGAACAAATCAACCCTAGTAGCAGGTCCACTTTTCCCATTTTTCTTTTCCCCCCTCCTTTGATATGTTCAAGGGTTAATGTACTGCCCCGATACTCCAAGTTTTTTTTGGGGGCGGTTACCTTTATATGTAACCATTTACATGCTGCAGGCTCTTGCTATTTGTGGAAGGTTCGGCGTCCTTGGTCTCCAGGAAGATCAGGTGGTGGCACGACGTGTCATCGCGTGATTGGAGGATGACTACATGACGTGAATTACGTCATGAGCCGTCCAGCTCCTGGAGCATGCGCACTAGTTGATGGGTGACGCTAAGCAGGCATGGCTTGTTTCCTTACCGCAGTGAGTTTATTTTATTAAGTTTTAAATTCACACAGGTGTTGTATAATTTTCCATGGGGCTGGATATGCCTTGATGGACATGCACATATGGTGACTATTATTGTCCTAATTAGCACTTATGCACTTTATACTTTTTATATTGATTATGATACACATAATATATGCAATTTGTTACTATGTATTCTATGGTCACATGGTTGTATTTGTGATGCTTTTCTATTAGATTTTATGTATCTGCTATGACGTGTTTTATTTATTACACTTAATCATGTTTAATTATACTGCTATGCACTATGGGTATATATACCCCTTGTGAACACCTTTTTGTATGCTTGAGAAAGACTGCAATGAGCAGTTGAAACGTTGCAGGGGAATAAAGGTCGATCCACTTGTTTTGTACCTCGGAGTGCTGCTTCAATTTTTTGGATAGATATATATATATATATATATATATATATATATATATTTTTTTTTTTTTTTATTAAAGTAAGTGGTCATGCAGCTCTATAGTGTAGTGGTTAAAGTTCTTAGCTGTGATGTGGAAGCTGTGAGTTCGAATCCCAGCAGAAATTAGATTTAAATACACTGGAGTGTCCCCAAGCACTGACTTCATATATGGACATAGCTATATATGGAGTCAGAGCATGGACTCCTAAGCAGAACTAGGGTCCCAACAGTCTCCCCTCTTCAGAGTAGGGGGTGCCTGGCTTAATGCTCAGGTTCTCCTTTTGACTTCCATTGTGTTTGGGTGATTTGCAGAGCACCCGAGCATCGCAAAGTGTTCGACACGAGCACTTTGGTGCTCGATCCATACTAGTCACTTATATCTATCCTTATTCTGGGCTTTGAAGGCAAGAAGATGGTACTATCAGTGATTGACAGCTATCTCTGAATGCACAGTCATGGAGGTAAGGTTGACAATCACTGATAAGACTGCCTGCTTGACTTCAAAGCCCAGAATGCGCAGGAATTTAAATGAATGAAATACAACTAATACTGAATAAATTCCTACAAAATTATATATAAATCAGCTCTGCATCTCATGCTCTATATACCATGCAGCCTTCAGATTATTTAGCATGTTCATAGTGACAGGTTCCCTTTAAAACATGGCATAATCCATATGCAGAAACAAATACAGACTGCTCCTTCTCCAACATACACAGTCGAAGGTATGTAATGCACACAGGATAATGGTAAGGGACCCAGATCATGGGAAGGCAAAAAAGAGGAAAATACCCTCTCTCTTATATGGTAATTCTATACAACAAACTTCACAGTGCCACCCCCCAAAAAAAGTCAATACATACATAAAAATAATAATAATAAATAATAATAATAATAATAATAATAATAATAATAACAATAATAATAATACCACCCCAAAGCACATGTTGCCTTGACTTCTTCTAGGAGTATCTCTCAGAAGAAGCTAAGGGAAAACGTGCATGGAGTGGGACCCCCCTCCTTCCTTGGTCGGTATTAGGGAATGCTTTTATATTTTTTTTTGCAAGAGAACCTCCTTTGAGGCTTATTGTACTGAAGGAGACCTAGCTGACAGCACAGTGTCAGTAACACACACAGATAAAGCTCTGCATGGCACCTTTCTTGTCTGATCAATGGTGAGAGGGCTGTTCTTCATCTATTGCCAGAGACTGTATTAATCTATGACGTTGCTTTGTACACTCGCATTTATCGCAGACGCCATGAAGCGCACACACGACGTTCTGCACTCTGTATACAGTCAACACAGGAGGAAATTGTGTTTCTCCAATATAGAATTCAAGGAAACTTTTTAAACAGAACATAAATTGCTATATCATTATTAAGCTTGTTTCATACGAGCAAGTTCAATGCGTGTGTGTCTGCGAGAACTCCTGTCCTGACCTATATAGCACTGATAGGATCATATAGCATTAGGCCCCTTTCACATAAGCATGATGGATTGGCTCAGGATGCCTTCAGGATGTGTTCAATGAAACTCCCACCATTTTGCAGGCAAGTTAAGTCAGTTTTGTCTGCCATTGCGTTCACTGTTTCAGTTTTCTCCACGCAGGTGCAGTTTTGATGCAATTTTTACGCACGTTTACTGAAGGTTTACAAACATCTCCTAGCAACCATGAGTGAAAAACGCAATGCATTCAGACTGCACCCCGATTACATCCAGGTGCAATGCGTTTTTAACTTAAGCCCTATTCACTTCTATGGGGCCAGGGCTGCATAAAAAAGCTGAATATAGAACATGCTGCAATACCCATACAGCCCAGAACTGATGCGTGAAAAACAATGCTCCTGTACACAGAGCCATTGAAATGAATGGGTCAGGATTGAGTGTGGGTGCTATGCGTTTACTTCACACATCGCACCCGCACAGAAAACTTGCTTGTGTGAAAGGAGCCTTAGATTGATTTATGATGCTATATAACCCATAGAGTTCAAGAGTGTATTGTATAATGCTGTCATAATGTTGTCAGTGTTATTCAATACTAGTGATGAGCGGGATAGGCAATATTCGAATTTGTGACACTCCGCGAATTTTTGCAGAATATTAGCTATAAATTCGCGAATTCGAGAATTAGTGATCTCTAGTTATTATTTACTTGATTGCAAAAATTGGCAATGTAATATATCCGCAATAAAAATTTGCAATTAGAATATTCGCGATCAACACTAAGGGGTAGGCAACTTTCCTATTGGTTGCTAGGGATGGTGCTAAATGCCGATATTTGGTATAAATGTGCGATAAATTTGGGATAAATTTGCGATAAGAATATTCGCGATCAACACTGTTCGCGAATATGAATATATAGCACTATATTCTCTCACACTCAACACTATTCTATACATTCCAGAACTCTAAGGGCTATATAGCATCATGAATAAATCTAATGTTATGCGGTCCTATCAGTGCTAAGTACGTCAGGATGGGAGCTCTCACAGACACACACGGAATTCAACGCATGGAACTTGCTTATGAGAAACCAGCCTCAAAAGAACAGATTATTTCACTTCCACAAACTCACATTGAATCACTGTAACTAACAGTAATTCTCTTTAACCACATCCCGACCGCCGAACGCAGGGATGCATCCTGCGGGCAGCCGGGATGTTCCTCCTTGACGCGTCGGTGCGTCATCTCGCGAGAGGAAAGATTTGCTGTGAGCACGCAAGCTCACAGTATCACGTTGGGAGGAACTTTAACTACAGCCTGCCAGTGCTGATCGTGCGCTGGCAGGCTGTACTAGTTAAAAAAAATCGCATATCAGACGCTGTTTTGTTAATAGCGTCTGATATGCCTGCCGCCTGCTCCTCTGGTGGTCCCTTTTGCTTGGGACCACCAGAGGAAACATATGTAAGTGCACCAATCACAACACAGAACCCCCCACCCCATGTCACCCCCTGATCACCCCCTGTCACCCCCGTCACTAATCACCCTCTGTAAGGCTCATTCAGACATCTGTATGTGTTTTGGGGATCCACGGATCTGCGGATCCGCAAAGCACGGACACCGGCAATGTGCTTTCCGCATTTTGCGGATCCGCACATTGCCAGAACTATATAGAAAATGCCTTTTCTTGTCCGCAATTGCGCAAAAGAATAGGACATGCTCTATCTTTTGCGGAGCTGCGGCCGGATGATTCGGGGCCAAAACCCGGAAGTTCGCGGCCACGGCTCCGCAAATGCTGATGCGGAGAGCACATAGTGTGCTCTCCGTATCACTGCCGGCCCCATTCACACTGAATGGGTCCGCATCTATTCCGCAGAATTGCGGAATAGATGCAGACATTTTTGAGGATGTGTGAATGGGGCCTTACTTCTCAAGCACTCCTATGACCTTTCCCCTCTCTCTCTTTTTTTTTTTGCATATTTTTTGGCAGAGATTTTTTCATCCACATTGATTGATGCAAATAAAGAAATCTGTGCTGTTAATTTTTTTTTTCAGCCCAGAGCCTGAACAGAAAAAAAAAAGGTCATTACCCGTATGCTCAATATAAGGAGAATAGCAGAAACTCCTAATGCTGGCCATACGTGTAATGATTGCGGAGACCCTCAAAAACCAGGGCAGTACAAACACCTCACATGTGACCCCATTTTAGAAAGTAGACACCCCAAGGTATTCAGTGAGGGGCATGGCGAGTTCATAAAATATTATTTTTTTTGGCACAAGTTAGCGGAAATTGTATTTTTTTGTTTTTCTTACAAAGTTTCATATTCCACTAACTTGTGAATACCTTGGGGTGTCTTCTTTTTAAAATGGGGTCACATGTGGGGTACTTATACTGCCCTGGCATTTTAGGGGCCCCTAATGCGTGAGAAGTCGTTTGGAATCCAAATGCGTAAAAATGCCCTGTGAAATCCTAAAGGTACTCATTGGAATTTGGGACCCTTTGCACATCTTGGCTGCAAAAAAGTGTCACCCATGTGGTATCGCCGTGCTCAGGAGAAGTAGGGAAATGTGTTTTGGGGTTTATTTTTACATATACCAATGCTCGGTGTGAGAAATATCTATGTAAATGACAACTTTGTAATTTTTTTTATAAAAAGTTGTCAATTTACAGATATTTCTCTCACCCAGCATGGGTATATGTAAAAATACACCCCAAAACACATTGCCCTACTTCTCCTGAGTACGGCGATACCACATGTGTGCCACTTTTTTGCAGCCTAGGTGCGTAAAGGGGCCGAAAGTCCAACGAGTACCTTTAGGTTTTACAGGGTTGCTCACAATTTAGCCACGCCCAAAATGCCAGAACAGTAAACACACCCCACATGTGACCCCATTTCGGAAAGTAGACACTCCAAGGTATTCACTGAGGGGCATAGTGAGTCCGTGGGAGATTTTTATTTTTTTTGCCAGAAGTTAGCAGAAATGAAAACTTTATTATTATTTTCTTTCCTCAGAAAGTTTCATTTTCCGCTAACTTCTGAAAAAAAATGAAATCATACATAAACTCACCATGCCCCTCCTCGAATACTTTGCGGTGCTTTTTTTCTAAAATGGTGTCATTTGGGGGGTATTTATACTATCCTGATATTCTAGCGCCTCAAGAAACATGACAGGTGCTTAGAAAGTCAGAGCTGCTTCAAAATGCGGAAATTCACTTTTTTGCACCATAGTTTGTAAACACTATAACTTTTACCCAAACCAATAAATATACACTTATTGGATTTTTTTTTTATCAAAGAGATGTAGAACAATAAATTTTGAGAAAAATGTATATAGAAATGTAGTTTAAAAAAAAAATTTCAACAGAAAACGAAAAATTTCATTTTTTTGCAAAAATTTCGTTACATTTTTATTAATAGCAAAAATAGTAAAAATGTCAGCAACAATGAAATACCACCAAATGAAAGCTCTATTAGTGAGAAGAAAAGGAGGTAAAATTCATTTGGGTGGTAAGTTGTATGACCGAGCAATAAACGGTGAAAGTAGCGTGGTGTATAATTGTAAAAAGTGGCCTGGTTATTAAGGGTGTTTAAGCTAGGGGGGCTGATGTGGTTAAGATTGAGATCCTGTTATACAATCTACACTGTATATATAGTTACGTACAAATAATGATAAAATCTGTAATAATAGTAAACAATAAATATTTTTCCAATTTGTTTCATTTTGAACTTTGTTGCATTGAATCAAAAATAACAATTGCATGTGTATTGGGGTGATGTGACCTGTAATATACCTGTGCAAGGCCACAGCCTCTGCTGTCATTCTGAAAAACAAAGCACAGCCTCTACCTGAACAAACATACAATCTACAGTACATCATAAAGGCATTCAAATGACAATGCCATGGATGAGAATTTCACATTCCATAGCTTTTTAAAGGTCAACATATAATAAGCAATTTTTATCTTAAAGTTCTCCAGTATTGTAAACAATGCAGATTAAAAATATGCTGAAAGGTCAAATCACTCAGATCTTTAACGACAGAAGAAAATAACTTTGATACAAATTTCAGCGCACAGGCATGACAGGCTGAAAAAATGCAAATAATATATCTATATTTTCTACATACAAACTCCTGCCCAAATAAGATTACTATTCTATTATTGCCACAAAAAGAAAAGGAAATACTTTTAAGGTGGATACAAATGCACAATTAACTTTTTTTGCAAGTACGATTTTGACTATATTCATTACAGCATAACAATAAAAATTGTACCATACTCTCTGAGTGATTTTGAATGCTATCTTAAAGCGCCTGCCCCACAAAAAAAATTCTAGTTTTCAAACTAGTGATTAACGGCATAGGCAACATTCGAATTTGCGATATTTCGCAAATTTTTGGCCGAATATTCGCCATAAATTCACAAATTCGAGAATTCGTAATCTCCAATCATTATTTACTTGATTGCGAAAATCGGCAATGTAATACATTCACAATTAGAATATTAACACTAAGGGGTAGGCAACTTTCCTATTGGTTGTTAGGGATGTTGCTAACTGCCGATATCGCAATAAATTTGCGATAAATTCGCGATTAGAATATTCGCGATTGATACTATTCGCGAATACAAATATATAGCTTTATATTCTAAATATTTGCAAATTCTCAAAGTGGCAATATTAAAATTTGCAATTCGAATATTCATGCTCAACACTAACTAGCACCTGGATCTAAATACTTTTTTAATTGCACGTAAATCATAGCCACTGAGTTATTCAAAAAAATGTATCTGTATAGCGCCACCTGCTGTTTGTTTTATTTCTTATTTCTTTGTCCTGCTTCCTGAGAGGGCCGCACATGCTCAGTTTCATCTTTCAACTGCCTCCTGATCTGTGATAGGGAGAGCATGGGCATGTCCCCTGAGCTGCAGTAGAAAACACACCCCTATATAGCTTTCAGCTTGATCTAACAGAGCAATGAATGAGGAGATCTCTAGATCCATGTGAGTTACAGGGCTGGTTCTAGCTTTGTTAGAAAGAGATAAAAAGGCTCTGGGAACAGGTTTTTGCAGTTATTCAAAAGGAGGCTTTGTCTTCATATAAACCTGATGTGATGATGGTGTTGTTGGGATATCATGACCCAGAGATTGCAATTCCGGCTCGGGTTAGGCAGATTTGGTGGAAATGCCTGATGGTTGCAAAAGTCTTATTAATTAGAAATTGGGGATCTGCTATATTACCCTCATTAAACGAATGGATTCGGTACTACCGGAAAATTCAAACCTATGTGGAGATGAAAAGGAAAAGGGCACGAGTGACAGATTTAATTAAATATTATGGTTATTTATTATTGAATGGGTCTAATGACGATAGCCAACTGGGGTGGGGGGAAGGGTGAAGGGTTTATTATAATTTACTTTGTTTAATGTTATGCATGAAAATGTGTAAAGTAATGTTGATTTTATATGGAATCTATTTAATGTGGTTTTGACAATATGGAATTTGTACTGCAAAAAATAAAAAAAATTCTAAACAAAAAAAAAGGAAGAGATTGTCATTTACTATAAGATATCTGATTTTCATTTTTTTACATTAATCATGGGATAATCCCTTTAAGTAAATGTCTGTCATGATGAATTAAGGTGAACATCCCCTTTAATTGATTACTGCCATCAAATTGAGATGAATATCCACCTTTGAACACCATTTCATGCTCTATAGTGTAACTGTTATTTCAGGCAATTTTTCAAAATATGGCCTCATGCACATGACCTTGGGACTGTGGGACAGCTGAGTGCACTCTACATTATGCAGAACCATTGACTTCAGCGGGTCCATGATCTGCAAGATTTGGCGAAAGATAGGATATGTCCTATTTTTGGCCCATAACATCGGCATGGTGGCACAACGATGGTTTGCATGAGGCCTAAGCCGCCGTGTGGGTGTACATGAGGAAAGATACTATTACATGATTTGTATACTGCATTCTTTACCAGTTTTTCTCACTGCCATCTCTCTGTAATTCTAAGTTAGTTCAGAGCTAGTGAGTGGAGACTAGCTACCCATAGGCTACCCATCCATAAAAGGGGTCATAACTCAATGTAGCACCCCTTAAACAGCACAGAACATTTTAAATGTGAAACTAGCAGTTCATTTACACAGGTAAATCACTTACAAACCAGCAGCAGTCACTCTGTCAGTCTCTTTCTCTCTGTCTGTCAGTAACATCTCTTCCTTGCTGCTCCTCCCTCTCCTTATACACTTTCCATAGACTTATATGTAATCTGATCCTTCAGTGAGCAGGGTTCCCTTCTTCACCGAAGATTAATCTGAGCAGTGAATTTAGAGTAAGTGAAGAGGAGGGATAACAGAAGAAGAATCTGATAAGATAAGGAGGTATCTCTTCTTTTAAGCTATATTTCAAAGTTTCTGATATTTCTATATAAAAATACAGTTACTCTTTAGTCTATATGGTCCCAAAATCGATACTGATTAATTTTTTTAACAGCTTCACAATGTCAGCTATATTATGCATTCATATTAAAACAATATGTTTATCTAACTTGCTGCAATAAAACAGCGACAGAGACCAAACTCTCTATAAATGACCCATATATTTACCCACTGAAACCTTTCAGCTCAACACAGAAGTCTTTCTAACCAGCTGCTATAGATTTGCCAAAGGCTGACTTTATCGATTGTTGTGGGTTATGTCATTACTGGTCCTGTCTCAATAATTATGATATAACTGTTTGCCTTTATTTTCGACTTGGACTTGACTTTTCATCTCATTTGTCACCTTGTTTACTCTTTTTAAATTTTAGTTTGTCTAGTAGTAGAGGGCTATCATAGATGAGCAGTTAAAATAGCTAGCTATAATCTGGGTTCTGTGTACAGTATATCTATGCAGAGAAGGACAGAAGACATTATTGAATGTATTAATGCATAAATTGTGATATTGCTCTTTACTATGTCTATGTACTCTTTAACTAATGAACACAAAACCGCTTTATTGAGGATATTTAATTTTTTTTTGTATAATTTGTGTTGTAATATAAATGCATGTAAACATTAGTGTTGATCAAGCACCAAAATGCTCAGGTGCTCGAGCCGAACACATCGGGATGCTTGTAATGGAAGTCAATGGGAGAACCAAAGCATTAAACCAGGCAACCCCTGCTCTGAAGAGGGGAGGGTGCCTGGTTCATAGGAAAAGTTCGGAAATTGATGGAGACACCACCAAAATGGTTCGGGAACAGCATGGGGAGGATATCTGGATGCATCTTGGACTCCCAGGTCGCTGCTGGGAACGATGTTGTCCGAGTAGTATGCCACTTTTACAGACTTACAATAATATGTACAAAACCAAAGATAAAATCAATTTTAAGGAAAAAATGTTACGAAACATTCTTTCCTGTATATTTACTTGTATATAAAGTGCAAGTGCTGCCAAAATTTACAAGCAAGGGGGACTCCAATACAACCTGTATATCACATAAAGGAGGGCCTCATTCACATTGTGGTACAATTATTTATGTAGTGGGACTCCTACACTCATAAAGCCTATGCACTAAGTGAAAGGGCTGCCAAAACCGGCACTCCAATACACCCTTTGTTACACATAAAGGAGGGCACCATACACAACCTTGAAAAATTATGATTGATGGCCTGCTGGTGACCCTCAAAAACATTTGGAGCAAGAGCTTGCTGATCTAACCATATAAAACTTTAGCGGTGAGGGCCTGATGCTGAGCTGACCCTCTAAAACATTAGGGGTGAGGGTCACGTTACACTGGATATATCACGCAGATAATGTCAATGTTGTCACCAGCGGCTAATAAAAAATTACAGGAAATGTCACAGGTATTTGGGATGAGAAAACAGCATCTATGGAATAAGTAAACTGTATGTCACAGATACATTTTTTAAATGCATGCGTTACACTTTAGATGTTGCCCTGGTAATGTCACTCTCAGAAGCGGACACCGTCCATTGAAAAAGTACACTGTATGTCACAGATACATTTTTTAAACGCACATGATACACTGGAGAAATCCCGCAGATAATGTCAATGTTGTCACCAGCAGCTAATAAAAAATTCCACTTTAGATGTGGCACTGGTTATGTCACTGTCAGAAGCAGACACAGTATATTGACAAAGTACACTGCATTTTCTCAGATACACTTTTTAACCGCACAAGTCACACTGGAAATATCTCCCTGGTAATGCCACTGTCAGAAGCGGATACCGTCTATTGAAAAAGTACACTGGATGTCACAGAAATCTTTTGGATGCGCACACTTTACACAGGTGATGTGGCGTGGATAATTTAATTGTCCACAGCAGACACCGTCTACAGAAAAAGTACACTGGATATCACTGATATTTTAGGGATGCGGACACTTTACATAGGAGATGTGGAGCGGATAATTTAACTGTCAGAAGCGGATACCATCTATTGAAAAAGTACACTGGATGTCACAGAAATTTTTTGGATGCGCACACTTTACACAGGTGATGTGGCATGGATAATTTAACTGTCCACAGAGGACACTGTCTACAGAAAAAGTACACTGGATGTTACTAATATTTTAGGGATGCGCACACTTTACACAGGAGATGTGGCACAGATAATTATCTGTCCGCAGCGGACACCGTCTATGGAAAAAGTACACTGGATGTCACAGATAAATTTTCTAAACACACACTGTACAATGGAGATATCGCAGATAATGTCAATGCTGTCACCAACAGCTAATAAAAAATTACACTTTAGATGTAGCCTGGTAATGTCACTGTCAGAAGCGGACACCGTCTATTGAAAAAGTACACTGAATGTCACAGACATTTTTTTGGATGTGCACACTTTTTACAGGAGATATGGCGCTGAATATTTAACTGTCCACAGCGGACACGGTCTACAGAAAAAGTACACTGGATGTCACTGATATTTTAGGGATGCGCACACTTTACACAGGAGATATGGCACAGATAATTTAACTGTCCACAGCAGACATCGTCTACAGAAAAAACACACAGGATGTCATATTTTAGGGATGTGCACACTTTACATAGGAGATGTAGCGGGGATAATTTAACTGCCCGCAGTGGAAATGACCTACAGAAAAAGTACACTGGATGTCACTGACATTTTAGCGATGCGCGCACATTACACAGGAGATGTGGCGCAGATAATTTAACTGTCCGCAGCAGACACCGTCTACGGAAAAAGTACACTGGATGTCACCCTGGAGATATCCCGCAGATAATGTCAATGCTGTCTCCAGCAGCTAATAAAAAATTACACTTTAGATATGGCCCTGGTAATATCACTGTCAGAAGTGGACACCGTCTATTGAAAAAGTACACTGGATGTTACAGACATTTTTTGGATGTGCACACTTTTCACGGGTTATGTGGCGCAGATAATTTAACTGTCCGCAGCGGACACCATCTACAGAAAAAGTACACTGGATGTCACTGACATTTTAGTGATGCGCACTCATTACACAGGAGATGTGGCGCGGATAATTTAACTGTCCACAGCGGACACCGTCTATGGAAAAAGTACACTTGATGTCACTAATATTTTAGGGATGTGCACACTTTACAGAGGAAATGTTGCATGGATAATTTAACTGTCCGCATCTGACACTGTCTATGGAAAAAGTACACTGGATGTCATGGATATTTTTTGGATGCACACACTTTACACAGGAGATATGGCGTGGATAATTTAACTGTCCTCAGCAGACACCATCTACGGAAAAACTACACTGGATGTCCCTAATATTTTAGAGATGTGAACACTTTACACAGGAGATGTGGCACGGAAAAGTTAAGTGTCTGCAGCAGACACCGTCCACGGAAAAAGTACACTGGATGACACTGATATTTTAGGGATGCGCACACTTTGCACAGGAAATGTGGCTCGGCTAATTTAACTGTCCGCAGCGGACACCATCTACGGAAAAAGTACACTGGATGTCAATGATATTTTAGGGATGCGCACACTTTACACAGGAGATGTGGCATAGATAACTGTCTGCAGCAGCCTATTAGACGCTATTTAGCGCAGGATGCGCTGAAAATATATATTGCTGCTGTCACACAGGACATAGACTTTTGGGTCTCTGAAAAGTTTTTGTAATAAAAATCTTCCAATAACGCTCATTACACTGTCTGTCCCTTCCTACGCTCAGCTCTCCTTAAGACTGAGCAATTCAGTGCAGGTTGCAATACAAACATATATTGCTGCTGTCACACACAATAGTCTTTAAAAGAACATTTGGGTCTCTGATTAGTTTTTCTAATGAAAATCTTCCAATAACACTCACTACACCTTCTGTCCCTTCCTATGCTCAGCTCTCCCTTACTAATACTGAGCCGAACACGTGTCATCGGGTCAGGGCCGGCCCCAGGTTCATGTGGGCCCATGGGCAATAAATCTCAGTGGGCCCCCCACACTGTATATTAACCCCACAGTGGCCCTCCATTCAGAATAACAATCCCCAGTCATCCCCCATTCATAATAATGACCCCACAATGGCCCACACTGGGGGTTATACTGTATGGAGGGGGCATTGAGGGTCATTATATTGTGTAAGAGGCCCTCACTAGATAGATCTGACTGGGCCCCACAGCAAATATTCCCCCCTCCCTGCCAGGAAATCAGAACATACAAAATGGAGGTAATACTGGCTTCTGTCCATGCTGGCCTGTGGTTCTGTATACACCAGGACCTGAGGCTGCACTACTGACAACTCCTTATGTCCCTTCTGACAACTGCAGGAGAATGTCTTTCCCAGCAGGAAGTACATACTGATGTGGAAGTAGCCTCCTGTAAGGGGGCCATCTTATCAAGCCCAGCCCTCAGTAGTGCAGCCTCAGGATTTGTGCTGTCATCAGCCCCGCCCCTGTAAGGTTCAGAACTGCTGACCCCCACCAAAACAAGCCAAACACACAGAAGACTGAGCGCACCAACCTCAGCCTGGGAGGGATACACTCTGAGGGGGAGCAGCGAGCAACACTACAAATCCCAGCAATTGCCCTGCGGCCTCAGCTGACGTATACTGCTGGAGAAGCTGAAGGAGGAGCTCAGCTCTTACAGGTGTGCTCTTGGCTCTAATAAAATGGCGGCCATTGGAGGGACTTCAGTGTACAGCGTCTGGCCTCTAGTGCAATGCCGCAGACATGCCCACAGTGACATCAGAAACAGGAAGTGACACAGAGTGTTTGAACTGAGACCCGGGAGTGCTGGTGAGAATGGGAGAGAAAGTCCGCGGAGGGGGCACCTTCCATCTCTATTGATGGAAGCGTTCATAGCAGCGCAGTGGGCCCCCCCAGGAGCAGTGGGCCTCGGCACTTGCCCGGGTATGCCGGGTGCTGACGCCGGCCCTGCATCGGGTGATGAATAGCACAAGATGACGCGTTCCGGCCAGCCAATCACTGTAATGCCAGTAGCCAACATAGCTACGGCATTACAGTGCGTGCCATTACCTCCCTGCATGTTTATTAGCTGCGTAGCAGCCAAGAAACATGCGAGAAGGAGACTCTAGCATTGCGCTCGAGCTCATGTGGTACTCTGCCGAGTACCGCCATGTGCCAAGCATCGAGATGCTCGATCCGAACTGGTGTTTGGCCCAGCATGCTCGATCAACACTAGTAAACATGTAAAGAGTTTGTGTACTTCTGATACATTCCAGTTCCATCTTGGGTACTGTGGCTATATGGACAATGTGCCTTTGTTTGTGTTATACATCACATAGCAGTGTACAGAAAGTACAATGTTCTTAATTTGTGGAGGTCATAAAAACTATACAAGACTTATGGTTCAACCTCTTTTCCACCCACACCACATAAATTAACAGAGTGATGGTATGATCTCTGTGCCAGAAGGCTATAATTTATGTGCTAGCTTTCATGACACTGCACACTCATCTACAAATTACTGACGGCAGGTTTGAGCTGTCACTCTGTGGCTAGATCCATATTGATCATGTGAATGCTAAAGCCCCTGCAATAAAGTTTTCCCTACTAGCCTGCGCTCCCATTGTTAAAAAAAAAGAATTATGTAAAAATAAATACAATTAGAAAAAAACACAAATCAATAACTAAAAAATAAAGACTTTAAAAAGCCTCTTCAACACAAAATAAGTGCTCACCTCTCTGAACCTACATGCAAAATGTATTTTGCCAGACTCAGATCATGCTAAAATTTCTAAAATGTCCCATAAAACACACCTTAAGGGTTAAAACATGCCACTAGACTTTCCATAGGCTTCCATTGACTGCCATTTTGTTTTGTAAAACAATCATAATAAAGCTCAGCAAAACATTTCAAAAACACACATACACACACCAACAAAAATATGTGAGACACTAATCTTAGAATTCCAAAAGTTTTCACTAATGTTGCCGATGACAATTTGATGCCTTCTATTTATGTTATCCTTGTGCTAGCTAGTCAGAAACATGTGATAGGAAATGTTTTTTTCAGGACCTGTCATGTATCATTTCAGTACCATGCTCCGAGATGGAACACTGCAAAGGGGGGCAGATGACAGCATGTGCCAAATGACAATAATTAGTCTTTAATTTAATCATCTTGTTTGACAGCAATAGCTGCTGCCTTTCACAAATGGCAGTGACTGTTTCAGAGTAAGCTATTAATATGTAGGGATAGAGAAAAAGAACAAGGCATAGAAATAAATATTTTATACTTTAGTCTTATAAGCCACAACAATATCTTCCATTCTTTTTACATTGTCGTCATCTATTTAGCCTTAGCGTGAAATTCTAACAATATCAGGCTTGTTTCATGCTTCATAGTTCACAGCCTGAGGAGTTTAAAGGAAACAATAGATGTGGACAAGGATGAATGATGTAGATAAAAAGAATGTGCTTCATCTTCAATCTCTATTGAAAAAAATAACGTTGCAATATTACTAAACTAGAAAAGGTAAAAGATTCAAGCAGGCGAAAATAAAGTTGTCTCAATATGTGCCATCAGCAATGGAAAACACGAGATCTTCACAAGAGACAGTGATTTACTGATGTGACCCAAAGTTTCTTCTAAAATAATATTAGAATCCCTAATAGATAATTACAAGTGAAAACTCTGTTCTATATACAGATATGTAAATATATATATATATATATATATATATATATATATATATAATTTCACAATATTCTGTTGAGAGATGTCTATGCTATATGTCTCTATGTGTGGCCACTCATGAGAAACTGTTGCTCATAGGCCTCTTTCACACGACCGTATGGTTTTGTGGTCCGCAAAAAACAGATCCGCAAAAAAAAATGGATGACATCCGTGTGCATTCCGTTTTTTGCAGAATGGAACATCTGGCCCCTAATAGAACAGTACTATCCTTGTCCATGATGCAAACAAGAATAGAACAAGTTCTATCTTTTAACGGAACGGAAATACGGAAATATGGAAACAGAATGCATACGGAGTGCCTTTCGTTTTTATTGCGGACCGCATACGGAACACAAAAAACGGCCCGTACACTCGCAAAAAAAAAGTTTGTGTGAAAGACTTGTCTAGATGAAAATGCTATGCTGTATCTATGATATGATTAGAGTTAGATGAATGATAGCTATAATTATCTAAAGTCGCATATAATGCTTGCAATGATTTAAGGTGTAGACATTCACCAAATATTTTCTATTTTTCAATCATTCTTTTGCATGGTTTTGGTTGAGGATCACAGTCAATATATTGCACACAAATATAAAGAGCCCACAGCAATGTTACCAGATAGTATAAATAACAGCTCCAATATTTTAATGCAGATTGACAGATATCTGCATTTGATTGCTTGCAATATTTTGAGGCAAATTGGAAGATATCTGTGATCATATTGCTATAGGAAACACCACTATTCTGCAGTCAGTATTTTCAATATTTGTATCCCACAATAAAGCATTGTCCCTTAGCATAAAAAAGCTTAAAGGGGTTGTGCCACCAATAAATTATATTTTAATATAATCCGACATGAAAAACTAGCTTCATTTGTAATTTACTTTCTGTTACAAATATGCTCTGATTGTGAGATATTCTCTTTTTTATTATAATGCCATCTCTAGTGTTTAATGTGTATAGTAATGTGCATGTCCATCTACTGAGGTGGTCATACATGCTCAGTTCTATCCATCAACTGCCGCATGCCAGATCTGCTGTTATATGTTTTATTTTTTATTCTTCTATAGCATCTATTGTACTCTTACTTGCCCCAGATGCTTAAAACTCAACTTTTAATAATTGCTTAATAATTTAAAACTATTAAAGTGCAAAATATTACAGTGCTTAAAGTTATTGCTCAGTTAAAATTAGCAAGTGTCTCTATTTATATTCTAAACTGTACTGCAGAAAATCTCTCTGCATTTTCTGCCCAATACCCCTGATGAAGTGTTATCTGGTGAAACATGTCAGGGGACAGAATTTATTAATTTTACAGGACATGCAGGGTCAGTGACAGTAACTGACCAAAAATCTATAAACTCCAGCAAGTTGCATTGATGTTATGTTTATTGTAATGCGGCAAATATACACTATGTGTGACGTTTCGGCTGAGAACAGCCTTCTTCAAACATGTGCCGCTATAGAGGAAAGGGTCACTGGTAGCAGCGCTGTAGCGTAGGCTGGCGTGCGTCCGCACGCTATGGAAAGGAGCGCTCCTTTCTGGAGTTTATTGATTATTGCATGATGACGGGGTGGGATCCCAACTCCACGCAACATCACCTAGTTTGCCAGACGGTTGATTCCTCTAGTAACTGACCAAATACAGCAGTAGAAGCAGCAGGGTTAGGGGGAATTTGCACAATCCTCATGGCCCTAATCTGCAGTACAGTTTCGAATACAAATAGCGAGGCTTGCTAAACAGCTCTAAGCACTTTAATATTTTGCACTTTAATTGATTTCATTTATTAAGCAATTATTAAACGTTGAGTTTTAAGCCTCTGGGGCCAGTAAGGGTACAGTAGATGCTATAGAATCATAACAAATAAAACATATATAAATATTATCTGTCCCCAGATAGTGTCTATGCAATCTACTGTTAGAAGCTGTTCCGATTGTAGGGGAAGATTTGTAATGCAAGGAATAAGAGGTATCGCGGCCGGCACTGCCACTTGTGTCTCTACAATCACTAAAATTACTTTATCGCACTAGCATTTAAAGGACTCCACGGTGATGATCTGCTGATAACATTGTCCATTTAATAGTATCCACAAAATAGAGAAAAGCACAGCGGCACTCACCATCAATCTTGAATTGCAGTTGCAGTTTATTTCATTGTTGCATAAAAGTGGTGGACGCGGACAATACATAGGTGCATGAATCGGCTACAGCTGTTTTGCACTAACTTGCGCTTTGTCAAGTCTCCAGTGATGCAGAGGAAAATTACAAACCCCCATAACAAAGTACCTGCCCCCTGAGCTACTAGCCAGAAGAGATTCTAGCAGAACAATTGGAGCAATGAGTGAGGAGATCTCTGGATCCATGTGAGGTACAGGGCTGGTTATAGCTTTGTTAGAAAGAGACTGTCATGTACTATATAATGTCTGTCATTTTTTTTTTTACATCAATCGCGGCATAGCCCCTTTAGGAGCTATGGCCCAGAAGCTGTGTTTAGCTTTGTGTTGGTCAATGTGCCTTATTCACTTGAGAAAACATTCTGAGTGCTAGCTCAATGCCACAATGCTTTCTTAAACTTTCCAATCATTGAATCCTCAGGAAGTAAAACAAGTATGTATAGATCCATGATCTATCAAAGGCTTTAGTAAGATTGACAGTTTTACATAATGACAGCGGTAATGATGCTGGTGGTAGCATTTCTGTTGACACTTCTTTGGCAGATGGATAAATATCCTTCTTTGTAGTTTTACTTTTCTATTTTACTGCCGTTCAGATGAATAACTCATACAAGTCTCATAAAGCAGATATCTAAGGTGTTTATAGCTGCCTCAACATAACAGATTTTCTTATTTTCACAATTTTTAAGAATTTGTCAGCCCGATAGCCAATTTATTTCTTACAGATGTACATAAATAGACTAGGATGTATCACAGCTGTATATTTAGTTTATCGAGTTCAGAGCGTGCTCCACTCACAATACTCCAAGTTTAGTATATCATCATTTTCTGAAGTATATCTCTAGTATAATGATCTAATGACGTTCCTTGCCTGCTTTAAGTTGGGAAACTGGCATTTGCAGTGATTAATATTTTAGAGGAATGAACAACATTCAGTTTTTAAAGTAAGTTTTACTTATAGAACAGAAAAAAAAACATGCTGATTATGGACAAACATAACATCAGTCACTTCTCAAAAAGCTTGAAATCGCTTAAATCCAGCAAAGCCAACATACTTTAAATTATTCTACATGACATTGTACTATGCATCACATACAATTTGGGCATCACTGTTTTTGTCTACAGAGCTATGTGGGGTGACCTGTAGTTTCTCTTGGGCCATTTTGAGGTATATTGATCACTTCAAACAATTTTTTGGGAGGGGCAATGTGATAAAATATGGCAAATATACAGAAAAAAATTATATTTATATAGTTTTGACAACGAGTATGTTTATTTTTTATTGTTTATTAGTACCTTTATAATTGGAAAAGGTGGTTGATTTAAATTTTTTGTATTTTTGTATTTTTTTAATTTTGAAAAACTTTAACACCATTTTTTCACCTTAATTTTTAGTCCGGAGGGTAACTTGAATATACGATCTTCTGATTGCTTGTACCATGGCCTGCAACACAATACTATTGCAGTCTATGGGATTATGACACTCTCTATAAGGCCCCAGGTTGTCATAGCAACCAATTATTTTGCTGTAGCATTCTAAAGAGAGGATTGTAGTCATCTCTGATGAAGGTAATTCTAGCCCAAATACACAGCTGGCATCCACTGTGTATTTGGGCCGGACTATCCATCCTCTTGTGCTGATGCACATAAGGGGGTGTGAAGGGGGTAAAATCCATGTACAAAATCTAATAATACATTGAAAATACACAAGTAAACACATGGATTTCTGATTTTATATGAATTGGTTTGGCAGAATATCAGAATGAGATAACACATTTTATCTCGGATGCCAATGCATGACTGTTCCTGTACCAATCAGGAAGGGATAAAAGAACTGATACTGAGGCAGTGGTGAGTAATGATGAGCGGCAGTGATATTTGAATTTGTGATATTTGGTAGAATAATCGTCATATATTCATACAAATTCGAGATTTTCTTGATTGTAAAAATCGGCAATGTAATATTGACGTAATGCGCGTGAAATACCGGCGTAAGTCACTATAGCTATATTTTTCAAGCTGCTAGACGTCTCCTGAGACTGGAGAAAATAGTTGGCATGGCAGAAGATTACAATAGCTTTATATGCAGATAGAGTGCTCCGATATATTCGCGATTGCGAAATCGGCACTAATGATGCGAATATTTTGCCGCAATATGTGCAAATACACATTTTAACAGGTCTGACTACATATTAGTGATTTATGCACTAAGTATTGTTGTGAACTTGTGACATCACAGCACTATGTATGTATAAGCTAACTAACTAACTACCTATCTAATGTAATGAGACAGGAAAGCAGAGAGCACAGCAATGACACTGCTATCTCTCTTAGATCTGCAAAATACTTCATACAGTGGCTTCTGGGGAGATTCCTATATACTAAAGGGGTAAGCAACTTTCCTATTGGTTGCTAGGCATGTTGCTAAGCTCAGACAAAGACATTGCAGCCTTCTCATTGTCCCACAAGCAAGAAGGGGGGTTACTGATTAAAAATAAAAATCTAGAATATTTGAAATTCCGAATAGATATCACTATATGCTTTTGTCATCATGGATAACTCTTAAAGATGTTCGGTAGGTTTCAAACCAGCACCTTATTCTGAATTGTAATTGCATTCATTTATACATTTAGGATAGCAAATGAGTTATTCAATAAAATTTATCAGTATAGCACCACCTGCTGTTTGTTTTTTTATTTCTCTGTCCACTTCCTTGAGGTAGTCACACATGTTCAGTTCTATCATTTAACTACCTCCTAAGCTGAGATAAGTAGAGAGTTCCAAAAGAAATGAAACTCTCACTGAGCTGTTCGCTTAAATCTAGCAAAGCAATTGGAGCAATTCATTTTAGAAAAATGTTGTCATGTACTATATAATGTATGATATTCGTTTCTTACATTAGTCATGGGATAACCCCTTTAACTTTTAATTGCATACGTAGTTAGGATAAAGTACATTAAGAAGCAAGAAGTTTAATATCTAAGAGGCTGTTATCCTAAATAATGATGTTAAAGTTCACCAAAATGGCATATTGTTATAAGAATTGTGAAGCCTTTACTATACTAAATAAACTGTACAAATGCAACCTCCATGATATGACTTCCAATAGTTAATAATCATTTTTAAACTCCAGTTTGTGTGTGTGTGTTTGTGAGTGTGTATAGTTATATTTTATATTTAACCAGAATTCTGAAAAATTTACGCCAAAGCATTAGGAATTCATATGATCTGAAAAGTTATTACATTAGATTTAAAAATTTCATAATTGTTGAATTTTCAATTGACTGTCCTCAATTTAAAATCTTTTCTTTTTATTCGCAAAACATCTCTAGTTATATTCAGTTGCATTTCTTTTTCTTGGATTGGGGACCCTCAGCTGATCAACTATGGTTAGTCACACACTGACAAGCAAGTTTTTTCTCATTGGGGCTCATTAACGAACTGATAAAGATCTGCAACGTTTTCCCACTCACGCCACTTTCAGGACAGGTCTAAAAAAAGGGGACTTGACATGGCTATGGAGAGGTCAGGAAGGCAGGTTGTCTCATTCATTATTTTGTATGTCAGTTTTTGATGTCAGTTTATGATGTACCACATAACTTTGGAACATCCTCCAGCAGTTCAGGCACAATTAAGACCAGGAGTGCACCTAGCCTTTTTGCTGCCTGAGGCAAAATTGAAAAAGCTCCCACTCATAACAAATTCTCAACCTAACCCCTTCCCTCCTAACATTACGTATATTACTATGGAACATATAGAGTAATACAGAGCCACATACCCCTGATAAAGCGTTATCTGGTGAAACATGTCAGGGGACAGAATTTATTAATTTTACAGGACATGCAGGGTCAGTAACAGTGACCAAAAATCAATAAACTCCAGCAAGTTGCGTTGATGTTATATTTATTGTAATGCGGCAAATATACACTCTGTGTGACGTTTCTGCTGAGAACAGCCTTCTTCAAACATATGGCGCTATAGAGGAAAGGGCTACTGGTAGCAGCGCTGTAGCGTAGGCAGTGAAAGTAACTGACCAAATACAGCAGTAGAAACAGGAGTGTTTGGGGGAATTTGCACAATCCTCATAGCCCTTTTCTGCAGTACAGTTTTGAATACAAATAGCGACACTTGCTAAATTTAACTGAGCAATAGCTCTTATCACTTTAATATTTTGCACTTTAATTGATTTTGGGGCCAGTAAGGGTACAGTAGATGCTATAGAATCATAACAAATAAAACATATATAAGTATTATCTGTCCCCAGATAGTGTCTATGCAATCTACTGTTAGAAGCTGTTCCGGTTGTAGGGGAGGATTTGTAATGCAAGGAATAAGAGGTATCGCAGCTGCGACATGCCACCAACATGTCCCCACTGTGCCCAAGAAGTAATAATGCTCCTATAGTGCCCACACTAGAAATCATGTTTCCCATAGACACCATAATGTCCCCCAGTAATAATAATTCTCCTTATGTGACAGTACAAAAAATGCCCCCTTATAATGCTTGTCAGTGCAAAAAATACCCCCTTTTAATGCCCCCAGTTGAGCTAATGTTTCCATAGTGTCCCCAGTAAAAGCCCCCTTAGTGTTCCTCTCCCCCCTTCCTCCTACTGCCCCCCATAATGTACCAGTATAAGATGGCCCATATATAGTGCCCCAGTAGATGCCCTCAGTGTCCTCCATAATTTGAAAGTATAAAATACCCCTTCTTAGTGCCCCCCATAGATGACCCCATTGTACTCCTCTCCCCCTTCCCCATAGTACCCACCATAATGTGTCCCAGTATAAAATGCCCCTATATAGAGCCCACCATATACAATACCCCTTTGTTGTGGCCTCAGTAGATGCCCCCATAGTGTTCCTCTCCCCCTTCCCCCATAGGGCCCCCCAAATAAAATACCCTTCTTTGTGGCCTCAATAGATGCCCCCATAGTGCCCCCTAATAATGGGCCAGTAAGAAATGTCCCCATAGTGCCACCCAATAATGTGCCAGTAAAAAATGGCCCGGTAGTGCCCCCAATAATGTGCCAGTAAGAAGTGTCCCCACAATCATTTGCCAGAAAGAAGTACCCCACCATAGATGCCCCCTAATCATGTGCCAGTAACAATTGCCCCCATAGATGCCCCCCCAATCATGCGCCAGTAACAAGTGCCCACCCTAATAATTAGCCAATAACAAGTGACCCCACAGCGCTCCTCTCCTGTATTGTACCATATAAAAAAAATTAATTCACATACCTCCATCAGGCTGGCAGAGATGCAATGCAGGCCTCTTACAGCCTGTGTCCTGCGCTCTGCGGCTCCGGAGGCGCGATGACGTCATCGCGCCCCCTGCACTGACCTCTGATAGGCTGCAAGCCTAGTGCCTGCAGCCTATCAGAGGAAAGGGGAAGGGAGACCACGTCTCCCCTGCCCCGCAGCATCCATCCGTATCGCTGTCCTGAGAACGGCGATACAGATGACTATGGAGATGAGCACTGCCACAATGGAAGCACTTATCTCCCTGTGCCCTGCCGCCGCACCCCACTTGTCACCAGGGCGGTGCTGCCTAAGGCAATCACCTCACCTCACCTAATTGGCAGTGCATCCCTTATTAAGACTAGTGTCTTAATCTCCAGTCTTAATAAAAGTGGCCCGTAAACATTTCAGCTTCTTCAGGGGCTTTTAATGTTTGCATTTTGCTCATTTTGAGCTAAAATATAATTTTTTCAATTAGTCTTTATTAAAAAGAGTAAAGTTTCAGCCTAGCTGCAGAGTTACTGTGTCTCAGTTTCAGGTTTACTTTGAGCTATGCATAGTCCTAATCTCTCAACCCCTACCAGCTCATAAACACTAAAACATATTCTTATCAGTTTGTTAATAATTGCACTATACTGACTGGTTTTCAGTTGTCAGGAGTTCAGAGATAAGGGCTTCACATGAGCCATCTGCTGAGTTCCCAGTTGGGACTTTGTAAACAGAAAGCCTGCTGCTTTGCAGTTACACAGAAAGGGTGTGAACATTTTGAATAAAGACCACTGCACTTTGGTCCTCCCGCTCACTTCTATTTGTTTTCCTGGCTGCAGTGCTAAGGTTCTGTGCACACAGGTCATCTTGCAGCCAATTACTGACTTCAGTAATATATGGGAAATCACTGCTGAGGCCAGTAATTGGCTGCAATGGTGAACTGTGTGCACGGAAAGTCACCGCTGCAGCCACTAAGATGACATCAGAGGGGCAGGGAAGACCTCAGCTCAGCACTAGAAGAAGCAGGGGAAAAATGGGTAAATATTGATTCCTTTGTTACTTTACAACATACACAAGAGTTGGCCGAGGTTTTATGTAACTAGAACAGCCCCCTTTATTGGTTTTAATGTACAGTATTTATAATCTGCTGGATCATTTTTTGCTACTCCCCATTGATGTCATCCTTTTACACTGTTATCTATACTTGTTCTTTCTGAAGGCTTTTGGCACTCAACATACAGTATCAATGCAATGGTTAGTTCCTTCCTTGTCTGTAAGTTTGCATACAATGTCCAAATGGACAGGGATTTGCTATAACAGTTAACCTGGTTCACAGGTCCCGATCTAAATCACAATGCCAGAAATATTCTAGTGTTGATTATACTTCCCAGATTTACAGCATAAACTACTGACAGTGAAAGGGTAAAACAACATTTATAATATAGACAGATCAAATATTCTATTTTAGTGACACCTAAAATACGGAATTCATTTTTTTTTATTATGCAAAGAGTTTTTCTGCTCTACAGCAATTTATTCTAAAATTAACTTTGCTGAAACCAAGGAGTCAATGCCACGTTATTACTTTCTGCCTTATCAGACATCTCTTTTCATAGCACACAATCTACGTAATTAGCAAATAGAATGGTTTCTGCATATTGAAAATCAGGAGGGGAGAGTGTTGTACACATGCAGTCATTTCATATGCCAACTCCTATAACGCTGATGTGATAATAACATAGTTTCAATTTGATAGCGGTAATAGGTACATTGAATTCCCTTTACAGTAGAAACACAATTGAAACAATAGAAAGTCACGAATGTATTAAGACAAGTGATGCTTCACATTTAATTTAAATGTCATGCACAAATTGTGAACAATTTTTATACTTCAAACTATCACAATAAGTCGGCTGTCACCAGCAAAATGTCTCAAAAGAAAATAGTATAATGCTAAGCTTAAGAAGGAGTTTGGGAGACTTCTTATTCTAAATGCAATCCATTTGTTTTGATCTTTGTATTTCTCAACACTTATAAACGTGTATTTTTCATCAGCATCTGAAACTGCCTGTTCTTTTATGTTTCTGGTTTACAAAAGACTCCTGTTTGATGGTAATGCCTCAATTAAATGTCGTATTGATTTTGACAAGGAATGAACATTTCTCTTTTGTTCAAATGGATTTATTCACATTTGCTAATTGTAAGGCAATGGATAGCTACTGTGGACATTTATTCTGACTTTTCTATAATTGCTCCTTTAGGAAATAAAATAGCACTAGCAAAAATGACTTTTGTGGCAATGTGGTTTTTGACAGAATCTGCTGGTCCTTTTTATTAGCCATTTGTTGGTATTAAAGAGGTTAGCTAGTTTATAGGAAAAAAAAAAAGACTGAAAAGACAATAAGCCACTAGGTGACATCATCAGAAAGGGATTTTGTAATCAATATAGATTGAAAACAATTATTTCCCATTTTTGAAAATGACAAGAATCTGCGTAACTAATCATATTATAAATAGTTGATAATGTATGTGTGAGATAGCCAAAATCCTTGTCTATAAAATGATGGTAGGTTCATGTTTCAGGCTGTAGGGAATGGTAAGATATGGAGCCTGAAAGTCAAAAGTTCAAAACACTGTCACCCATTTGCTCATCAGCATATATAATAATGAAGACCCTTCTGCTCCACTGAGACTGAGAGGCTGTGTGTTGATAAGAACATATGTGTAATCCAATTAGCATCTTCCTATCAAGTAGTGAGTCAACTGAGCCCTCAAACCCACAACCTACTCAATCCAATGGAAATGCACGAAGACCTAGATATTGAGTCTTCCTCACAGCAGGTGGTCTAGAGGTTGCAGGTCTACAAAGGAATATAAGTAAATATATAATAGGCTGTAAATCATTCCTGTTAAGACCCATATGTTAATAATTTTAATAACTGAGTTTGGTACATCATGGGCTTTGCAGGAAGTCCTAACAGCCGATACTTTACTGTATGCATTCCCACATAAAAAGGATCTCACCTTCTGTAAAGTCTACATATTTCATATATGGTGTCTATATGATCAGTAGTATGATGAAACATGAATTGTGTAACCATGCCTGCACCTGTATCTCCATTGTAGTAGACTTGAAGACATATTTTGTTTATATTTCATATCTGTCAGATGAGGAGGTGAGGTGAGCATCAATAATCAAGCAAACAAGTACGGGTGTTCATCCTTACCAGCTCCACTTGTCTGGGACTTCGTAGGCACTTGGGAGTCAATATGACACGATGAGGCGGAACCCCACTTTAAAATGACAGCACAGCCGACATTTATTCACTAATTCTTTATTTTTATGTGCAAGATACAAGCAAAAGTTTAACATGTTTCGGGCTACACTAGCCCTTTATATAAATAAAAAAAAAACATAGTAAACAAGAAACTATTAACAGACTGGTAAAGAGGGGTAGAGATCCCTGCCTGCAAGAGCTTGCAATCCATAAGTATTATGTTTAAAATACACATGTGAAAAACACTGAACCAATAGGAATCACAATACGACAGTGATTTAATAATGAAACACCCACTGGTGGGAAACCATAAAGAAGGACTAAATCTGGTAGAAAAATTTGGAATCGATTAAATATAAGATATAAATTACAATAAGCCAGTTCACATTAAAAAAAGAAAAATGCAAAAAAGAGATTAACCAAAATATATTACCTAAACGTATAGCCTAAAATTACGTCCTCCTACATTGCTCTAATTAAACTCTCCAATACTACCCACTGGCGAAAGGAAAATTCGGACGAGCGTATACAGGTAAAACTCAAAAAATTAGAATATCGTGCAAAGTTCATTTATTTCAGTAATGCAACTTAAAAGGTGAAACTAATATATAAGATAGACTCATTAAATGCAAAGCGAGATATTTCAAGCCTTTATTTGTTATAATTTGGATGATTATGGCTTACAGCTTGAAACCCCAAAGTCACAATCTCAGGTACCCTTTGCTTAGGGGGTATGGATTAATTAGCTGACTAGAGTGTGACACCTTGAGCCTAGAATAGTAAACCTTTTCCCAAAATTCTAGTTTCAAGCTGCTTTAATGCAATTCCTTTTAATGTGCATTACTGAAATAAATGGACTTTTACACGATGTTCTAATTTTTTGAGTTTCACCTGTATACAAAAAGACTCAATTTATTCAATAATAGAATATAACATCCTGTTACTTAGACCTTTTGGAGTTCTTGTTTACACCTAAAAATCCAAAAGGTTTCTATAGATAATAGTTTAGTCTTTTGGTCACCACTTATTTGTGGTCTTGCTGCAAGCTCTATTCCACAAAATGCCAGCCTGGATAAATCCCTTTTATGTACATGAGTAAAATGTTTGAACACTGCACAGGTATTGATGGCCTTCTCATTATTCACATCTGAAAGATGTTTCCTTAATCGAGTTTTCAAAGAGTTTGTGGTGAACCTTACATTTTGCAGTCTGCATGCACTGCAGCTAATGAGGTACACCACAAATGAAGTATTAATGTAAGTAAGAATTTTAAAGGGAGTGCCATTGCTGTAAGAAGCAAAACATTTGGTAATATTAGCAAATTTATAGCACCGACAAATAGTGTGACCACATTTAAAAAATCTTTTAGTCTTTAGGCTGGATAAAACTTGCGTACCTATGGTAGGCACTCTTTTGGGAACACAAGTGAAACCTTCATCCAAGATTTTGAAAAAAGACTCGTCATTGTAGAGGACCGGAATGTACTTGTATATAATGTCTGCCATACGCTTATATTCCAGGGTAAACATGGTTGTGAAAACCGAGCCCTTTTTGTCTTTGTTTCTATGTTTATTTGTATTTTGACCATTTATAAGGGGTCAGAATTCAGTGAATCTATTCTCTTTAGATACCACAAATCTCCTAGCATACTCCAAGGTCCCATCTTGATGCTCCTTAGCCTTAAAATGATCAGTAATGCGTTTACAGTCATCAGAAAAAGACGCTTCATCTGAACACTTACATCTTGATCTGATGAACTCCCCTTTGGAGATGTTTTTAATGACCTGGAACAAGTGTCACGACATTGCATGTAATAGAGAATTACTCGCAGAAAGCTCAACTTAGGTACTTGTATTGATGGTCCATTCCAGATTTTCCTACCAGATTTAGTCTTTCTTTATGGTTTCCCATCAGTGTTTGTTTCTTTGGTTAATTGATGACATACTGTGTACTGTGTATTTTAAACATAGCTCTAAATGCAGTGTTTTTGAAAAAGGGCTAGTGTTGCCCGAAATTTGGTATTTTTTATTTTTTTATCTGCTTGTATATTGCACACAAAAATATAGAATATGGTTTTATTGTTGGCAGTGCTGGATTTTTTCTTTGTGAGCATAAATAAAAAAGTGCCCTTCCCCCCCAGGGGCTGAGCCAAGAAGGAGAAGGCTGTCCTCCAGCCCCATCCATTCTGCTGTTAGAATTTACAAATACGTGACTGTGGAAATTTTAGTTGACACAAGCCTGGGACCAAATCTTATTGGACATACATATTTCTCCTCTGTCCCTGGGATAACAAGAATTCTTACCTTGCAACATGCTAAGTATTAGACTTTTCTTGTTTCTCCTTTTTATTTTCATAACTGTTTTTGCAAATGTATGCATGTCTACTAATGTCTTTATTTTTGTAATTAAGTACTGTTCCTTTTTACACCTTAAAGCCTAAAACTTGTCTTGTTGGCCAAACAGACCCAAGCAACTATTTTAGAATATAAGTACAGCTAGTGCTACAGTGTGAATGCATGTGTTGGGATACCTATTGTCCCTGAATTCCATAGAATGTTATAGTTGGTGGCAGCAGGTATCTATGGTGCATGGACTGTGTTGGGGTTTGATTTATGATCAATCTGCAGCCTGAGTGAAGGGAAGTGCAAGATTGAGTGGGGGAAGTAAATTAACCCCTTCAGTCATACGGTACTCTTGTCACGTTCAAAGGTGTGTGACTGATAGCATAACAGTAGATAAGTAGAATTAGGATTAGAGCTCAGCGGACACCTGGATGTTCAGGTTCTATGAGTTCGGCCGAACTTCACTGAAATTTTCGGGTTCGGGATCCGACCTTAACCCGCGCTTGACCCCGAACCCGAACCCAATTGAAGTCAATGGGGACCTGAACTTTTGGGCCCTAAAATGGCTGTAAAATAGCCCTGGAAAGGGCTAGAGTGCTTCAAAAGGCAGCAAAATGTAGGTAAATGCCCTGCAAACAAATGTGGATAGGAAAATGACTTAAAAAATAAAATAAATAAAAATTAAACATTATTAATTGGAAACTCGGAGGAGGAGTTGGGATAGGAGGTTAGAAAGGCATCAGGTGGGAATGCCATCAGCAGTGCGTCTACCAGCAAGCATTTGAAGTCACACATCTTTTGATCAGTAACAGACATTTTTACAAAATTTGGTTTCCTGCCAGCAAGGCACAGCTGTGGCTTATCACTGGCAAAACTGGGTTAATGTCACCCACCAATGGAACAGGTGATATTCAGAAATGAAATGAATGCAACAGGCGATTATCAGAAATGTAGGCCCCTGGCACCCAGACAGAGGAGAGGTCAAGTCACGGCAAAAAGAGGTTAATGTCACCCATGAATGCAACAGGCAATTATCAGAAATGTAGGCCCTTGGCACCCAAACAGAGGACAGGTCAATTCATGGCAAAATGACTTAAAAAATAAAATAAAATAAATAAAAATTAAACATTATTAATTGGCAATTAGGATGAGGAGTTGGGATAGGAGGTTAGGAAGGCATCAGGTGGGAATGCCATCAACAGCGCATCTACCAGCAAGCATTTGAAGTCACACATCTTTTGATCAGTAACAGACATTTTTACAAAATTTGGTTTCCTGCCAGGCACAGCTTTGGCTTATCACTGGCAAAACTGGGTTAATGTCACCCACAAATGGAACAGGTGATATTCAGAAATTATAGGTTCCTGGCACCCAGACAGAGGAGAGGTCAATTTATGGCAAAAATAGGTTAATGTCACCCACCAATGCAACAGGCGATTATCAGTAATGTAGGCCCCTGGCACCCAGACAGAGGAGAGGTCAATTCACGGCAAAAAGAGGTTAATGTCACCCATGAATGCAACAGGCGATTATCAGAAATGTAGGCCCTTGGCACCCAAACAGAGGACAGGTCAATTCATGGCAAAAAGAGATTAATGTCACCCATGAATGCAACAGGCGATTATCAGAAATGTAGCCCCCTGGCACCCAGACAGAGGAGAGGTCAGTCACGGCAAAAAGAGGTTAATGTCTCCCATGAATGCAACAGGTAATTATCAGAAATGTAGGCCCTTGGCACCCAAACAGAGGACAGGTCAATTCATGGCAAAAAAAAGGTTAATGTCACCCACGAATGCAACAGGCGATTATCATAAATGTAGGCCCCTGGCACCCAGACAGAGGAGAGGTCAATGTAAGTCAAAACAGGCTTCATGTCACCCACCAATGGAGCAGACGATTATCAGAAACGTAGGCCCCTGGCATCCAGACAGAGGAGAGGTCAATTCACTGCAAAACAGGCTTCATGTCACCCACCAACAGGCGATTATAAGAAATGTTGGCTCCTGGCACCCAGACAGAGGAGAGGTTCATTCATGGCAATAAGAGGTTAATATCAACTACCAATGGAACAGGCGATTTTCAGAAAGTTTAGCCCCTGGCACGCAGACAGAGGAGAGATCAATTAATGGCAAAACAATCTTCATGTCACCCACCAATGCAACAGGCCACTATCAGAAATGTAGGCCACTGGCAACCAGACAGAGGGGAGGTTCATTCAGATTGGGGTAACAACCAAAATAATGGTACAAATAAGGTACAAATAAATAAAAGGATTCAATGAATAAGTGCACTGGAGTACAGGAATGTATGGTTGAGGCGGTTGTAAATATCTAATGCACAAGATATGGACAAGTCCTGTGGGATCCATGCCTGGTTCATGTCTGTAATGATGCCCTCTGCCGTGCTAAATACATGTTCAGACAATACACTGGCTGCAGGGCAGGCCAGGACCTCCAAGGCATAAAGGGCAAGCTCAGGCCATGTGGACAATTTGGAGACCCAGAAGTTGAATAGGGCCGAACCATCAGTCAGTATGTGGAGGCGTGTGCACATGTACTGTTTCACCATGTTGTTCAAATGCTGCCTCCTGCTAAGACGTTCCATATCAGCTGGTGGTGCAGGTTGCTGTGTCGCGGTGACAAAGCTTTTCCACATGTCGGCCATGCTAACCCTGCCTTCTGAGCAGCTGGCAGTGACACAGCTGCATTGGCGATCTCTTCTACTTCATCCTCCTCGTCCTCCAGAACTGTGCCCTGGCTGGCCACATGTGTACCTGGACTCTTCTGGTGCAGGATCCCACCCTCTGAGTCACTTCTAAATGACCGGCCTGAAACCCTGTGAAATGCACCCTCTTCCTACTCCTCCTGTGCCACATCCTTTTCCATCATCACCGTAATTGATTTTTCAAGGAGTCATAGAAGTGGTATTATAATGCTAACAACGGCGTCATCGGCACTGGCCATGTTGGTTGAGTACTCAAAAGACTGCAACAAGGTACACAGGTCTCGCATGGAGGCCCAGTCACTGGTGGTGAAGTGGTGCTGTTTCACAGAGTAACTGATCCTTGCGTGCTGCAGCTGAAACTCCACTACAACCTGCTGCTGCTCGCATAGTCTTTCCAGCATATGCAAAGTTGAGTTCCACCTGGTGGGCACGTCGCATATGAGGCGGTGAGCGGGAAGGCCAAAGTTACGCTGCAGCGCAAACAGGTGAGCAGCAGCAGGGTGAGAATCCCGAAAGTGTGCACAGACGGACGGCTCTTTCTGAAGCAGCTCTGACAAGTCTGGGTAGTTTTTAAGGAATTTCTGCACCACCAAATTCAGCATATAATCCAGCCAAGAGATGTGCGTCAAACCGGCTAGTCCCAGAGCTGCTACGAGATTTTGCCCATTATCGCACACCACCAGGCCGGGCTTGAGGCTCACTGGCAGCAACCACTCATGGGTCTGTTCTTCTATGCCCCTCCACAGCTTCTGTGCGGTGTGGGGTTTGTCCCCCAAACACATAAGTTTTAAAACCTCTTGCTGATGTTTACCCCTGGCTGTGCTGAAGTTGGTGGTGAAGGTCTTTCGATGACTGGATAAAGAGGTGGTAGAAGAGGAGTAGGAGAAAGCGGAGTAGGAGGCAACAGGAGGCAAATAATAATGCCCTGTGATCCTCGGTGGTGGAAGGACATGCACCAAACCGCTATACGCCTCGGGCCCATTCCCACTACATTTACCCAGTGTGCAGTTAGGGAGATATAGCGTCCCTGCCCGTGCTTACTGGTCCATGTATCTGTGGTTATGTGGACCTTGCCACAGATGCTGTTGCGCAGTGCACACTTCATTTTATCCTCCACTTGGTTGTGCAGGGAAGGAACGGCTCTCTTGGAAAAGTAGTGGCAGCTGGGAACAAGGTACTGTGGGACAGCCACGGCCATTTGTTTAAAACAGTCCGTCTTCGCCAGACGGAATGACAGCATTTCAAAGGCCAGTAATTTTGAAATGCTGGCATTCAGGCCCAGGGATCGAGGTTGGGTAGGTGGGTATTTTCTCTTTCTCTTCAGTGTTTGGGAGATGGACAGCTGAACGCTTGCGTGTGACATGGTGGAGATGCATGGTGATGATAACAAAGGATGTGGTGTTGGTGGCACATCCTCTGTTTGCTGGGTGGCAGGTGCCACTGCGACTTCAGAGATGGAGGAAGAGGCAGAGACAGCAACATAAGAGGAAGCAGTCGGAACCTGAGATCTTTCTTGGTTTTTAAGGTGTTTACTCCACTACAGTTTGTGCTTTGTATGTAGATGCCTGATCATGCATGTTGTGCTCAGGTTTAGAATGTTTATGCCTCACTTCAGGCTCTGATGGCACAACATGCAAACCACATGTGTCTTGTCGTCAGGACATTGTCTGAAGAACTGCCACGCCAATGAACTCCTTGGAGCTGGCTTTGGTGTGCTAGGTCCATGGGTGTGGTGGGCAGTAGCAGGCGTACTGTCTCGGGGACAGCCGCTCCGCTTTTGCAGCCTGCTCACTCTTTTGTTGTGCTGTTGCCTCTGTGCGACCACTGCCTCTTCCTCAGAACTGCACACGTCACTAGCATGAACTTGCTAGACCCTGTCGGGTCTAGGACCTCATCGTCCTCCACATCATCTTCCACGCATTCTTGACCCCTGCCCTCCTCGTCAGTCTGCACACTGCCACAGCAGTTGGCATCTGTGTTTCGTCATCATCAGAGATGTGCTGCGGTGGTCCTCCCATGTCCTCATCCTGCAACATAAGTGGTTGGGCATCAGTGCATTCAATGTCTTCCACTTCTGGGGTAGGGTCATCAAAAAGCATAAGGGTCTGCTGCATGACTTGGAGCTCAGGCTGCTTGGCTGCTTTGCAAGGGGGTGAGGTGAAAGACTGATGGGCATGGGATGCAGGTGCTAACTTTGAGCTTTCTGTAGAGGACCGGGTGGAAGATACTGTGAAGGAACTGGCGCCACTGTCAGCCACCCAATCTACTATGGCCTGTACTTGTTCTTGCCTCACCAATCGTAGAGCGGCATTCGGGTATACCAAATAACGCTGCAGGTTATGTCGCCTACTCGAACCTGAGGAAGGTCTTTCACTTAGACCTGTAGTTGGCGCTAAATGGCCACGTCCTCTCCCAGCAACAGGAGCTCCACCAACACTACCACGGCCATGCCCACGTCCCACTTTTGATGCTCTCCTCATTATTTGTGTTCACCCACCAAGCTGACAGATGGTTTATCTCCGGTGTCAATTTAACTGCCAATAGTAAACAATTAAGTTCACTAAGGCAGTGCCTGTGTCATAAAAATGCTCTGTGAAATGCTCTCTTTTTCCCAAAAATACACTAATGCACTATTTCACTGCAGAAATGTAAATGAGGTATTTTTACATTATATACACAACTGCTTTTTGAAGCAAGAATATGGCTTTTTTCACAAAAATACACTAATGCACTATTTCAAAGCAGAAATGTAAAATAGGTATTTGGGCGGTGAATTTTAAACTGCTTTATGGACCAGAAATAATTCTTTTTTCCCCAAGATTCACAAATGCACTATTTAACGGCTAAAAATTAAACGTAGGTATTTGTATGCAGTATGCACAACTGCTTTGTGAACCAAGAATACGGCTTTTTTCCCCTAAAACACACTAATGCACTATTTCCGGGCTGCAGTTTTAAAATGGTATTTGTACGCTGTATGCACAACTGCTTTGTGGACCCAGAACAGGGCTTTTTTCACCAAAATTCACAAATTCAGTATTTAAATCCTGGAAATTAAACGTAGGTATTTCTACGCTTTATACACAACTGTTTGTGGGCCTAGAACATGGCTTTTTTTTTTTTAGTTAAACACACTAAAGCACTATTTCCGTGCTGCAATTTAAAATTGGTATTTGTACGCTGTATGCACAACTGCTTTGGGGACCCACAACACGGCTTTTGTCACCAAAATTTACAAATGCAGTTTTTAAAGGCTGGAAATTAAACATAGGTATTTTTACGCTTTATGCACAACTGTATTGTGGGCCGAGAACACAGCTTTTTTCCCCTAAAACACACTGATGCACTATTTCCCTGCAGAAATATAAAATATGTATTTGTTGTACGCTGTATACACACCTGTTTTGTGGACCAGGAATATCGCTTTTTTCCCCAAAAATACACTGATTTCACTGCAGAAATGTCAAATATGTATTTGGGCGGTGTATTTAAAACTGCTTTGTGGATCAGGATTACTTTTGTTCACAAAAATACACTGACGCACTATTTGACTGCTGAAATTGAATATACGGTTTTGTGCGTTGTATGCACAAGTGCTCTATAGCACCTCAAGTCCCAGACTACAGAAATGGACTACGTCACCCCTTACCAAAAACAATTAGATTGATGTCCCTGGAAGGCTGGCACACATGCAGGTCACATGCAGTTCCAAGGACACGGTAGTGGCTAAAATGGCCGCTGACCACCAGTAACAGATAGATTAAAAAAGAAATACCTTTGCAGTGGCTGGGTACATAAATGTAGGATTGCAGAAGCAACCTCCGTCAACATTTGCTGAATCTAGAGGATTGCACAACAACAGGTTCTACAGATTTCTTCCCTAATCTCTTCCTGAGAACAGAGGCAGCAACCTTTTACTAGACTAACACCAGCAGAGTGATGTGTGGCACTACGTGACTCCAGCTTATAAAGAGGCTGGATCACATGCTACAGTCAGCCAATCACAGCCATGCCATTAGTAGGCATGGCTGTGATGGCTTCTTAGGGCAAATATGTTGATGCTCGCTGATTGGCTGCTGTGCAGCTCTTCAAAAAGCGGGAATAATCGCCGAGCGGACTCGAACCCGAACTTTTATGAAAATGTTTGGGTTCGGGTCCGTGTCCGAAACACCCCAAAATTCGGTACAAACCCAAACTATATAGTACGGGTTCGCTCAAACCTCATTAGGATAACAGTATGGCAGTTCTTTAGTTCTCTCAATAAGTCTCATAACGGTGTCCACAAAAGAGCTTTGCAGTTAGCAGTGTGATCATAGGCATAATTGTTGCACTTGTTATGGGACCCATAGGTGTAGTGGGGAGCTCTATCAGGTGCAAAAACATTGTACATTTTTGTGGGGAATACAATATTGTGGCTTTTTGCTATAAAGTGGGTTTTCCCATATACTATTCTATTATACATACTTTCAATCATAGCTACTTATACTGTTGTTTTCATTTTCTTACCCTAGCTTGTGAGGGTCACACCTTATTTTTGCAGTGAAGCCATTTAAATCATAGTTATGTTCCTGAGCATGATTTTCTAATTTAGTCACTCACCCCCTACCCTTTCTGGCGACAATGAATGGTTTGAGAAAGTCATGTCTTTAATTAACCACATGAGCAAACAGTTGAATTTAATAATTAGTAGATCACCTTTAACAACAATCACCTTCACTAATTGTTTTCAAAATTGTTTCAGCAAATTTCTCTCTAAAAATGTGGTTCAGTTCTTCAATATTTCTGGGATGCCTTGAATGCACCTCCCTTTTCGAAGTGCTTTCACAGTATGTTGATATGCTTATGGTCAGGACTCTGACTTGGTTATTCCAAAACACAAATCTTCTTTGTATTGATCCATTTTTAATTGACTTACTTGTGGTTTAGTTGAGTCATTGTCTTTTTGCTTCACCCAATGTTTTTTCTTGCTACTCACTCTTATTTTCTCCTGTAAAATGTGTTGATGCACTTTAGAATTCACTGTTCCTTCAATGATCATAAGGTAGTTGAGCTTTTAGGCAGCAAAGAAGTCCCAAACCATAATGTTTCCACAACCATGCTTCACAGTTAGGATGACGTTTTTGTTGGTGTCCTTTTTTCCTCAAACATAGGATGGTGCATTTGTGCTTAAAAGTTCCACTTTTGTGTCTTCTGTTCACAGAACATTTTGAAAAAATCTTGATGGTACATTCAGATGGTCTGGGGCAGGCACACTTGAGATGGGCATAATGTTTTGTTTGGGGCAGCAGTGGCTTCCTTCCTTTATGGTCTCCTGCCATGACCACTATTCCTATTCAGTGTTTTCCACGAATGTCCATTGTGCTCTTGGATTATTCTTTAAAGTAAATCCTCTTCTAGGGAGGGGGAACAACAGTTCTGATTTTTTTTTTCTATTTGTACATAATTTGTTTAACCATTGACTGATGTTCACCTAAGCCTTTAGTAGTGCATTTGTATTTTGTCTACATGTATTTTAGCTACTTATGCCACTATGCAAGGTTAAGGTTTGTGCTGTTGTCTGGCTCACACTAATTCAACTAACTCAAATAGCAGATTTTCAGTAACCAGTCTTTGTGTGCCTTTAATAGGCAAAGCAAATGAGTAACCAACACTTCCAGTCTCATCTCCCTAATTGAAACAAAACACTACACTAGATGATAGTTACATAAATATTAAGGTACCTGTCCAGCTGCTAAAACCTTATTGCTTAGGGAAAATGTGTTTAGATGATTTTACTACACACAATTTACCCCTAAACCAAATGTCTTTTTTATGCTCTATAGAGAACAACTATTCTCTATTATAGTGGTTTGTACAAGTCTGTGGTTTGTACAAGCGTCAATCCACAATGTGTGAAAATACCAACTCTGAAAATTCTAATGTAACATTTTTATTGAAGCAGTTAATTGGGAACTGACACTGCTAATTTTGTGCGGTAAATGAGAAGAATACATTTTTCTTCTCAATATAGTACAAATTAAGCATTAACAACTATTGCCCAATTATTTCAATTCCCATCAAAACCTAGTTACAGACATTGCCAAGTGAAATCATTGAAATAATTGCTTTGACAAAAATAGTTAACTAGAATAAGTCAGTTTTGCATACATCTCACGGATGGGCCCTGCTTCAGAAAGAACAAGGACATTCTGAAATTGGAAAATGATTTTAATGCTATATTCTCTACCTCTAAGCTTCATGCTACTAAGATATGGGGTGCAAAGCTTGTTTGGCATTGTACCAAAAACTACTACTGTGTTGGCACTATACTTGTGGAGGCAATACGGTCCCCATGATTCTATTTTACATAATTTCTGGTCATTTTTATGCAATCATCTGTTATTACATTTTGCACTTTTCTTCTCTGTATTTAAAATGTCTACCCCTTTGTCCTCCTATAACTGGGCAAGGTAAATATTCTTCATTGATCCAAAATCATAACTTGCCTAAATTCTTATAGCCATAAGAAACTAGAAATCTTCTACTCCCTCTTTCACAGGGAAATTATTCACTTCATTAAAGGGATTGTCACATCTCCACTTCTCACCTCTTGTCCAGCGCTGGAGCTTGCCACTTCCTGTAATTTCTTTGGTCAGGGCTCTCCAGTGCAAGCAGACGATACATTGCTGATGTCATTGCGCCTCTTGCCTGGATAAGCATGTTACCAATGTATTGGCAAAGAACTAAAAATGTTATCAGCCTGCGGAAACTTGCGCTCTACACTGATGAACTGAACAGCTCTTGGGCTATTACTCAGGAACTTTTCCATTGAATTCTATCGTGAGAACTGTGATTGGTCTGTTCCACTGAATACTATGAAGAGTGGTGACTGTGAACATACTCTTCCGAGATCCTGACCACCTCAAACCCAGAAGCACGAACAACTAAGTGAGGCCACCACTATATGATCACAATGGTGTTCCATAACCCCTGACATAGAGCAGTAAACAAAGCAGTACAGGGGATAAAACATGAGAAGGAGGCACTTTGCAAAATGATTTGCAATCGGTGCATTGGTTATTTGAAAGTGATACTCAAGAAGCAAGGGAATTGCTTTGATGAAAATACCCCTTTAAACCAAGCTATCCATGTATGTGAACGTTTGTTGGCACTGCACAAAAACTCAATACCTGCCTTCTGATAGAAGTAATAGCCTTTTTCTCTACAACAACCCCAACCTATTTACAGTATGCAAATGGTCTATGCTGTTACTAATTAAAGGGGTTATGCCAGAACTGATCTAAAAAAATTTTTAAATTAGATATCATATAGTAAATGACAATACCTTTCTAACAAAGTAAGACCCAGCCCTGTATATATTGGTCCAGAGAGCTCCACATTTACTGCTCCCTTTTCATCAGGTAGATTATCACTATCCTGGTAGCTCAGGCGGCATGTCCTTTATGCAGCAGCTCTCTCCCTGTAACTACTACAGTTTCTAACAGAACATATGGCTGGTGACAGTTGAAGATTTAAACAGAGCACCTTCAATCCGTTCAGTAAGAAAGACAAAAATGAGAAAAAAACTGCAGGTGGCACTATACAGATACATTTTATTAAATAGCCCACTAGCTATACTGAATTTTTCTTTACATACAAGTACAAAATTATTCAGATCCGGGTACTGGTTTGAAAAATACAGAACATGTTTCATAACACAACTCCTTTAAGAATTGCTCCCATAAAGTACACCCATATGATGTTATTTGAGTACAGTTCTATTATGTGATGGTTCTGTGCTTCATTCCTGTGTTACGCTCATTTTTACTCTGTATACTATGAAATAAATTCAATGTTATAAAAAATATATTTAATTGTTATCCAAATCTTTATATAAAGAAGGACATATATGTGTGTGTGTGTGTGTATGTTCCGCTATCACTCAAAAACGCAACCATCAATTTCAATGAAACTTGGTATACACATCCCTTGCTACTTGAAAATAAATCTTGTAGGGGTCCCAGCTCTCTAGGACATACCATTCCTGAGATATTTCAAGTCAATACAAGCCTGCAAGTCTTTCTCTTCATATCCCAACTGCCATACGCACGGTCACATGTCCCTTATCAGCACATAGAAGCTTGCAGGCCCTTAGTCTCCATATACACACAGTTTTACTACATGTTTCCATAACAACCCAGCCATTTTTCTTCACTACTGTAGGTCAGTTTTAGGCTAGGGCTACATGACGACATGTGTCGTGCGACAATAAGTCGCACGACACATAGGGCACAATTACACTGCTACATTTGTCGCACAACATTGATCAACAGCAATGTCGTGTGACAATTTTTATAATGATAGTCTATGGTGTTGTACTATAGCCTATCATTATAAAAATTGTTGAGACAAAATGTTGCGCTACACATTTCGCTGTGTGGCCCTAGCATTAAAGGTGCAGGGCGCTGTGGAGGTCACTGTTAAAGAGGCGTTCACTGTGGATGTTACTGTTAAGGGGGCAGGCCGCTGTGGAGGTCACTGTTAAAGAGGCGTTCACTGTGGATGTTAATGTTAAGGGGGAAGGCCGCTGTGGAGGTCACTGTTAATGGGGGTGACACTGTGGAGGTCACTGTTAAGGGGGCAGGGGCCACTATTAAAGGGACAACTGCTGTGGAGGTCACTGTTAAGGGGGCGGGCCCCTGAGGAGGTCACTGTCAAGGGAGTGGGCTGTTGTTAAACTCACTGTTAACCCCTTAAGGACTTAGCCCTATTTCACCCTAAGGACTCAATTTTTTGCAAATCTGACCAGTGTCACTTTATGTGGTGATAACTTTAAAACGCTTTTTCTTATCCAGGCCATTCTGAGATTGTTTTTTCGTCAAATATTGTACTTCATGACAGTGGTAAAATGAAGTCGAAAAATTTCATTTTCTTTTATAAAAAAAATACAAAATTTACCAAAAATTTTGAAAAATTTGCAATTTTCCAAGTTTCAATTTCTCTACCTCTATAACACAGTAATACCGCCAAAAAAAGTTATTGATTTACATTCCCCATATGTCTACTTCATGTATCGATCATTTTGGGAATGCCATTTTATTTTTTTGGGGACGTTACTAGGCTTAGAAGTTTAGAAGCAAACCATTTTTTAGGGACCAGTTCAGGTCTGAAGTCATTTTGTGAGGCTTACATAATAGAAATAACCCAAAAATTACCCATTCTATAAACTACACCCCTCAAGGTATTCAAAACTGATTTTACAAACGTCATTAACCCTTTAGGTTTTCCACAAGAGTTAATGGCAAATGGAGATAAAATATCAGAATTTCGATTTTTTGGAAAATTTTCCATTTTAATCCATTTTTTCCAGTAACAAAGCAAGGGTTAACAGCCAAACAAAACTTAATATTTATTCCCCCGATTCTGTCGTTTGCACCCAATATGTGGTCGTAAACTGCTGTATGGCCAAACTGCAGGGCGCAGAAGGAAAGGAACGCCATATGGTTTTTGGAAGGTGGATTTTGCTGGACTGGTTTTTTGACACCATGTCCCATTTGAAGCCCCCCGATGCACCCCTAGAGTAGAAACTCCATAAAATGACTTCATCTAAGAAACTACACCGCTCAAGGTATTCAAAACCAGTTTTACAAACTTTGTTAACCCTTTAGGTGTTCCACAAGAGTTATTGGCAAATGGAGATGAAATTTCAGAAATTCTATTTTTTGTTACCTTGTCTAAAAAAAATGTAATATAGCAACCAAAAATCATATTTACCCTAAAATAGTACCAACAAAATTGACACCTTATCCCGTAGTTTCCAAAATGGGGTCACTTTTTTGGAGTTTCTACTGTAGGGGTGCATCAGGGGGGCTTCAAATGGGACATAGTGTCAAAAAACCAGTCCAGCAAAATCTGCCTTCCAAAAACCATATGGCGTTCCCTTCCTTCTGTGTCCTACCGTTTGGCCATACAGCAGTTTACGACCACATATGGGGTGTTTGTGCAAACAAGAGAATCAGGGCAATAAATATTGAGTTTTGTTTGGCTGTTAACCCTTGGTTTGTTACTGGAAAAATGGATTGAAATGGAAAATTTTCAAAAAAAATATCTGTTTTGGGACCGTTTTTATTTTTTGTTATTTACATCATTGAACTGACAGGTTAGATTGTGTGCTATTTCTATAGAGCAGGTTGTTACGGACGCGACAATACCAAATATGACTACTTTTTGAGGGGTTTTGTTTCAGTTCTACATTATAAAGCATTTTTGAAAAAAAATATTTTTTAGTGTCTTTACATTCTGAAAGCCATGGTTTTTATTTTTATTTTTTGGGAGACTGTCTTATGTAGGGGCTCATTTTTTGCGGGATGAGATGGCAGTTTGATTGGCACTATCTTGGGGTGCATATGACATTTTGGTCGCTTGCTATTACAGTTTTTGTGATGTAAGGTGACAAAAATGGCTTTTGACACCATATTTTTTTTATTTTTTTTGCTGTGTTCAGTTGAGGGTTTAGGTCATGTGTTATTTTTATAGAGCAGGTTGTGACGGAAGCGGCGATACCTAATATGTATACTTTTTATTTATTTATATAAGTTTTACACAATAATATCATTTTTTAAAACAGAAAAAAATCATGTTTTTTTTTGGGCGATTGTCCTATGTAGGGGCTCATTTTTTGCGGGATGAGGTGATGGTTAGATTGGCACTATTTGTGGGGTCATAGGACTTTTTGATCACTTGCTATTACACTTTTTGTGATGTAAGGTGACAAAAAAATTGCTTTTTGACAAAGTTTTTATTTAATTTTTTTACAGTGTTTACTTGAGGAGTTAGGTCATGTGATATTTTTATAGAGCAAATTCTTACGGATGTGGAGATACCCAATATGTCTACTTTTTAGTTTTTTTTTTTACATTTAACATTTTACATTTAAGCATTTTTGAAACAAAAAAAAATCATGTTTTAGTCTGAGTTGCATAGTTTTTTTTTTTGGCCAATTGTTTTAGGTAGGGGCTCATTTTTTGCGGGATGAGATGGCGGTTTGATTGGTACTATTTTGGGAGGCATACACCTTTTTGATCACTTTGTATTACACTTTTAGTGATGTAAAGTGCCAAAAAATGGCTTATTTACACCATTTTTTTTTATGGCGTTCACCTGAGGAGTTCAGTCATGTGATATTTTTATAGAGCAGGTTTTTATGGATGCAGCGATACCTAATATGTGCAGTGTATTTTATTTTTTTTTATTTTTATTCAGTGATATGTGTTTTTTTTTTCATTTTTACTTTTTTCACTTTTTTACATTTTTTTTGACCCAGACCCACTTGGTTCTTGTAGATCCAGTGGATATGGTGTCTGTATAATACAGTACAGTACACTATATAGTGCACTGTGCTGTATTTTTTACTTTACAAAGTCTGAATAGACCTTTAGCAGGTCTATTCAGACTTTCAGCACCATGGAGAGTAGAACGTTTCTGAAAGCGTCCTGCTTCCATGGCAACCATCACCTGCTGCCATAAGAGAGCAGCAGGTGATGGATGGGGAGGGGGGCTCCCTCCCTCTGCTATCCCATCCTGTTGGGGGGCTGCAAAGGCATAGCAGCCCCCCGATGGGAGAGGGAGGAAGCTCCCTCCCGGTTAACCCTTCCATACCGCGGTCCGTACGGACTGTTGTATGGAAGGGGTTAAAAGGCTGGCATCTGATCAAGCACAGATGCCGGCCGTTTCTATCAGAGTGTCAGCAATGTGCTGACACTCTGATAGATCCACTAAACAACAGGGAATATTAGAGAGGAGGTGGGCGGGGGATCGCAATCCTCCCGCACCGCCTCCCGCCGGCCGCAACCACCACCCCTGCACCCCTGCAGCCAAAATATGATTGGGGCTGCAAGGGGGGTTAAAAATTAACACTTTGGGGGCATTAACTCTCTGATCACCACGGTCACAGACCGCGGGGGTCAGAGATTGCACAAAGCGCTGCAAACCGCAGGTCTGAATTGACCTGCGGTTTTCAACGATCGCCAATATGGGTGGGTCACAGGACCCCCCTGGGCATTGTAACAAGGTACCTGCTGAATGATTTTAGCAGGTACCTTGTTCCGATCACTGCCGGCTGAGCAGCAGTGATCGGAACTACTCATGACATACCGGTACGTCATGGGTCCTTAAGGACTCGGAAACCATGACGTACCGGTAGGTCATGCGTCCTTAAGGGGTTAAAGGGGCGGGCTGCTGTGAAGGTCAAAGTTAAGAGGGTTGGCTTCTGTAAAGGTTCCATTTGAAGTAGCGGGGCACTGTGGGGGGGGTGGGCAGTGTTAAGGTGTGGAGGACTGTGGCGTTCACTGTTAAAGGAGTGGGGTGCTGTAGAGGTCACTGTTTTGGGGGGATACTGTCGATATCTTTTAACAACACACACAAACATTAAATGAAATAGATGAAATATACCCGTGCGAAGCCGGGTCCTTCTGCTAGTAGACAATAAAAGTCCATAGGGTCTCTAATGCATGGATTACATGTCTCACTGAAGTCAGCAGCTGAATTTATTTTTCTTTTAGAACATTTGCCAAAATTTTTAAAAACATTTTTCTACATGACTGGAATCCCAAATCTAAATGCAAGGAGACTATGAAATGATAATAATGTATCCCCTCTTACTGATATAAGAAAGAGAATGCATATCTGACACTGGAAATACTGGCACTGTATGTAATAATGATTTACAGACTATTGCCTTGAAATGTGGAATGGAACATTTAACCCAAATGCTTTTAATTAGCAGAAGACGACACAAGGGGTAATACCTACTTGGTCTCAGTCTGGTAAACTTTTGAGATCTGTTCACATAGTACAAGGCTGCATGGTGGTTGTAGTTGCAGTAGTGCTGGGCCTAGCTGCCAAGGGGGCTTAGCCTGAGACCAGGGATGCTGAGTCATGCACCCTCCAAGCTCTTTGTTGTGGTGGTGGCTGTTGCTATACAGAGCACCACCAAATGGAGACCTACTCGAAAGGTGAGTGGACTTTTGCATTTTGAACAAAACATATACAAAGTGCTTTGTGTACGTGTTTATATATCATGCTAAGCAGTAATAGATCATTGCATACGGATATGAAATCCATGTTTTCTCCTACAATTTTTTTCTCTTACAATAGGATCTTTTAGCTAGAGAAGGGAAAATATGTGTGGCTCTTTCATTCTCTATATTTTAATTCAGACACATTAGATTATCATGCATGAACAGCTAATTTTAGGCCGAGCCACAGTATCAGGGCTTTAATTGACTAGTTCATACTTTAGAAGAGCATTCTGATTGTGTAAACATTTCCGCTATCCGGAGAATAGCTGACAACTACTAGATCAGAGGGGGTCCTACCCCATGATCATGAGAACCAGACCCGGTTCATTGTGGAACTCCCAAAATGAACAGATCTTCCAATAGGGCATTGTCATGCCTTCAGCAAGCTTATTTCTTAATTTATGTATAATTTTCATGCATATTCAATATATGTTCTGTATAATTCTCTATTAGTTGTGTAACAGCACCATTTAGTGGCCATTTACATACATTGCAGCCATTCACATTAGAAATTTGGCCTATTTCAGTTCCCATACCTTAGTGACATCATCATCCCTGCACACAGCAGCCATTTTCTTCATTCACAGTCATCCCTGCCACAGTTAGCACATGGTGTGGAAGCCTCTGGAGTCATCCTCCAAATCTAAGCCCACGGTAGTATCGCTGGTAAGTCACATTACAGCCTGTTTGCATCTGTTTACATATGTATTTGCATGTCTTTCTCCTGCTCTTCTATAGTAGCTTCAGTAATCAGCTAGGGAATATCCTTGGTATGAAGGTAGGATAGCATGGTCCTGGTTTATATCTCTATACTTCATGGATGTTTATCATTGTCATGCACAGTAATGTTAGGATTTGCATTGTAATATGTCAGACCCCTTTAGTAAGTGTATTATTTTTCTGTTCCCCAGTTTTACTGCACACGCGCATTTAAATTCTTGCAATAAAAATAAAGTTGGGCGATACTCCATTGTTAATTCATTGCCGGGATAAGGTTTAGCTGTGTGTCGAGCTATGTACCTTCACACATAAGGAGGACAGAACAGTAAAACAGCAGCTGCTTACAAGTTAGATACCAGGAGCTGCAACTTCCTGACCTCAGTAAAACAGCATCTGCTTACGAGCTGGATACAAGGAACTACGACTCCCCTGCCGCAGTAAAACAGCGGCTGCTTACAAGCTGGATACAAGGAACTACAACTCCCCTTCCACAGTAAAACAACGGATTCTTACAAGCTAGATACTAGAAACTGCGATTCCTCAAACCTTGCTAGTCAACAACCTCTAACCGGCTGGACCGCAAAGTACTGAACCCTGCAAGGCGCAACATCATCATCCACGACAGTTGCAAGTGTGCAAACCTGTTCACAGTGTCATTATATCGTCAAGAGAATCCGAACTGTATGAGACAAGGTCTCGCATCTCAGCTAGCTCAAAAGCTCAAAAAGATCGGTGAAGCAGCAAACTCTAAAAGTGATAGACTCAGCAGCATAGTTGGGCCTGAACCTGATCATCACGAAAACTCGCAACTCACTTCATATTCTTCATGCAGCATGTAGAGTCGGATGACAGCGTAAATTCAAGTCCAAGAGCAGCGTCAACCCCAGCTGAAGAACTCCAGCAGATTCCTTTCACACAGGTGACCTCAGTTAACCAAAAACCCTGCTTTGCACGAGACAACAGTTTCATAAGACAGCAGCTCTCAATACAACCTGCATTCAACTCCTTTAAGAAGGAACAAGTAGACGGTGACTACTACAGCAACGATCCACCAAAGATCCAGGTATGTCAGAGTTTCTAAAATTCTTTGCCCAACGTGAGTTAAAAACCAAAGGGCTCTCAAAGTTTGATGACAGACCTGAAAGCTATAGGTCATGGCGATCATCATTCAGAAATACAATCAGAGACCTGGACCTGTCTCACTCCTGGGAGGGAGTTTGGAAAAACAGCAATACTGCCACTGCGTTTTTACGTTATAAATTTTAAGGTGTTAATTTTCTGGTATAAATAACATAATATATTTATTGCCTGGGTCAGATTTTTACATTTTACAACTTTTTTTTTTTAACAACAACCTATAAAGAGCATGTGTTTACCCATCTATACCGTATATCTCTATACACACAAATCTGATCAACCACTAATAATTGATCAAAAATTAAACTTTATTGAAAATCTCATTAAAAACATACATATGGAGTCTCATATGGAACAGGGGAATAATCAGGCAGGAGACACATGGGGGAGGGAGTCAGTACATGACATGTAAAAGGTAACAATTCATACATGAAATCGAAAGTTTACACAGTGTGATCACGTGTTGCCGCAAGCAAAATGTAAATAAAGTGCAAGTGCAAAGTGCAAAAAGTGTTAAATTGTGAACCAGAGTATCAAACAATGGTCACAAATAAAGCCATCCAAAGTTAGATGCAAATACATTATGAGTCATAGTGTCAGATATAAATTAGATGCAAGCGGGAACACATGTGACCACACAATAAGTAAAACCAATCGAATAAAGGTATATAATCAGATACATGAACATGAACTGCCCCTTCCAGTGTCCCCACACCTGCAACGCGTTTCGCCCCTGACGAAGCCTCTGTGGCGAAACGCGTTGGGCAGGTGTGGGACACTGGGAAGGGGCAGTTCATGTTCATGTATCTGATTATATACCTTATTCCGATTGTTTTTACTTATGTGTGGTCACATGTGTTCCCGCTGCATCTAATTTATATCTGACACTATGACTCATAATGTATTTGCATCTAACTTTGGATGGCTTTATTTGTGACCACTGTTTGATACTCTGGTTCACAATTTAACACTTTTGCACTTTGCACTTGCACTTATTTACATTTTGCTTGCGGCAACACGTGATCACACTGTGTAAACTTTCGATTTCATGTATGAATTGTTACCTTTTACATGTCATGTACTGACTCCCTCCCCCATGTGTCTCCTGCCTGATTATTCCCCTGTTCCATATGAGACTCCATATGTATGTTTTTAATGAGATTTTCAATAAAGTTTAATTTTTGATAAATTATTAGTGGTTGATCAGATTTGTGTGTATAGAGATATACGGTATAGATGGGTAAACACATGCTCTTTATAGGTTGTTGTTAACAACATATATGTGACCCTGATTGATCCATTTCATTGGTTTTTTTTACTTTTTTTTTTGCAATAAAACCCCTTTTTTTAAAAGGAAAAACATGTTTTTGCATTGCCGCTTCCCAAGACCCATAACTTTTTTATTATTTTTTCTATGGAGTTGTGTGAGGGCTTGATTTTTGTGGGACAACTTGTATTTTTCATTGCTAACATATTGGAGTAAATTCTGCTTTTTGAAGGATTGTTATTAAGTTTTTTCGTTGACAGCTCAGAATAAATTAGCAATTCTGTCATTGTGTTTTTTTTTTTTTTCTACGGCGTTCACCATAGAGGATAATTTAAATGATATTTATTTAGTCCGAGTCGTTATGGATGTGGAAATAATAATCTTATGGGGAGTTTCTTTTTTTTTGCAATTTTTTTCATTGAAAAGCGTATTTTCAATGGTAAAAAGCAAGTTAAAGCAGGACCGCGGGTCTCATGTGAGAGCCAAGTCGTCGTTGGCCCCCCCCCCCCCACACACTGCACGGGGGACCCATGCAGTGTTTAGCCTGGCCCACTGTAAAAAAGAAGCTGCCCAGCCTAAGGCCCCTTAGTGAATGCCATAAAAAGGCGTATAGGTTGTCATGAAGGGTTTAAAGGGATATTCCGGTTGTTTAGCTATTAGGTCAGTGGGGGTCCTATAGCTGGGATCCCCACCGATAACAAGAATGGGGGACCCGTACCCCCTGCAGCCTACCTGAAATGAACAGAGCAGCCGGTCGCAAATGCGTGTGGCCGCTGAATTAATTTTTATGGGAATTCTGGAGATGGCCAAGCACTGTACTCAGCTATCTTCAGAACTCCCAAAGACATGAATGGAGTGGCTGTGCGCATGTGCGACAGGTCACTTTATTAATTTTAAGAGGGGTGCAGGGGGTATGGGGCCCTCTTTATAAATTGTATGGAGTAAGACTGCATCCATTTTTCTTCCTAAGAAACTGGAGCCCTTAATGATTTTAATAAGATTTAAAAAATAAGGACAGTCATATATATATATATATATATATACATACATATTGGTATAACTAGAACTGATGGGGCCCCAGACAAATGTTTGAACAAAAACAACCCCCCAACAACAACAACAACTTCTTTGCAACCGCCTCCTCTTGTGCATCCACCACTCCTGCTGCAAATCAAGTAAGCACTCTCAGACCAGGCCAGGCAGCCAATTTTAGTTAGCTCTCCCTACTTTTGCCTCCATCCTTGTTATTTTGTTACTTAGATTTTTTTTATTATTTGTAAAATTATATGTTTGATACTTTGCCAATTTTAAAGCACTGAGGAATACGCTTGTATTATATAAAATGTGTTATTATAGTAGTAGTAGTAGTAGTAGTAGTAGTAGTAGTACCGTGGTATTATTACCAGTAGCAGCTATATGAAACATTGATATTAAATCAATGAATTATAGGGGACATTTATCAAAACCGGTGTAAAGAAAAACTGACTTAGTTGTCCATAGCAACCAATTGGATTCTACCTTTCATTTTTCAAAAGAACTCTGAAAAATGAAAGATATAATCTCATTGGTTGCTATGGGCAACTAAGCCAGTTTTGACAAATCTACCCTATGTGACCCTAGGGCAGACAAATATGTTATCTTCCACAAATATGCTATAATAGGGAATATTTAGAAGGTGGCACAGCATTACATATAAATTATAATAAAGTGATACATAAAGTATAGCAGAAAAATAATAAAATGCTGATCTTCCATTTTCTAAATGAAGTTGTTTTCTGGGACTTAAATATTTACAGAATGACCAATCCTTAGGATCTTAACAATATCAGATCAGTGGGGATCCAAATCCCGGCACTGCAGCTGATCATCTGTTTACAGGATCTCCACTGTCTGCCAATATGATGTTGCCGGCTTATTTTAAACACTAACATACTCACTTTCAGGCCCAGGGAACACCCCCAACACCCTTTTTTTTTCTTTCTTAGTGTTAAAAGGTTTGTATTACAATTTTGTCATCTGTCAAATGTGTGACATTCAAGCTAAAAACACTATAAAAAAAAAAAAAAAAACAGGAGATTCCATAGATGACCCCCAACACTGTATGAACAATCAGTTCCCTAAGGAGTTTTCTAAAAGCAATAAAGACTTGAAATCCCTAAACATAAAATTAATATTTGCACTTGAATTGTAAATGAGGTGGCAGTTGTTTAGCCAGATTCATGTTTCTGTATATGAACTTATTGTATCCTTTTTTTAATATCAGTGTTACAGTAGATTGAAGAACAAAACATTTTCTTCCTCAGTAATTGGTTTTCATATTTTTCAGCGGAGATAGTTAAATGCCACAGCAAGAGTCAACATTCTCTAGCTTCACACAGTGGGAGATTTTATTTATACTTTTTCAGATTTGTTTGTTGGGTAGCAGCTGTTTTCATTACTATAAGATTAGCCTAAAGGCCACCTTCACTATTATCTTCTAAAGTTCAAAACCCAGGGCACTCACATTCTCAGTTCATCAACTTTTAGAGAACAACATAGGCTGTTCTGTCATGCATGCGGAGTGCTAATCCAGACCTTTCTATTTCCCTACCTCCTTTCTTGTGTTTATTTAGTTTTAGCAATTTTTTTGCCATATGTTGGAAACTGACAGTTGTCTGTAGTTGTGTCAAGAAGATGGTAAGTTGCTACATAAGCTGCAGCATGGCTTAATCACACAAACATTCATATGAGGAATGAGGATAAAGAACTGCTAAGAAGAATCAATACCTCTAAATCCATTTTAAATAGAAACATAAATGAGACACAATCAGTCATGCATATCAACTAGCTACAGTGTCAAGAACTGAACTTTCCAGGACATGATCTCTGGACTTCCCAGTCATGCTCTGCAGCTTTATATCTATGGCACTCAGAGCCTTGTTTTATTCTAGTGTTGCTCAGAATCGTGTTCCTTGCTTCCAGTGATTAGATAATAAATTGTACTTGCTTTGTGTTTCCAGATTTCTAAAATTCTACTACTACTACTCTCTTCTATACACCAAACTCTTTAATCTTAATACAGCTGATCACTTGCCTCTTTGTACCAAACTCTGCATACATCTGACCACAACTGACCTCTTTACCGTTTGAAGAACTCATATCTGACCTCAGCTGTTCTTTCTCCTCTATGTATCTAACTTCAGCTGATCTTTTTCCCTGTGTACAGAACTCTGCATATGTCCTAATACAGATGATCTCTCGCCCCTGTGTAACAAAGTCTAAACACTGATCTCTCCATTGTGCACAAACTTTGCACACTTCTGACAACAGCTGATCTCTCCCCTGTGTACTGAACTCTGCATACATCTTACCAAATCTGACCATTGATATGCTCTTTCCATTATTCTACACCTTGCAGCGTATCACTAATTGAGCTATAGCTCCTTATTATTTTCTTCCTTGTAGTGTTTTAAATTCTACATTACTCAGTCTGTTATACAGATTAATTTAATTGTCTATAGAATTACAGTACATATCTGATAACCAGCATTGTTACATACAAAGAATAAGAATTCTTAAGGTCATCACATAGATTTCATTGAGAAACTTGATTTTACTGTACATTACAGGGCCTCTTGTATTGAACATGCTGTCTAATCTGTGGGCACAAGGAGGAGTTGATCAGATTCATGTGTAGAACTTTGCAGTAAAAGATTTAGTATAGCTTGGCATTTCTTGATTGAAATCACTATTATTTTTGGTCTATTAGTCCAGCTCCAGTAGGTGATGTGACCCAATGATTGACAGCTATTGCAGTAGACAAGCATACAGGGAAGGTTGTGAATACTTGAGTCAGTAAACCCACTGGTATTAGCCCAAAGTGAGTTGGAATTTCAATTAATTGAATAATCCTTAAAAAAAAAAAAAAAAAACTATGCAGTATTTCAAACTATTTAGCTTCTCTTGTAGATTGGACAGCCAGCTCAACAAGACGAGTTGTCTTTAAGACCTATGTTTTGGAGCTTGTACGGTTCATTGTGAATGTATGTAGCATATTTCAGTAAATTGCAGTAAATGAAAGAACATACTAAATTAACCAGGCATCAAAGCAAATTATCATTCATAGAAACATGGCTGCTGAGTATTGAACACAGCCACAGATTAGTAAAGAATAACTCGTTCTTCTAAATGTGCTCTGATTATCTATAGGAGGAAAAAACAAACTACTCAATGAGATAACCATCTGCCAATGCATACTCCAAGATTAATTCACATCTGGCAGAACAACTTCCAAGCTTAGAGATTAAATATAAATTACTATACCTTTTATTGCTGATTAACTGATTTGTTGCTTCATTCTGGAGAAAAAATACTTTTAATCCATATGTAAATGAGCAGCTAAGTGCACCAAATATGGTCCCAAGCCAATCTGTTCACCTTTGTGCCCTCTGCTTCCACTGCTAGTCCCTCATTCTCATTGATTGACAGAGCCAGGCAAAGATGACTATACAAGGACCTGGTCCTGCCAATCAAGAAGGAGAGGGAGAAACTGAGAGAGCAAGCAGTAGGTGTAAGGGTGCACAAAGTGGCTTGAGACCCACCTCAGTGCACTTTAGGGCTTATTTGCAAATGGATTAAAAGTACTTTATCAGACCAGCTTAACCCAGAAGACACTCTGCTCAGTTTAACAGTAAATTCCTGATGGCAGATTCCCTTTAAGCACATTCTAGATGTGATAGTAGATGCGGCAAAATGAGCTAGGATTACTATTTTGTTTCTGTGTTTTATGACAAAAGATTAATAACTCTGGGGGAAAAGGATTAAGAATGGAATCTAAAACCCCACCTTGTTATACTCACTATATCAGAAATCTGAATCTCTAGTATAGCTTTGATGAAAATAGCTTTTATATTTTATCAAATTTACAAAAAAAAAAAAGTTTCTACTTTTCATAGAAATAATTTTCATCCATGGTGTTTCTGATGCACACTTCATACAGAAGATCCTACACCTGCAAAAAGGACTGCAATCAAAGAAATAAGATGCAAACAAAAGAAAAGCATAATGCAATTAAAACCTACTTACCACTCACATACACCTTACATGTTATTCATCATTTATCGCAGACTGTTAGAGAGTTGCAATCATAGTAAGTGCTCATGTAGTTGACTATATTATTAATGTAATGAACTCTGTTCTTAAAATGACTACATTAAGACTACAGTACATAGAAAATCATAAAATCTGAAAGCTTTGCTTTATTCCATTGCTTTGCTATATTATTCACTTAAAGAAAAACTATAGTAGCTAAAAAAAACTTTCTTGAGTCTAATTTATTTGTGTCACCAAGAGAGATGTTCCTAAATGTTCCCAAAAAATGTTTCAGGTCTAAGTTGGACTGGTCAGCCATCAGATTCTATATAATAAATTTGGTCGGCCTAGAAAGTGCCCAATGTAACTATGGGTCTCCTAGGATTGTATGCAACTCATTTCAATCTCTTTAATGCCAAGACAGCATTAGTAATGACAAAATGACAGTGACATTTATGGCTATCGGTAAACAGATGGTAGCTGATGGTAACAAACAGCCTATTAAAATACAATGCAATTTCTAATTTTTTGCGATTAAAAAACATCCAAAAATGATCTCTTATTAGCGGCAGATGCCTTATTCTCTGTTTTCTGATGTGAAAAACAGTGGTTACCATTTTTAGCTATTTGTGCCAGGCAAATCACAAAGGTTAGAATTAGAATGTTTTGGAAATTAGTGAAGAATTTGATTAATGTAGAATCAATTCACTCATCTTTAACCACTAGATGGAAACGGTCGCTAAGCCCAGTTGTTTAGCATTAAACTGTGCTCTTTTACTTAATGACCCCTTAAAAACAGGGCCAGTTTAAACCTTGTGGACCATTATAATGTTTTCTCTTTTTGCATTACGGCTTTCATAATTTATTTTTTTCTTGAGGCTTTGCACTTTATAGAAAGACTCCAGGAAATTGGAAATAAATTCCTGTTAAGGGGTTTCTCTGAACCCCTTCTTAATGACTATATGTTAAGACTAAATAAGTCACCAAGCGCCACTTTACTGATTCTCAAAGGAAAGGACAAAACTACAGACTGCATTCTATTCATTATAACATATTCTAAAAGCCCACAAATTAAAAGAATAATATGCAAAAAGTGGCATATCTTAATCCACCAATTGCTATTATTATAATAGGTGGTCCTTGCATGAACTATACATTTTTGTACTAATTTATGATACAACTAATTAATTCCTTTCATTATGGTTAGAACCAACTTACTGTTGGTATTGTTACATGTGCTCTTAGTATAAGTCATACTACATATTTCCAACTTCCAAACTAATACAAACTGGATGGAAGATAGGATTATGTTTCTAATGGTGGCATCAGAATTGTAATGTGTGTGTGTCTGCCGATAATTAGTATAGGCTTCAATCGCGGTACTGGTATTGTTGTACCCCCTGGACACTTCTTAGTCTCAGACACAATAACCTAATAAAACTAATAGAAGCTAGAGCTAAGCTTGGAATCAATAACCAGATCTCAACTGGATATATATATATATATATATATATATATATATACATATAGCATGAGCAATTGCACAGTGCCCCAGGACAAAAATATGCCCATCAACAATGCCTCTTAAAGTTGGATTTACATGGCCCAATATTCAGGCAGATTATCGGGAACAAACATTCCTGGGAATGTTTGTCCCCAACAATTTGCTCGTCTAAATGTGCTCCCAATCACTCAATGAACAAGCAAAATGCAGGCACCTAAAATTATTGCTTCTGAGCAGCAGATTGTGCTGCCTAAAAACAATGCAGCTGTATGAGGATGAGCAATCGCAATAGGATCCCTCTTTCTGTGAAGGAAAGCACTGCATGCACTGCATGCAGTGGCGTAACTAGAAATGACTGGGCCCCACAGCAAATTTTTGAATTTAATTGTGTAATACTTTTGAGGGGCCCTGATAAAATCTTTTAGTACTTCTCCTCCTCCTCTTGGATGGGCCCCTTCTGGGTCAGGGCCCCAAAGCAGCCACTTCCCCTGCTTTCCCTATAGTTACGCCCCTGACTGCATGCTTCACCTTCACTGAACGGGCATCTGACTGTTGGGAAGGAACATTTCCTTCCCAACAAATGGCTTTAGTTTGGCCTGTGTAAACACGCCTTAATGTCTACTTCATTATATTTCTTGCATGGGGGCCCTTTGAATTATATATCTACTTGTGAACCAGTTACCATATTAAAAGTTATTGATGATAAGGGTTAACTGCCTGAAAAAGATGTTTAACAAAAAATATATATAATGTATTTCAATTAAAAGAAAGTGAGATTCTCTGATCAGGCTGGGTAAAGGGACATGACATTAAGAGGTGGGAACAAATAATCCTCCTTTCAAGTCAAAAAATGTGGGTTGTTGAGAGAAACAAAGAATTAAACAACACAGTAACACATACAGATCAAGCATTACCAGAGGTGGCTTATATTACTGTTGTGTTTCCTTATGAGCTACACTTGGGACCATCAGATTGCTCTGTGTGAAACAGCCCCACACTAGGTGGGTCTTTGCTGGTGGTAGTTATAGCAATCATTATGATTAGTCTAGTCATTCCTTGCTATTGAGGATTGTAACAGGTGACTGCATATATATACTGCAGTGTGCTCATATGGAGTCTGCAAAGCACACCACACCTAGCATACAACACCCTCACACACTTCTACCAGCGAGAGACCCTCTTTCCCCTTGCCCATGAAACTATTTGATATACAGTGCCATGTCACTCAACTAGTTTCTACACTAAAAAGTTGTTTCATCCGGAAGTGAAACACTGTGAAAATTGAAGACCTGAATGCTTCTGATATCAAGCCCTCAGGGGCATAGTTTCCAGCACTATTGCAGCTATGAATGACCGCCACTTCCTTCCATTTTATTGATAAGTCTTGCATGTGCAATGATAACAGTTACTGAAAAACCACTGGTGGGCTCAAGAAATTTCAGTATGAAGCTGAACATACAGTACTCATCATGTTTCCTGGGCCGAGCCCTGGTCATGTGAATCGGTCCTTAGAATGGCCAATTTGCGACAATATGGAAGTTATATTTGTCATTTATTGATGATCATTCTGTCCATTTACTGTATGTTGAATAATTATCGCTGCAAAACGTTTTCAGTCTTACAGATAATCGCTAGAAGTAAATCAGCCTTTTCTTCTTGATTGTAAATCAGTCAGCTTTTTAGTCTTTGAGGTAATAAAACAAGATCTTGAAAGGCCTTTTAGAATGATGATTTGATTCTACTTTCCAGGTTGACCTGATACTTTAAAATGACTTTTAAACACTATTTAAAGATAAGGTTAATGGCTTCTATTTGTTTTATGCAAAATGAACTTCTTCATATTAAAATCAATAAGGAGCGACATCATTTAAATGTTTTATCCTGCTACTACAGCTACAATAAAATTTTTACTGCTGCTAGCTTGCATTCTGTTTTATGAAACGCTCAGTAAGATACAGAAGATGACACGTCAAGTCCGGGCTATTCCATATCTTATACTGATTCATTCATTATGAACATTGAGATATTTAGATTTTCAGTCAGACTTTGAAATATTAAGGAAGATATGAAGTATTTAACAGTTATGAATTTCAAACTACTTATCTGCATGGGAATAGCTGCTAACCCTCATGAATCCATCAGACATTTTTAGGTTTTCTTAAACAAGGAGCATTATACAGTAAGTATGCAAAACAACCCAATTCAGGACCTTACAATTTATATAGATACTTTAAATATTGGCTTATTGAATGCTATTGCTTAGACTAAATTCACACTACCCTAATACATGAATTAGCAGACGGACATAAAAAAACCAACACATCAATAAAAACAACACAAAATAGGATATAATATTGCAATGACCATACCATAGTAATAGTATGTGATAAATTATAGGCATTGTCCTGGTCCAGGAGACTTTATAGGGGTTTTTCTAAGACTATAAAATTGATGAACACTCTCTTATCAATCAGCTGATAGTAGTAGCCATGGCACATTAGAAATTGTACATCTTCATTCACTGTGTACTGATATTGATAAGCTATCCTTAGACATTGCAGTTATAAGATTTATTTAAAAAAAGGAAAAGCTGTTTGGAGTTTCTTACATTGAAACAATGTTCAATTAGCTATTGTTTTTATTGTCGCTATTAGAGATGAGCGAATCGAAGTTGACGAAGTGGAATTCGATCCGAATTTCAGGAAAAATTTGATTCGCACCGAATCCGAATTTCCTCACGCTTCGTGGTGATGGCTGCTGCACGTGTTAGGACATGGAACAAAGAACTCTGGGAACGAGGGATCACACACAATACTTCTGATTGGCTGAATCGAAGTTCAGGGAAAGATCATTAGAAGTGTAGTGAAAGGATAGGGTGGAATTATTCCACATTATAAAAGGAGAACGGTGTCCAATAGGGGAATTTACAGCATGGGTAATAAGAGCAATTCTATTACACCTTGCTGCACTGACTGGGGATCCAAATTACCATTTTACTGCTGCTTATAAGTTTGCAATAGATGATACCTATGCAATTCTAGCAAACCTTGCTTGTTATTGGGGTGCAAGTGTTGTGAAATACAGCCATTAACAAGGTGTATTACTAGGAAATATTTGTAAGTCTTATTAACCCTTGTGCGGTGAAGTTATATGTTCTAAAGCATTTTTTGGGGTGTATTAGTGGAAAAAGAAAGGGCTTATTTTCCGTTCAGCAGTGCAGTTATGTGTTCTAAAGCCTTTTTTGTCGTGCATTAGTGGAAAAAAAGTCTTGTTAGCCGTTGTACGGTGAAGTGACAAAATAATTGCCTTTTTTGGGGTGTATTAGTGGAAAAAAAGTCTTATTTGCCGTTAATAGGTGCAGTTTTATGTTTTAAAGCATTTTTTGTGGTGTATTAGTGGAAAAAAGGCTTATTTGCTGTTGTGTGGTGAAGTGACAAAATGACAGCTTTTTTTCGGGTGTATTAGTGGAAAAAAAGGGCTTATTAGCCCTGGTGCGGTAAAGTGACAAAATTCCAGCATTTTTTGGGGTGTATTAAGTGGAAAAAAAAGTCTTGTTAGCCGGTGTGTGGTGAAGTGACAAAAATTACAGCCCTTTTATTTGGTGTATTAGAGGGGGGGGAAAGGCTTGCTAGCTGTTGTGCGGTGAAGTGACAAAATTATAGCCTTTTTGGGGGTGTATTAATTTCCTTTTTATTTATTTATTTGATCTGACAGTATGTCAGAAAGAGAAGTGACAGGTTGAAAGGAAGGAAATCCGGCACTCAAAATTGATAAAGTCGTAGGTTCCTTTATTTGGTCATGCAATATATCAGGTACAGAGGTGCAGAATGATTCATAACCAGTGATGCCCTTGCAAGTCTACACATTTCAAACGAAAACGTTCTTATTCATGAATAAAAATGTTGTCGTTTGAAACGCGTAGACTGACAAGGGCATCACTGTTTATGAATCATTCTGTACCTCTGTACCTGATATATCGCATGACCAAGTAAAGGAACCTACGACTTCATCAATTTTGAGTGCCGGATTTCCTTCCTTTCAACCCATTACAAGTACAACAAGGCTTCATCCTTTACATCCGTGCACCTAGCAAGAAAAGGCGGGTGAGCTGGAATAAAGTTACCTAGAGAAGTGACAGGCCCTGCACAGGGGTGGGACAGAGTCCTAAATGTTTCTGGTGTAGGCACAGGTCATAGAACAGTGAGGGGGCGTGGCAGCAGGGGTTAGTTCGAGAGGCCTGAGTTCCCGGAGTAATCTATTGGTCATGACTTGACCAGCAACCCAGCGGTGCTTGAATAGTTGACTCAGTCATCCACTTCGTCCCAAGTGACATCAGACACCCCCAGCCAAGAGTTGGTGGGTTTGTCAGACACAACCCCTATTTGGCATGGCCCGGAAGCAGGCCCTGTGCCCTCACATGTCCTCAACCTGCCTCTGTCCTTTTCTGTTCCCTCAGCCAGACAAGTATTATATGCTGTGGGCTCAGCTCCACTATACAGCAAGGACGAGCTACTAGAGGACAGTCAGCAGCTACTAGCCAGCCATGATCTAGAGGAGACATCAGCCGCTTCCTCCGGTAGGCTGGCAAGTAGTGATGAAGAAAGTGGTGTGGGAACTGGTGTTGTGAGCTGTCAGGCTCCTGGCTCAGAGACCGTTGAGTAGGACAGCAGACAGTACTCTATGATGATGTAGCCGATTGCAAATGGGAGCTGGGTGACGAAGGGGCTTCATCATCATCGGGAGAAGAGGGTGGCAGCTTGCGTATGAGGCAGCGTGCGGAGCCAGAAAGTCGCTAGGGTGGTCAGGAGACATCAGGGTGGCAGCAGTGGGAGGTCGGGAGCCAGACGTGACCAGGGTAGACCATTGACTTCGCAGGAGCCTACCAGTCCGGAAAGTAGTGGTGCAAGGGTTCACGGAGGCAGTGGCAGTAGCAGTCAGTCAGTGTGGAGACTGGGGGTAAAATCACCTACTCAGCAGTGTGGCAGTTTTTTGTTAGGCCGCCGGAGGAGGTGAACATGGCCATTTGCTAAATCTGTGGGCTGAAGGTGAAGAGTGGCCAGGGTGCCAATGTTGGCACCACGGCCCTGCATCAACATATGCAGCATCACCATAAAGTGGCCTGTGAGATTCGTGGTATCACTCAACTTTCCATCAGTCGATCACTGAAGCGATTGCCAAGAGACAGCAATACATGTGTGGTTATCCTATGGAGCAGAAGCTGAATTTGCTACTGGCCAAGTTGCTGGTACTACAGTCCCTCCCTTTTCAAGTGGTAGACTCTGCACCTTTCAGAGAAATGATGGCTTGTGCCAAGCCAAGGTGGAAAGTCCCAAGCCGTCATTTATTTGCCAAAACGGCAGAACCAGCCCTGTACAAATATGTAGAACAGAAGGTGGGCTAGTCCTTGAGACTGTAGGTGTCTGCAGCGCCAATGTGTAGAGTTATAACTATGGTCAGGGACAATACATGTCCTTTACGGTTCATTGGGTAAATGTGGTTCCTGACCAACCACACCAGCAACTTGGACAGATGACGCCGCTTCCGCCTCCACGTTCTCATGCTGTTGGTTCTGCAAAAATGTGCGTCTCTGCCTCCTCATCCACCACCATGTTCTCAGCCTCCACTGCAGGGACAATTCACAGTGTCCCTCTAGCATAACACATGAGCAGGGCACGGCGGTGTCACGCTGTTCTACAGATAGTTTGGCTGGGTGAACTGAGTCACACAGGGGAGGAACTGCTCCGCGTCCTTCATCAAGAAATCAAATCCTGGGTTTACCGTGATAACTCAAAATCGGAACCGTGGTGACCAACAACAGGAAGAACTTGGTGTGGGCATTGCATCAAGGATGGCTAAGCCATGCGCCCTGCATGGCTCACGTGTTCAATCAGGTTGTCAAGTGGTTCCTGAAGTCTTCCACCCATCTGCAAGACATCCTATGGCCAGGAAACTTTGCATGCACTTCAGCCACTCATACACCACCAAGCACACCATCCTTAAGCTGCAGCGGCTGAACGGCGCCCCCCAACATAGGCTTATATGTGACATTTCCACCTGTTGGAATGCCACCCTCCATACTTCGATGTCACTTAGTGGCAGATCATGCATGGCACCTGCCGTTTACTAAGGCCCTTTGAGGATGCCATGTTATTTTTTTGCCAGGACTACAGGATGAACAACGTCATTCCACTACTTCATATCCTGGAACAGATGCTGGTAAATCTGGCTGGTCAGGTGACTGGAGATTTGGCACCTACATCTCATAGCCACATACATGAGCCCTGGGGTGGCTGAACTGGAGGAGGAGGAGAAGGACATTGGAGCACAAACAATGTGTAGCAAAATGGGTGGTTTTTCCACAAAGGTGACAGGAGAAGAAGAGCAGGAGCAGACGGAATGACGTACAGGGTGATGAGGAAGACGAGGCAAGTGGCCAAGGCATACCGAGGCAGTATGCAGTGTAGATTCAGGCAGGGAGTCCCTCCGAGTCACTTTCTCAAATGTCCCGCTGCTTGCTCACTTGTTTCGGTAGTGAGAGCCAAATTGTCATCATTCGGCAGAGGGATGACTTTTGGCTCTCCACCTTGTTGGACCCTCGCTACCGGTCCAAATTGGGGGACTTTTTTACACCCGCTGAGAGGTAGGACAAACTGAACTACTATAGAATCATCCTATGTAGTCACTTGGCTGCTGCCTATCTGCGCCATCATCCATCCTCTCGCAGGTGTGACCGGGAGGGCCCTCTGCGCTCTCGTTCCATTGCCATGGCTGCTGTGGTGGGGTGGGTGGGTAGAAGCAGTACCAGCTCCATCAGCAGCAGCTTGAGTCTAGATTAGATGATGAGCAGCTTTATTCACCCGCCTAGTGAATAAACTACTTACCAGCAGCAGTAGCTAGACCTGGAGCAGAATCTGAACCAGCAGGTGGTGGCATACTTGGACAGCCCACATTGAAGATCTGCTGGACTACTGGGCAGCCAAACAGGATTTGTGGCTGAAACTGTCCGAGTTTGCCCTGGAAAAGCTGTCCTGCCTGGCCAGTAGTGTGGCATCAGAGCTGGTGTTTAGTGCGGCGGGGACCATAGTTACCCCAAGGGGAACTCGCCTGTCCACACAAAATGTGGAAAGACTGAACTTTGTCAAGATAAATCATGCGTGGATCAGCCATGATTTCCACCCACCAATGCTGCTTCCACCTCCACACTATGTCACCTGGCCACTCTGTTGCCTCTCATGCTGCTGCCAACTCACAATGGTGTCTCTGAGCCACTTCGTGACCTCCTCATGCTGCTGCCACCCCCACACTATGTCACCTTGCCACTCTGTGGCCTCCTCATGCTGCTGCCAACTCACAATTTTGTCTCTAGGCCAGTCTGTGGCCTCCTCATGCTGCTGCTGCCACCACCTACACACTATGTCACCTTGCCAATCTGTAGCCTCATCATGCTGCTGCCAACTCACAACTCTGTCTCTGGGCAACTCTGTGGTTTCCTCTTGCTGCTGCTGCCACCTCATAACTATGTCACCTTGCCATTCTGTGGTCTCCTCATGCTGCTGCTGCCACACCCACACTTTATCATTGTGTCACTCTGTGACCTCCTCATGCTGCTGCCACCTCCACACTATGTCACCTTGCCAGTCTGGGGCCGCCCCATGCTGCTGCTGCCACTTCCACACTCTGTCATGGTGCCAATCAGTGGTCTAATCATGCTGCTGCCAAATCACCACTCTGTGGTCTCCTCATGCTGCTGCCAAATCCCCACTCTTTGGTCTCCTCCTGCTGCTGCTACCTCAAAACTATGTCGCTGGGCTACTCTGTGGTCTCCTCATGCTGCTGCCACCACACCACTATGTCACTGGACCACTCTGTGATCTCCTCATGCTGCTTCCACCTCACCACTATGTCATTAGGCCACTCTGTGGATTTCTCATGCTATTCCGACCCTCCCCATTTCATGATTGGACCACTATTTTGCCTGGTTGACATGATCATTTATTTAACCCTTTTTCTGATTTGTTCCGAAGGAAGGAAACATTAAATGCAAAATGGATCCTGTCTATATAGCAGCTGTAAGGCCTGTATGACATGGTCGCTATTTTGCATCAGAATTGGTTTATGATTTGGTAGCCAAAATCAGGAGTGGGTACAAAACACAGAAGACATGCAAATATTCCAATCACTTGTCATCTCTGTTTTGTATTTACTCCTGTTTTTTTTTTTGCTTTAGCAATACTGATGGATTACTGACCAAATGCTGACCAAGTGAAGGTGGATGCCAAACAGACAGGATCCATTTTTTGGGGGTTATTGTTCTGACGGATCATAGGAAGGGCAAAATAATCAGTGATGTTAAAGGGGTTGTCCCATCAACACTTTTCATTTTTACCTGCGCGACGTTCACTTCCTGGATTTGGCTGGGTGGGCTCAGTCAGCTTGATTAACATCTTCTCCAGGCCGGGCCGCACACTGTCTTCAATGTGCACACTGCCGCTCATGCGCCATAGCGACTTATTCCTGGCCTGTATAGTACAGAGCCAGCGTGCGTGTTCATGGCTCTGTACTATACTGGTCACAAAGAAGTCATCATGGCTCGTGTGCGGCGGCGTGCGCATTCAGGACATCACGCGGCCCAGCCAAGAGAAAATCTTCAGTCTTCTGCGCAAGCACGGCCACGGGATTCAACAGGTAAGAGGTGGCAGTAACCAGGGGAGACGAAACACAACAATTAGGTAAGAGGGGACTCATTTTCTCAAAACGGGTGGGAATTTGGTAATAAAATGTATTTACAAAAATGATCACTGTCGAATCATTAACAGATTTAACTGTGATTATTGTGATGGGAATACCCCATTAACACAAACTTACTGCTAACACCTTCTCTACTCTGTCGGGGGGCTCTACTTAAATAAGCATTTAATAGAACCGGTTCTTTAGACATCTACATGAAATGAGCTGACGACCGTGTAAAAGAAGTGCGCTCTTTCACACTGAAGTGTGCAGTGATTCTAAGAGCGACGCCTGTTATCTGTGTGTCATACTGACTCACAGTATTGTTTCACTACCACAGCAGACTCCCTATGCGTGTTACTGCAAGGCATAGTGTTTTACACCAATATAAAGGCTCTCTGCAACCAGGAAATAGCTGTTTTTTAACTTGATTCGTCACAAATAAATTCGGAACAAATCGAATCCTCGCTAAATTCGGCGAACCGTTCAAATCGAATTTTTGAAAAATTCACTCATCTCTAGTTGCCATTAGAGATGGCCCGAATTATCTGCCGGCGAACAGTTCCCGGCGAACATAGCTTGTTCGCGTTCGCCGCGGCGGGTGAACACATGCGATGTTCGGTCCGCCCCCTATACATCATCATTGAGCAAACTTTGACCCTGTACCTCACAGTCAGCAAACAGATTCCAACCAATCAGCAGCATACCCTCCCTCCCAGACCCTCCCATCTCCTGAACAGCATCCATTTTAGATTCATTCGGAATTTGCAGTCTTAGTGAGAGGAGGGACAGTGTAGCTGCTGCTGATTTAATTGGGAAATTGATAGCTAGGCTAGTGTATTCAGTGTCCACTCCAGTCCTGAAAGACTCATCTGATCTCTGCTGTATAGACATCGTCCTGACAGCACCCCAAAAAGCCCTTTTTAGGGCGGCAACATTAGTCTGCTTTTTTTTCTTTCTCCATATATATATTGCAGTTGCCTGGCCTGCCCGTGTGTGAGGAGCTGCAGGCCAACAGACTGTAGTGTGCTCACTGCCAGTGCCCACCCCTGTCATCCCGTGTGGCACAGGACTTTGCATCAAAAAAAGCCATTTAATTTTTACACTTTAGTGTAATTTCAGTTGCTTGCCTGCTAGTGTGTGTCAGGCCGACTTCCACTGACTGTAGTGTGCCCACTGCCTGTGCCCACCACTGTCATCCCGTGTGGCACAGGACTTTGCATCAAAAAAAGCCATTTAATTTTTACACTTTAGTGTAATTTCAGTTGCTTGCCTGCTAGTGTGTATCAGGCCAACTTCCACTGACTGTAGTGTGCCCACTGCCAGTGCCTACCACTGATACCGGGTGGCACAGTAGCTTGCCGATAAATAAGGCATTTAATTTTTACACAGTAGTCTAATTCCAGTTGCTTGCCTGCTGCCAGTGTGTGTCAGGCCTACTTCCACTGACTATAGTGTGCCCACTGCCAGTGCCCACCAGAGTTTTTTTTAACCATCAACCTTGCTTGCCTGCTGCCAGTGTGTGTCAGGCCCACTTCCACAGACTGTAGTGTGCCCACTGCCAGTGCCTACCACTGATACTGGGTGGCACAGTAGCTTGCCGATAAATAAGGCATTTCATTTTTACACATTAGTCTAATTTCAGTTGCTTGCCTGCTGCCAGTGTGTGTCAGGCCCACTTCCACAGACTGTAGTGTGCCCACTGCCAGTGCCCACCACTGATACCAGGTGGCACAGTAGCTTGCTGATAAATAAGGCATTACATTTTTAGACAGTAGTCTAATTTCAGTTGCTTGCCTGCTGCCAGTGTGTGTCAGGCCCACTTCCACTGACTATAGTGTGCCCACTGCCAGTGCCCACCAGAGTTTTTTTTAACCATCAACCTGTTCGAAAAATCAATTCAATAAATGAATAAATGGACCCCAGATTCGGGACGTTAGAGGGATTAAACTGATGAGAATAGTACTACAGAAAATACCACTCATATCGGGTATGACAGTAAATTGCACGGCGCAGACGCAGTGATCATGGATTAAAACAGAGTGGAGGAAGCCATCGTTTTTTTAACCATCTTCCCGTTCGAAAAATCAATTCAATAAATGGACCCCAGATTGGGGACGTTAGAGGGATTAAACTGATGAGAATAGTACTACAGAAAATACCACTCATATCGGGTGCGACAGTAAATTGCACGGCGCAGACGCAGTGAACGTGGATAAAAACAAAGGGGAGGGAGCCAGCATTTTTTTAACTATCTCCCCGTTCGAAAAATCAATTTGATTCACCTTTCGGGGACCCTTGGTGTTGTAAGTAGCTGGGTGGAGGAAGAAACTTTCAATGACATCACTGGGACATGGCTAGCTTGGTATCCAACCTTGTGCAAATGGGGAGTTTGCCATTGTGCAAATGGACTGTTTGCAGTTGTTTGCGGTGCATTAAAAGGGGAGTTTGGTCTGTCAATGTCTGTGAAGCGGGCGTAACCCTTACACTACCTGATCGATACAACATCATACCTGATCGTATACACACACTGGATGTTTTAAAGCATGTTATTCCAAACAATTTAGGAATGTTAGTTGACTTATGCTCTTTATGGATTAAAACCCGACTCTGCGTCCACTACGTAGTTTTCCATGGGAGTTTTTCCATGGATCCCCCTACGGCATGCCACAGTCCAGGTGTTAGTCCCCTTGAAACAACTTTTCCATCACTATTGTTGCCAAAAAGAGTCCCTGTGGGTTTTAAAATTTGCCTGCCTATTGAAGTCTATGGCGGTTCGCCCGGTTCGCCCGGTTCGCCCGTTCGCGAACATTTGCAGAAGTTCGCGTTCGCCTTTCGCGAATGGAAAATTTTATGTTCGTGACATCACTAGTTGCCATGTAAATTGGATATGATCAACAACGATTGTGTCAGGAGTACTTTCAAAAAGCAATCCACTGCATGCATTGTATAGCCTCTGTACAAATTACTGATGATAATTACTGATCATCAGCTCACGGATGATCAAATCTACTTTTTCTGTACCAATAATTATAAATAGTAATTCACTGCCTATATTTGGACCTTATAAAAGACTGCCATACTAGTGTCGGAGACGCTGCTCGCATAAAGTACAATTGGCCTCCTTATGTTAGTTACGGTATCTTTCAGCCTCCACATGTACTGTTTATTTTAGGATATATACAATCTATTAACATCCTGTTATATGATACTAAGAATATGCGAACAGGGGTTCTCCACAAAGTATCCAATGCTTTTCAAGCATTCAGATGTAGATGTATGAGCTAATGACTATAGTATTATGTGGCTATAAGCATTGGGGTACTCTGATGCTAAACAGTATCCTAATCATCCAAGTTTTGAGAAGCAGACACTGCTAGACTTACATACAACTTTGTTTTAGGGATTAGGTCTAATAGTTATAATAGACCCCTGTAGTCCTACACTACAATTAGAGTGCCCGAGTATGCCACTTAGGGGATATCTTATGTGAGGATACAGATCCCATTTGCCTGCTTCTGTCTATTTTAACCTCTTATGGACGCAGGGCGTACAGGTATGCCCTGGCATCCTGGTACTTAAGAAACGAGGGCGTACCTGTACGCCCTGCAAATTTCCGATCACCGCTGCGCAGGTGGCGGTGATCGGAACAAGGTGCCTGCTAAAATCATTCAGCAGGCACCTTGGCACAATGCCCAGGGGGGTCCTGTGACCCCCCCATGTCGGCGATCACAGCAAACAGCGAGGATCAGAAATGTAAAAGTTGCGGTAAATTAAATATTTTTTTTGCCCTCCTGCGGGCGGCGCCGATGTGCGGTCCCCCGCCAGCCTCCTCTGTATTCTTCCGTGGTGGCCAAGTGGTTCTAGCAGAGTGTCAGCACATTGCTGACATTCTGCTAAAAACTGCTGACATCTGTGCTGCTGCAGATGTCTGCAGTTTAACCTCTTCCATGCCACGGTCCGTACGGACCGCTGTATGGAAGGGGTTAACAGGGTGGCAGCTCCCTCTCCCATCGGGGGCTGCTGTGCCTTTGCAGCCCCAGACAGGATGGGATCACAGGATAGCCCCCCCCCCCTCCCCATCACCCGCTGCTCCGTTCTGGCAGTGGGTGATGGTTACCATGACAGCAGGACGCCTTCAGAGGCGTCCTGATTTCCATAGCAATGGCAAGTCTGATCTGACTTCTGCTAAAGGCAGAAGTCTGATCAGACTTTGTAAAGTAAAAAATATAGTACAATACACTATATAGTGTACTATATTGCATTATACAGACATCAGACCCACTGGATCTTCAAGAACCAAGTGGGTCTGGGTAGAAAAAATATGTAAAAATATTAAAAGTAAAAAAAAACACATTTGTACTGACCTGCTCAATAAAAATATCACATGACCTAACCCCTCAGGTGAACACTATAAAAAACAAACAAACTATTTTTTGTCACCTTACATCACAAAAAGTGAAATACCAAGCAATCAAAAAGGTGTAGGCCTCCTAAAATAGGACCAATCAAACTGCCATCTCATCCCGCAAAAAATGAGCCCCTACTGAGCCCGCACAATCGCCAAAAAAAAAATGAAAAATATGGCTCTCAGACTATGGAGACACTATATACCTTAAAAAAAAAAAAAAAAAAAAAACGGTGTAAATTTTTTTTTTTCGTCAACTCATATCACAAAAAAGTGTAACAGCAAGCGATCAAAAAGTTATATGCCTCCCAAAATAGTGTCAATAAAACTGTCTTCTCGTCCGGCAAAAAAATTGTTTCAAAAATGATATCATTGTGTAAAATAAATAAATAAATAAATAAAAAGTATACATATAATGTATCGCCGCATCCGTAACAACATGCTCTATAAAACTAACACTAACTATCATGGAGGTCATGATTAAGGACAGGTGTGTCTGAAACGCGTAGACCAAGGAGTGTGTTTCCATGAGTCAAGGCAAAGCTGTCGCTTGTATTTTATGCAACGGAATAAAGGTATTTGGCTTTTTCAATCGAAAAACGGCAGTGCTGGATCTTTTCTTTTCACTTGACCTAACCCCTCAGGTGAACACAGCAAAAAAAAATATATAAATACGGTATCAAAAGCCATTTTTGTCACCTTACATCACAAAAAGTGTAATAGCAAGCGACCAAAATGTCATATGCACCCCGAAATAGTGCCAATCAAACCGACATCTCATCTTGCAAAAAATGAGCCCCTACATAAGGCAGTCGCCCAAAAAAAAACAACTATGGCTTTCAGAATGTGAAGACACTAAAAAAATTGTTGCATCCGTAACAACCTGCTCTATAGAAAAAGTACATGATCTAACCTGTCAGATCAACAATGTAAATAACAAAAAATAAAAATGATCCAAAATCAGCTATTTTTTTTGCAAATTTTCCATTTTAATAAATTTTTCCAGTAACAAAGCAAAGGTTACCTGCCAAACAAAACTCAATATTTATTACCCTGATTCTGTAGGTTGCAGAAACACCACATATGTGGTTGTAAATTGCAAATTACAGAATCAGGGCAATAAATATTGAGTTTTGTTTGGCTGTAACCCTTGCTTAGTTACTAGAAAAAATGGATCAAAATTGAAAATTTGCGAAAAAATCTAAATTCTGAAATTTTAGCCCCATTTCCCATTAACCCTTGTGAAAAACCTAAAGGATTAACAATGTTTGTAAAATCAGTTTTGAATACCTTGAGGGGTGTAGTTTCTAGAATAGGGTCATTTTTGGGTGGTTTCTATTATGTAAGTCACACAAAGTGACTTCAAACCTGAACTGGTACCTAAAAAAATGGGTTTTTGAAAATTTATGAAAATTTCCAAGATTTGCTTCTAAACTTCTAAGCCTTGTAAGGTCCCACAAAAATAAAATGGCATTTCCAAAATGATCCAAACATGAAGTAGACATATGGGGTATGTAAATGAATAACTATTTTTGGAGGTATTACTATGTAATATAGAAGTAGAGAAATTGAAAGTTGGAAATTTGCTAATTTTTCAAAATTTTTTGTAAATTTAGTATTTTTTAATAAATAAAAATGATTTTTTTTACTTCATTTTACCAGTGTCATGAAGTACAATATGTGACGAAAAAACAATCTCTGAATGGCCTGGAAAAGTAAAAGCGTTTTAAAGTTATCACCACATAAAATGACACTGGTCAGATTTGCAAACAATGGCCAGGTCCTTAAGGTGAAAAAAGGCTGCGTCCTTAAGGGGTTAAAGGATATAGCAATCCTTTTTTAGCATATTTAATAATAATAATAATAATAAATATTTAATAATAAATGTTTTTTGTTTTCTTGTATACCGTCCAAATATAGGCAGCGAATAATTACTGATCGTCCCTTTTCTAGAGGAGTTATAATTTAGTTGGCAGAAACATGTTTTCAAACGTCTAAAGTCTTCCACCTCCAACCATCCAGTCTAAATATCATTCCAACACTGGGTGAGGGGGTGGTGCTCTGGTAGCGCTATATAGATGATATTGTGATCTGGAAATGATCAGGAAATGAACGGATTCACTTTACAGAGGTAAGAACTCAATTAACAATTTACTCTCCACATCATTCTGTAGAATATTAGGACTTATTTTACATAGAAGTTGCCATTTGCCCACTTGGTAGGAGGATGAAAAGAAGCTGTACACTGGTGTTCATATTCAAAGAAGAGGCTATGGTATTGACAGGTGAGTTTCTGGATACTAAATATCTTAAAGGGGCTGAACCCAGACATACCTTCATTTTCACCCAGGCAGATCCCCTGACTTGAGCATCGGAACAGTTCATGCTCCGATGCTCTCTTTTGACCTGCGCTAAATCACGCAGGGCAAAGGCATTTTCTGGAGTTCCGGTGACGAACCGGGCTTTCCATGCCAGGAAGCCCGGTGACATCACCTAGCACTGATGGGTGGGCTTTAGCGTTGCCCTAGTCTGTAAAACGGCAAGGGCACTGCTAAAGCATGCCCATCAGAGCCGATAGAGATGTCGCGAACATAAAATTTTCCGTTCGCAAACGGCGAACGCAAGCCTCCGCAAATGTTCGCGAACCGGGCAAACCGCCGTAGACTTCAATTGGCAGGCGAATTTTAAAACACACAGGGACTCTTTCTGGCCACAATAGTGATGGAAAAGTTGTTTCAAGGGGACTAACACCTGGACTGTGGCATGCCGGAGGGGGCTCCATGGCAAAACTCCCATGGAAAATTACATAGTTGACTCAGAGTCGGGTTTTAATCGATAATGGGCATAAATCACCTAACATTCCTAAATTGTTTGGAATAACGTGCTTTAAAACATCCAGTGTGTGTATATGATCAGGTATGATGTTGTATCGATCAGGTAGTGTAAGGGTTACGCCTGCTTCACAGTGACAGACCAAACTCTGACAGACCAAACTCTCCGTTTAACGTACCGCAAACAACCGCAAACAGTCCATTTGTACAACCGCAAACTCCCCATTTGCACAAGGTTGGATACCAAGCTAGCCATGTCCCGTTCCTTGTCCTCACTGACGTCATTGAAGGTCTCTTACTCCACCCAGCCACGTGCAACACCAAGAGTTCCCGAAAGGTGAGAACAAGCCCCCTGGGACGCCTGCTGTGGATGGTGTTCCACCTCCTCAAAGCCACCTTCCTCCTCTGACTCCTCTTTTTCAGACTCCTCTCTCTGCGTTGCTCCAGGTCCAGCAATCGACGACTACAAGGCTGCTTCTGGTGGTGATGGTGACCACACCTCTTTCTCTTCATGCTCATCTACGGCCTGATCCAGCACTCTTCGCAGGGCATATTCCAGAAAAAATGCATATGGGATGAGGTCGATGATGTTGCCTTGGGTTTGACTGACCAGGTTTGTAACCTCTGCAAAAGAACACATGAGCCTACAGCCATTGTGCATGAGCATTCAGTAACGCGGCCAAAAAATACCCAGCTCCGCAGAGGCTGTCCTCTTTTTTTAAATTAAAAAAATCTGTTCTTACCAGTTTAATCTCTGTTTTGTCCCCTATCAGGGGCTGGTGTACAGAATAGATTTTAGGAACCGGTAGATGGAAAAAGATGGTTCTTCCGTCCTCTTCCTTTCAATTTGGGGCACTGCGCGTGCACCGTGCAGTGTACTGTGCCACCCTATATGAGTGGTGTGTTAAATAGTACTATTCCTATCAGTTTAATCCCTGTTACGTCCCCTATCAGGGGACATGTATCGAATAGATTTTAGGAACCGGAGATGGAAAAAGATGATTGGTCGGTCCTCTTACTTCCAATTTGGGGCACTGCGCGTGCGCCGCGCAATGTACTGTGCCACCAACACAAATAGTTTGAACTACTATTCTTACCATTTTAATCTTTGTTAAGTCCTCTATCAGGGGACGTGTATTGAATTGAATCCTTGCATGGGGAGATAGAGAAAAAAGCTTGCTCTGTCTGCTTCCTTCTAATTTTGGGCACTTACAATGGAATTTGCCACCAATGCAACAAGTGTTAACTAAGTACTATTCCTATCAGTTTAATCTCTGTTTTGTCCCTTATCAGGGCCAGGGCCGGTGTAGTGAATACATTTTTGGAACCGGGAGATGGAAAAAGACCCATGCTCTTTCCGCTTTGTTTGAATTTGAGGTCACTGCGCGTGCGCCGTGCAATGTACTGTGACACCCTATATGAGTGGTGGGCAGTGGGCACAGTACAGTCTGTGGGCCTGACACACACTGGCAGGCAACTGCATTATATTAAAGTGTCAAAATTAAATGACTTTTTTTATCTGCAAGGTACTGTGCCACCCTATATGAGTGGTGTGCATTAAGTACAGTCTGTGGGCCTGCAGCCTCTCACACACGGGCAGGCAACTGCAATATATATATATATATATATATATAAATAAAAGTAGACTGATGTACCAGCCCTAAAAAGGGCTTTTTGGGGTGCTGTCAGGACACTGTCCTTACAGCAGATGGCCCCTTTTACATGAGCGAGTTTTCCGTGCGGGTGCAATGCGTGACGTGAATGCATAGCATCAGCACTGAATCCTGACCCATTCATTTTAATGGGTCTGTGTACATGAGCGTTTTTTTCACACATCACTTGTGCGTTGCGTGAAAATCGCAGCATGTTCTATATTCTGCGGGTGCATTGCGTTTTTCCCTGATGGTTGCTAGGAGATGATGTTTGTAAACCTTCAGTTTTTTACCACGCGCGTGAAAAACGCATCAAAACACATTGCACCCGCACGGAAAAATCGGAACAACTGAACGCAATCGCAGGCAAAACTGAATGGCTTTGCCTGTGAAATCACGCAGTTTTCACTGAACGCATCCGCAGCGCATCCGGACACGCTCGTGTGAAACAGGCCGATGAGTATTTGAGGACTGGAGTGGACACAGAACACTGGCCTAGCTAACGCTTTCCCTATTAATTCAGCAGCAGCACTCTCCCTGCTCTAACTAACACTGCAGCTTCAGAAAGAATCTAAGATGGGTGCTGTCCTTGCTTTTTGATAGGATGTGGGAGGGTCTAGGAGGTGGGAGGGTCTGGGAGGGTCTGGGAAGGAGGGTATGCTGATTGGCTGAAATGTGTCTGCTGACTGTGAGGTACAGGGTCAAAGTTTGCTCAATGATAAAGTATAGGGGGCGAATCGAACATTGCATATGTTTGCCCGCCGCGGCAAACGCGAACAGGCAATATTTGTCAGGAACTGTTCGCCGGCGAATAGTTCGGGACATCTCTATCTACCGCAGTGCAAGGTAGTACATCGGAGCATACGATTCTCTGATGCTAACATCAGGGGGCCTTCCTTGGTTAAATTATGGGTATGTCCGGGTTCAGCTCTGAACCCGGACAACCCCTTTAAGGCTGCCCTGAATTACGGTATATTCTAAGCAATGGATGGATAGATCTTTTTTTTGAGACTACAGTAAATGAAGAGGGACAAGCATACAGCACAAATGGTGTTGCCAATTCATAAAAAGCAGGTAAGAAAATAATCAAAAACCAACCACTGGCACTTCATCTGCAAAGATAAATAATTAGGACAAGTTAATCTAACAATTTATACTGCAGCTCTCAATTTTGGTCTAAGGGTTGAATCATCAGTCAAGAAACCAAATAACTTCACAATTTCTTCTGAGAAGCTGAAAAGCTTTTACAGATGTGGGTTTTTGTTCTCATCCTAAAACTATTTATTTGTCAGAGAAAAGTACAGTTGGTATTGTCAACAATGAATGAATCTGAGCTGAAGATCAATGAGCCACTCACGTATAATGAGCTATATAATAGATATATAAAAGGATTTTACAGAATTGTTATTGCATGTAGAATAAAATTATTTAGTAAAGCAAACTTGCCAGGAGTGGTGACAGGACAGTTGCTACTTTTAGGCTTCCTTCACACTGTGCTTTTGGCTATTATTTTTCCATGTAAAAATATCAGTTTTCTAGCATTTTTGAAGGTTTTAATAGGATTTTTTTTAACTTATCACACTTTAAACATGTTTTATAGTCCTTTATCCCCTTACAGGTGTCTGGGCTTCATTGGAGGGCAACTACCAGGCTGCTATCTCCTTTCATAGTTTGTGTTATTAACACTGACCCACGGGGGTCAGAGGCACTGATGAGAGGCACCTAAGGGTCTGGCAAAATTGTAGTCAGGGACAGGCTGTGGTCACAATTGGCACAGTATGTGCTATAGGGTAAATGGTCTCAGATCAAGGCAGGTAGTGAAAGATCAATACAGAGGTCAGGCACAGGTCGGGTCTTGAAAGTGGAAGGTTATAATCCAGTAAACAGGCAGAACTTTGTACCTGGGCAGACAAACAAATAAAGCACACCTTTGTAGGAATTAGCAAGCAAGGAACTTTTCGGGGCTGGAGGGACCTCACACCATGCAAGGAAAGTAGAACAGCCTGTTTTTGTGTGTAACATGCCTAGCTGGGTTTTTTTTTTTTTTTTTCATTGGGTTGGAAATATAAATAAAAGTGCTGCATACAGCATGTTGTATTTAGAAAAGAAGACTCAAAATCAGCATCTCCTAGAAACTGTGTCACTTTATTCCATATTGTCAGAATATTTTAAAATTCTGGTTCACTAGAAAGTAACATCTGGCTGTAGCCCCATTGTAAATTTTCACACATTTCAAAACTGTAAAACCTGCATGTTTGTGAGGTCATTGATTTTGAATTCTCTTTGACAGTCTGCAAAGCCGTGTGTTATGTGTCACTTCACCTCCCGATACTAATTAGATTTAAAGTCATCCCACAATAGTTTATTACCATGAGCACTTCTCTAAAATCGTTGTCAAATATATCATTTTTTTAAAATGCAGCAAAGAGAACGTAAAAGGTTACATGCTGTAAGAGCAAACAGCTTCAAACTTCTGAGGGAGTCAGAACTGAAACTATTAAAAATATGTTACCAAATTATAAGTACAATGTCATTAACCTTTATAATAGAGAATTGGGATGAATGAAATGTAAGGTGCCTTTTGAGAGAAGGTCCTCACAAATGAGAGCTGATTTTAGTAATATGGTCGTTATAGATGAAAGTGTCCAGTTTTGACTCCTGAAAGATGTAGCGACCACTGATTAGTTGATCAGGAAATATGGCAGCTAAATCAGCTCTCTACGGTGAGGAATCCTTGGATAATTCCCCAATCTTGAATTAAGATGTATGTTATGTTATCACCAGCTGAATTATTATATAGAAATTATCATTACCTACAAAACTACTTATTAGAGTTTTTACCTATTCAAAGCAGTTATCCAATTTCACAAACAGCCTCGCATATGCCGGGCCCCTCAGAGGGAATATACTTACCCCGCTCCCTATGCAGCTTCTGGTCCCCGCACTGCCACTGCTGCTTCTCCCTGTACATGAATGAAAACTTACGGTGTTCGGGGGAGCAGCCAATGGCAGGCAGGGACGGCGACGAGCCTCCCTAGTGTAACCCGTGATGCTAGGGAGGCTCGTCCCTGCTCCCCCAACACCAGATATTCTAGAAAATATAGCACTCTAATATCTGCATTGTATGTGTGCTAGATCCACTGTGCATCTGATGGACCTTAAAAAATTGGTATCTATTACACATACAATCAACTTATAAGATTGCTCAAAAGGGTACCATGTACAATATACCCACATTCAATTATAATATCACACTTTGGGCTGTCTGTGTATTGGATCCACTTGTTGCTTATAAGTAGAGTTGAGCGGACACCTGGATGTTCGGGTTCGAAGGGTTCGGCCGAACTTCGGAAAAAAGTTTGAGTTCGGGACCCAAACTTAACCCGAACTTGACCCCGAACCCGAACCCCATTGAAGTCAATAGGGACCCGAACTTCTGAGCACTAAAATGGCTGTAAAAATGTCATGGAAAGGGCCTCCTTTAGCAGCGCGATCCCGGCTCTCCTGCTGTGACTTGCGCGTCTTCTCTCCCTCCTGTGACTTGCGCCCATAGTGTACAGGAGACGCGCAAGTCACAGCGGGAGAGCCGGGATCGCCCTGCTAAAGGAGGCATACCGCGCATGCGCGGGCTGTACGAGCAGGGTCCCGGCAACTGCTAATGTCAGTTATGCAGCAGAGGGGCGGGGTTAGGGCAGGGAAGGCAGACCTGGAGTCAAGGAGGCCGCTGCCCCCTTGACTTCTATCTTGACTTCTGCAAGGATTTTAAAAGGCGATTTTTAGATTATTTTAAATACTGGAAAAGCGCAGGAAACACTGTTGGAAACATCTTGTGGGGCACTATCAGGTACTGTTAATGAAGGTTTATGAAGTCAATTCCAGGTGACAGGTTCGCTTTAAATAACATAAAATAGGTAAAAATAAAAAATAATAATCTTGATCTAGGAGGAGGAGGCGGTGGAAGAGGAGGAGGTAGCCTACACTGCTTTTTGGTTTTAAATGTTATTTTTAAAATTAGGGTACACCCCAAAACTTTGGGAAATTTAGCCTGTGATAACCACCTCCAGTCATGCTAAACACACTCAGACACTTCCCTGGCTGCAGGTCAGGCCAGCACCTCCAAGGGGTAAAGGGCAAGCTCAGGACATGTGCCCAATTTGGAGACCCAGAAGTTGTATGTTCCCAAGTAGTTAATGTATTTTTAATAGAGTGATTAATAAAGATTACATTTTACCTATTACTAGTCAGAGAGGTTGCAAAGGTTACGCTAGGTCCAAGTGTCCACCGAACTCCTCTTCCAGAAGTTGCAGGGTACTATACACCCAAAAAGTGGTTAATTTTACTAGAAAATGTAAAAGATAATTTTTTTTATTTATTTTACCGGTCTAATAGGTATAGCAGTGGTTCTATACACCCAAAAAGTGGTTAATTTCACTAGAAAATGTAACAGATAATTATTTTAATTTATTTTACCGGTCTAATAGGTATAGCAGTGGTACTATACACACCAAAAGTTTGGAGTTCCATATGGAGTAGGAGTTTGAGGAGGCGGTGGACGCAGCTGAGTAGGTGGAAGCGGTAGTGGAAGAGGACGAGATAGCCAACACAGGTTTTTTGTTTTAATTTAATTTTGAAAAATTAAGGTACACTCCAAAAGAGTGTGAAATATCCAAAATACAAACATTAGCAATTGGGCTGCAGTATACCAATGGCTGGTTAGTGCCGGTATACATGTCAATTCTGCACAAGGTATGGACAAGTCCTGAGGGATCCATGCCTGGTTCATTTTAATGAACGTGAGCTTGTCAACATTGGCTCTGGACAGGCGGCTGCGCTTGTCTGTGATGACGCCCCCTGCCGTGCTAAACACACATTAAGATAATACACTGGCTGCAGGGCAGGTCAGCACCTCCAAGGCGTAAAGGGCAAGCTCAGGCGATGTGCCCAATTTGGAGACCCAGAAGTTGAAGGGGGCAGACCCGTCATTCAGTACGTGTAGGCGTGTGCACACATACTGCTCCACCATGTTGGTGAAATGCTGCCTCCTACTGAGATGTTCCATATAAGCTGGTGGTGCTGGTTGTTGTGGCGTGCTGACAAAGCTTTCCCACATGTCGGCCATACTAACCCTGCCTTCTGAGGTGCTGGCGGTGCCCCAGCTGCGTTGGCGACCTCTTCCTTGTCCTCTGCCATCGCCTTGTGCTTCCACTGTGCCCCCGCTGTCAGATGGCAATGCCACCAGCAGCGCATCTACCAGCGTGCACTTGTACTCGCACATCTTACGATCACGTTCCAGTGACAGAATTAAGGACGGTATGTTGTCCTTGTAATGAAAAAAAAGGTTTGTACAAGCAGCACTACAAATTCCATCCAGGAAAGCTGACCATAGTTACAGGTACCTAGGAAAAGGTCCTGAAGTAGGTGCACGCAGATGAGGGATCAGACCATGGTCCCCATAATAACGATAGAAAAGGGAAGAATCCGCAGCACTCTCCAAAATATTCAAATCCGACAGATTTATTCCAGCAGCTAAGGAAGCGACGTTTCGACTATAGTAGTCTTTATCAAGCAATATGACATACAAACATAACACCCTTATAAATCCCTTACCACAGTGTGATTGGTGTTGCCCAAATCCAGAGGGCGTGTACAAATAAACATACAAAATAATTTGCCAATTCCTCACCATACTTCCGCATGCAGTAGTTCACCCCATCCACGCGTGTCACCGCTCCAACCAAGACGTCCGTGTCCATGGCGTTGCGGAAGTTCGATTGCGCATGCGTTACAAGAGATCCCTGTCATTTCCGGAGATCCGACCAATGAGGAGCCTGCGCTGGCAACGTGTTCGCCAGCGCCCATCCTCCAGATCACATGATCGGGTTTCTGACCAATGGAATTTCATCCAACCTCGACGTCACCTGTTGTCAGCAGACTGGACCGGAGAATCTTCCAATCATATAAAACCAGTGTCACTGCGTCACTCGTTGCCGGTTAGAAGCCGGTCATGTGTGAGAGGCTCGTGACGTCGGTTGCTAGGCAACAGAGACACTGTAAACGTCATAAAGGTCCTGAATCTACCGGGTGTAAACAATGCCAATTATATATAGACTTGTATAGGGTTATCTTTACCGCAAACGTGGCCTCTGGCCCAAGATGACAGGTACCATGCGAGACTACACACATACATAAAACTGTAGGATCTGTCAGGGAACAGGCGCCATAAAATGGCCATGCTCCCCGTCAGGCTACAGTAATGCAGCACTTACTAGTAGCCCCCGAGGAAAACCGGAGCAACCCCGTCAGGTGTACATCCAGTGTTACACAGGTAGACTTACTGTCATTCATTCTCACCTGGCAACAGTATAGGCTACACCCGGTTTCCTATCATAGGGCCAAATATGGATAATCAAATGTGATCATATTCCACTGAGAAGTCTTTGGATGGAGTCCAGGGACGCACCTTGGAGGTGGAAAACCACTGCAAAAACAAAAGATGGAGAAGAGTTAGCATACAATATTAAAAATCACAACAAGGTATTTGTTGGGTACTAAACTTATGTAATAAAAAAGTTCACACGGAATTGGAGGTGATTAAAGCAAATGGGATAATATCTAGAGGAAAATATTCAATCCAAATTCTCTATTTAAACCTTTAGGTTCCAATGTTTCCAGCCGATGGATCCACTTCATTTCTAATTTCTTTAACATAGTTTCCCGATCACCACCCCTACGAGGTTGCGCGACGCCATCTATGATTAGAAATTTGTGTTGCGACACATTATGTTTGAATTTATGAAAATGATCTGGAACAGGAAGTTCCAAAGCTCCATTTCGTATTTTGGACTTATGTTGTGTAAGTCTTTTCTTGACTTCCTGCGTGGTCTTTCCTACATACAGGAGGCCACACGGGCACTGAAGGACATATATCACATATGGGGAGCTACAGATGTAATGACCCCTAATGTGGTATTGAACCCCAGTGTATGGATGTGTAAAGGAATTGCCCTTTAGTAGACTATTACAATGACAACAGTTGAGACAAGGGAAGCATCCCGATCTGCTCACTATTGTGCGACCTAGAGACTTCTGGTCCGCATGGACTAGTTTGTCCTTAAGGTTGGGAGTTCTTTTATATGAGAGGAGCGGGGGCTGTTGGAATTCGGGGACATTGGGAAAAGCTTGGGATAATATACCCCAATTTTTCCGGACGATGGCCGCTACACCATTGCTACATGATGTGTAAATCGTTACTAAGGGGATCCTTTTATTAACTTTCTTTGGGTTTATGGCTCCAGGGCCCATAGCATCCTGTCTCTTCAACCTTTTACTCTGATCAAGATGTCTCTTAATCAGGTTGGATGGATAGCCTCTCTGGAGAAATTTTAGACCCATACTATACAATCTTTTATTTACATTCTCCTCCTCACTCACGATTTTCCGTACTCTCAAAAATTGGCTACGGGGCAAGGACTCAATCATCCGCCTCGGATGTGAGCTCTGGAAGTTCAAGATATTGTTCCTATCTGTTGGCTTGACAAACAAATCCGTTTGCAAACCACCAGATGATGGATATACTGTAGTGTCCAAAAATTGCAGTTTTTCTGCTGAAAAAACCATGGTGAACTGAAGCTCACCATACACCTCGTTCAGTTGGGACAGGAAACCCCTCAAGTGTTCCTCTGTGTCGGACCAAATGAAGAAGATGTCGTCTATGTATCTCATCCAGCCCCTTACAGACCGAAAGGGGCCGGATGGATACACAAACGTCTCCTCAAAGACCGCCATATAAAAATTCGCATACGACGGGGCCATATTAGACCCCATTGCTGTCCCTCTCCGTTGAACATAGAAATCGTCCTTAAACATGAAAAAATTACATGTGAGGACGATCTCAAGGAGAGATAGTATGAACCGGACCTTACGTGGAGTATACTGCGATTTTCGTAGGGTTAGTTGGACCGCATGAAGTCCCTTATCATGGTCAATACTCGTATAAAGACCTACCACGTCAAATGACACTAATAAGTCACCCTCATTGAACTGAAGTCTACTGAGTTTCTCTAAAAAGTGTGAGGTGTCCCTTACAAAAGATCTTGAGTCTCTAGCAAAGTCCTGTAGAACCTTATCTAGAAAGACGGCTATGGGAGAAAAAATAGAATTCATACCAGATACAATCGGGCGCCCCGGTGGGTTATCCCTGTCCTTGTGAATTTTGGGCAGGGTGTAAATCACCGGGGCGACCGGATGCCTCTCAATAAGGTAATCATGTAGTGTTTTATCGATAATGTCTACCGCATAAGCATCATCGACCAACAGCTTGATCCTCCGCATATACTCAAATTTGGGATCATGGTCAAGGCGACTGTATACGGAGGCATCACCAAGTTGTCTCAAAATTTCTTCTTCATACATACTGGTATCCATCACAACGATGGCACCACCCTTATCCGCTGGTTTGATCGTAATCTCCTTTCTCTGACAAAGATTTTTTAAGGCCTGGCTATCTTCAAAGGAAATGTTAGATTTAAAACGTGTATTCTGCATTTGACACTTAAGATTCCCAATATCTCTTTTAGCCAAGGAGATATAGGTCTCCACCACATTATTAGTCGGTGGGGGTTGAAAAGAACTCTTCATATATAGACCAAAATCTCCTAGTCTAAACGGGCAATCCATATCATCACATGAAGAAACGCCAGGTTCATTAACGTCAGATGTCGAAAAGAAGGCCTTCAGCCTCAATCCCGGAAGAAAGCATATAAGTCCACTTCCAACTGGAACCAGTCTATTGAAGAAGATGGACAAAATGATAAACCTCTGTTAAGGAGAGAGAGTTCAGTTACTGTAAGAGGTTGAGATGAAATATTTACCACTATGTCATTGGTCGTTGTCTGGTTGGGATTGTATCCCTCGTTGTTCCCATCTGTCTCTGTCTGCCCTGATTCAGCGGTGGTTTCTTTGATCTGGTCGAGATGCCGCTTTCTCCATCGTCTGTGCCTCCGTCCACCCCTCCTTTTTCGTCTCGGGTTCGTCCTTGTCTTTGTTCCAAAAAAGAAGAAGGATCCTCACTCAGTTCTTCAGATGATTCGGTCATTGTAAAGTCCCTACTATCCCTCTTGTTTTGTGGTTTGGATCTAGGCCTCATTTTTCTCTGTGTTTGTCTCATCCTTGTACTTGGTGTCTGACGATACACCTCTCCTTTCATATAATCATCCATATCGCGGTACCATTTGTGGCGCTTAGTGACCTCAATATTTGTGCGATACTTCTTGAGATCCGTATTGATTTTTGGACACTACAGTATATCCATCATCTGGTGGTTTGCAAACGGATTTGTTTGTCAAGCCAACAGATAGGAACAATATCTTGAACTTCAAGAGCTCACATCCGAGGCAGATGATTGAGTCCTTGCCCCGTAGCCAATTTTTGAGAGTACGGAGAATCGTGAGTGAGGATGAGAATGTAAATAAAAGATTGGATAGTATGGGTCTAAAATTTCTCCAGAGAGGCTATCCATCCAACCTGATTAAGAGACATCTTGATCAGAGTAAAAGGTTGAAAAGACAGGATGCTATGGGCCCTGGAGCCATAAACCCAAAGAAAGTTAATAAAAGGATCCCCTTAGTAACGATTTACACATCATGTAGCAATGGTGTAGCGGCCATCGTCCGGAAAAATTGGGGTATATTATCCCAAACTTTTCCCAATGTCCCCGAATTCCAACAGCCCCCGCTCCTCTCATATAAAAGAACTCCCAACCTTAAGGACAAACTAGTCCATGCGGACCAGAAGTCTCTAGGTCGCACAATAGTGAGCAGATCGGGATGCTTTCCTTGTCTCAACTGTTGTCATTGTAATAGTCTACTAAAGGGCAATTCCTTTACACATCCATACACTGGGGTTCAATACCACATTAGGGGTCATTACATCTGTAGCTCCACATATGTGATATATGTCCTTCAGTGTCCGTGTGGCCTCCTGTATGTAGGAGAGACCACGCAGGAAGTCAAGAAAAGACTTACACAACATAAGTCCAAAATACGAAATGGAGCTTTGGAACTTCCTGTTCCAGATCATTTTCATAAATTCAAACATAATGTGTCGCAACTCAAATTTCGAATCATAGATGGAATCCCGCAACCTCGTAGGGGTGGTGATCGGGAAACTATGTTAAAAAAACTAGAAATGAAGTGGATCCATCGGCTAGAAACATTGGAACCTAAAGGTTTAAATAGAGAATTTGGATTGAATATTTTCCTCTAGATATCATCCCATTTGCTTTAATCACCTCCAATTCCGTGTGAACTTTTTATTACATAAGTTTAGTACCCAACAAATACCTTGTTGTGATTTTTAATATTGTATGCTAACTCTTCTCCATCTTTTGTTTTTGCAGTGGTTTTTCACCTCCAACGTGCGTCCCTGGACTCCATCCAAAGACTTCTCAGTGGAATATGATCACATTTGATTATCCATATTTGGCCCTATGATAGGAAAACGGGTGTAGCCTATACTGTTGCCTCAGATGGCCCAGTGTGAGTTGACAGATGAGAATGAATGACAGTAAGTCTACCTGTGTAACACTGGATGTACCCCTGACGGGGTTGCTCCGGTTTTCCTCGGGGGCTACTAGTAAGTGCTGCATTACTGTAGCCTGACGGGGAGCATGGCCATTTTATGGTGCCTGTTCCCTGACAGATCCGACAGTTTTATGTATGTGTGTAGTCTCGCATGGTACCTGTCATCTTGGGCCAGAGGCCACGTTTGCGGTAAAGATAACCCTATACAAGTCTATATATAATTGGCATTTTTACACCCGGTTGATTCAGGACCTTTATGACGTCTACTGCGTCTCTGTTGCCTAGCAACCGACGTCACGAGCCTCTCACATATGACCGGTTTTTAACCGGCAACAAGTGACGCAGTGACGCTGGTTTTAAATGATTGGAAGATTCTCCGGTCCAGTCTGCTGACAACAGGTGACGTCGAGGTTGGATGAAATTCCATTGGCAGGAAACCCGATCATGTGATCTGGAGGATGGGCGCTGGCGAACACGTTGCCAGCGCAGGCTCCTCATTGGTCGGATCTCCGGAAATGACAGGGATCTCTTGTAACGCATGCGCAATTGAACTTCCGCAACGCCATGGACACGGACGTCTTGGTTGGAATGGTGACGCATGTGGATGGGGTGAACTACTGCATGCGGAAGTATGGTGAGGAATTGTCAATTTATCTTGTATGTTTATATGTACACGCCCTCTGGATTTGGGCAACACCAATCACACTGTGGTAAGGGATTTATAAGGGTGTTATGTTTATATGTGATATTGCTTGATAAAGACTACTATAGTCGAAACGTCGCTTCCTTAGCTGCTGGAATAAATCTGTCGGATTTGAATATTTTGGAGAGTGCTGTGGATTCTTCCCTTTTCTATCGTCCTTGTAACGGGGATACAGCAGCGTGGCCACCCAGTAATCAGCACAAGTTAGAATGTGGGAAACTCTGCGGTCGTTGCGGAGACACTGCAGCATGTAATCGCTCATGTGTGCAAGGCTGCCCAGTGGCAACAAAAAGCTGTCCTCTGTGGGAGGTGTATTGTCTGTGTCCTCTTTATCCCCCCATCCACGCACCAGTGATGGCCATAAGCTGGTCTGGGTGCCACCGTGCTGTGAACAAGGTTCCTCCTCCTCCATCTCCTCCTCCTCATCCTCCACCTCGTCATGCTCCAGAACTGTGCACTGGCTGGACAATTGTGTACGACTAAGGACTAGATTGTCCGAAACGCGTAAACTACCAGCCATTGTGTGAACACGACTGAATACTGAACCCCGAATAAAGGAAGCTTTTATTGCAAAATCAGGTGCCGGAACCAATCCATTTTTCTTCTGGACAATTGTGTACCTTGGGTTTGTGGGTGCAGGAACCCACCCTCAGAGCCACTTGGGAATGACTGGTTGGAAACGCTACAAAGTGATGCCTCTTCCTCCTCCTCCTACTGTGCCACATCCTCTTCTATCATCGCCATGAGCGTTTTTTCAAGGAGGCATAGAAGTGGGATAGTAACGCTGAGAACGGCGTTATCAGCACTGGCCATGTTGGTGGAGTACTCGAAACAGCGCAACAAGATAGACAAGTCTTGCATGGAGTCATTGGTGGTGAAATGTTGCTATTCCGCCGAGCGACTCACCCGTGCCTGTTGCAGCTGAAACTCCACTATCACCTGCTGCTGCTCGCACAGTCTGGCCAACATGTGCAAGGTGGAGTTCCATCTTGTGGGTACGTTGCATGTAAGGCGATGAGCAGGAAGGTCGAAGTTACGCTGCAGCACTGACAGACGAGCAGAAGCAGGATGAGAATGCCAAAAGTGTGCACAGACGACCCACACTTTATGCAGCAGCTCTGACATGTCGGGGTAATTTTCAAGGAATTTCTGCACCACCAAATTCAGTACATGCGCCAGGCAAGGCATGTGCGTCAAACCGGCTAGTCCCAGAGCTGCTACGAGATTTCCACCATTATCGCACACCACCAGGCCAGGCTTGAGGCTGACAGGCACAAACCACTCATCGGTCTGTTGTTTAACACCCGTCCACAGCTCCTGCGCAGTGTGGGGTTTGTCCCCCAAACAGATAAGTTTTAAAACTGCCTGCTATTGTTTACCCTTGGCTGTGCTGAAGTTACTGGTGAAGGTGTTACGCTGACCGGATGAGGAGCTGGTAGAGGATGAGGAAGCAGAGTAGGAGGAGGAAGCAACAGGAGGCAAACTGAAGCGCCCTGCAATCCTCGGTGGTGGAAGGACATGCGCCAAACTGCTATCCGCCTCAGGCCCAGACGCCACTGCACTTACCCAGTGTGCTGTTACGGAGATATAATGGCCCTGACCGTGCTTACTGGTCCATGTATCTGTAGTCAGGTGCACCTTGCCACAGATGGCGTTGCGCAGTGCACACCTGATTTTGTCCCCTACTTGGTTGTGAAGGGAAGGGATGGCTCGCCTTGAAAAGTAGTGGCGGCTGGGCACAACGTACTGTGGGACAGCCACCGCCATAAGGTCTTTAAAACTATCCGTCCCCACCAGACGGAATGACAGAATTTTAAAGGCAAGTAATTTAGAAATGCTGGCATTCAGGGCTAGGGATAGCGGGTGGGTAGAGGGGTACTTCCTCTTCCTCTCCAGCGTTTGGAATATGTAGAGCTGATCGCTTCCGTGGGACATTGTGGAGATGCTTGGTGACCCAGGTGTTGGTGTTGCTGGCAGATACTCTGTTTGTGGGGTGCCAGGTGGCACTGTCACTCCAGAGGTGGATGAAGAGGTCGCAACTGCAGCAGAAGAGGAAGCAGGAGGAGCCAGAGACCTTTCTTGGTTTTTGAGGTGTCTACTACACTGCAGCTCGTGCTTTGCACTTAAATGCCTGGTCATGCAGGTTGTGCTCAGGTTGAGAATGTTTTTATCTCGCTTCAGGCTCTGATTGCACAGCGTGCAAACTACTTGTGTCTTGTCGTCAGCACATTGTCTGAAGAACTGCCACACCAGGGAACTCCTTGGAGCTTGCTTTGGTGTGCTCAGTCCCTTGCTGCGGTGGGCAGTAGGAGGCGTACTGTCTAGAGGACGGCCGCTCCACTTTTGCACCCTGCTCCCTCTTCTGCTGTGCTGGTGGCTCTGTGCGACCACCACCTCTTCCTCCGAACTACGTCGGTCACTCGCATGACCTTGATTCCATGTGGGGTCCAGGACCTCATCGTCCTCCAGATCATCTTCCACCCAGTCTTCACCCCTGACTATAGGGGGATCACGCACATCCGTAAAGAGTGTAGGCCTGAAGTAAATATATCTTTGCACAAAAAGGCTGTATTTTTGAATGGCTGTATTTAAAATGCCTAATTCAAACCCTTGTATGTATAGGGGGGATTTCACAGGGCCTGAACCTCTGTAGGCCTAAATTCAATATTGGTGAACCAAATGGTAAATTGGTGAACCAAATTTAAAATCTCTGAATGTAACCCAAATGTATTAAGGGTGTATCTCATAATTACATCTGCATCAAAGGCTACCAACTAAATTTTTTGTGCCCAAACGACTGTTTGTTTAACAACTGAATTTGACAGGAGTATATAAGCCTGTAATTTCAGGCCTGAAAATAGGGTTTTTTGTCAGAAAAGTGTGTTTTTCAAACCCCAGAAAATAATGGGTGTATTTCTAGCTTAAATTGCACACTGACTTATACAGATGTTGTAGATTGTCCAAAAAGTCTTTTTTTGCTAGCAGAATATGAATGCTGTACATATTAAACTTGAATTTAACACTTGCAGATCTGGAAAATACAGTTTTCTGAAAAAAAATGTGTGTTTTTTAAACCCCAGAAAATGATGGGTGTATTTCTAGCTTAAATTGCACACTGACTAATACAGATGTTGCAGAGTTCCCAAAAAGTATTTTTTTTGCTAACAGAATATGAATGCTGTATATATTAAACTTGAGTTTAACACTTGCAGATCTGGAAAATACTGTTTTTTAGAAAAAAAAAAAAAAGTGTGTTTTTCAAACCCCAGAAAATAATGGGTGTATTTCTAGCTTAAATTGCACACTGACTAATACAGATGTTGTAGATTGGCCAAAAAGTCTTTTTTTGCTAGCAGAATATCAATGCTGTACATATTAAACTTGAATTTAACACTTGCAGATCTGGAAAATACAGTTTTTTGAAAAAAAAAGTGTGTTTTTCAAACCCCAGAAAATGATGGGTGTATTTCTAGCTTAAATTGCACACTGACTAATACAGATGTTGTAGATTGGCCAAAAAGTCTTTTTTTGCTAGCAGAATATCAATGCTGTACATATTAAACTTGAATTTAACACTTGCAGATCTGGAAAATACTGTTTTTTGGGAGAAAAAGTGTGTTTTTCAAACACCAGAAAATGATGGGTGTATTTCTAGTTTAAATTGCACACTGACTAATACAGATGTTGTAGATTGCCAAAAAAGTCTTTTTTTGCTAATAGAATATGAATGCTGTATATATTAAACTTGAATTTAACACTTGCAGATCTGGAAAATACTGTTTTTTTTTTTTAAAATAGTGTGTTTCTAGCTTAAATTGCACACTGACTTATACAGATGTTGTAGTTTGACCCAAAAAAATGGGGATTTGCAATGTCCTAAAAGCTCAGATGCAGTGCTGGTGCACTGAGCATGCATAAAATGGCAGACGCCACCAACCTAACTAACAGAATTCTAAAAGTTAGTATTTTTTGGTAAATGAGCTCAGGGCAGGGTAAAAGGATTGTGCCCTGCACCCACACAACTATTTCTAGGTAGATCGCTGAGTTAGATTCTCTCCCTGAAATCACAAGTCCAGCAGCATCCTCTCCCTACACTTGTAACAGCAGAGTGACGTACAGCGCTATGTGACTCAAGCTTATATAGAGCCTGGGTCACATGTTGCTCTGGCCAATCACAGCCATGCCATTAGTAGGCATGGCTGTGATGGCCTCTTGGGGCAAGTAGTATGAAGCTTGTTCATTGGCTGCTGTACAGCCTTTATAAAAGCGCCAAGAAAGCGCCGAACTCTAAACCCGAACCCAAACTTTTACGAAAATGTTCGGGTTCGGGTCCGTGTCCCGAACACCCCAAAATTCAGTACGAACCCGAACTATACAGTTCGGGTTCGCTCAACCCTACTTATAAGGCAATTTGAAGTTATATGAAGTTATATAGAACAATCATTTGTTACTTATAAAAATGGTGTCTGTTACACATACAGCCCACAAAATATTTCATAATATGTATCACAACTGTATCGTTAGTGAGATCTTGCTTGATTATCCTTAGTTGATAAAACTTCTATTTGACGTATGAGTAGTCCACACTTCTCATATTTATAGTTCCACCATTTTGTTTGTGCAATCAAGTACTAATAGTAGTATGGTGCATTCGAATGGTAAGTATATAATGTCGGCCGTTAATCCATACTATCATTAGGTTGCTCTTTCCTTTTGTTTATATTAGCATTGGTTACAGCACGTGAAAAACAGTGTGAAAGTCTGGACAGCTCAGGTGTAGAGCGTCTTACCACGTGGGACGCCTCCATTACGTGGTATACCGGGATTTAGCCGCTTCAATAAAGGTTTGACTGCCCGTGCGAGAGCTAGCAAGAGATCTTGAGGGGAGTGCTACCAACATGTGGGACGCCACTAAGAGTAAATCCATTATCTCCAAACAGTGAGTAGCGACCTCCAGCACATTATAAATAAGTGATATAATCACTATTACAGAACACCTTTGGAACTATTTGTTAATACACTAACCAGCACATCATAAATGAGTGATATAACTACAAACTAATACAGAGCACTCTTTGGAACTGTATGCTGATACATCAATCAACGCACGGGGAATACATATGAACGCCATAGCTATATCTAGTGTCTATTGGGACAGTAACATAGTAACATAGTATATAAGACCGAAAAAAGACATTTGTCCATCCAGTTCGGCCTGTTTCCTACAAGTTGATCCAGAGGAAGGCAAAAAACCCCTGTGAGGCAGAAGCCAATTTTCCTCACTTAAGGGGAAAAAAAATTCCTTCCCGACTCCAATCAGGCAATCAGAATAACTCCCTGGATCAACGACCCCTAATTTTATGATTTATCTTATTTTACTTTTTTGGAAATAATATTACTTGTATTATTAATATACTTTGTATGAATTAAATAGTAAATTGGACCCAACTAAAGGAAATATATAGTGGTTAGAACTTTTATGTGGAGTACCCCATTGGTGGCTGTGTAGGAGGTGAAGGCAAACAGCTGTTCACTACATACACAGCGGACTGAGGGTCATGTGTATATTTTATTATAGTATATTGTAATGCTGGATAGGAAATAGATTTTTATATGGTTCTACTTTTAACCTTTTTTATGTTTGTTTACATTTTGGATCAATAAATGAATATGTGAAAAGCATTAATTTGATATTTCTGGGTTACTCCAAATGAAGTGTGTCTATAACTCAATTTTTAAAAATATAACAATTCAAACCACCTCCTATTTTTCCATATTTAAAAATAAACAATAAAAAAATGAAGATCATAGGCATCGCCATGCCCCACAATAACCATACTGTTAAAATATAAATGTATTTATCCTGCGCGGTGAACATAGTAATGATAAAAATATTTAATTAGCCTATTCCTCATTTTTTGTCACTTCACCTCCCCCCCACCGAAAAAAATGAATAAACAGTGATCAAAAAGTCATGTCATACACATTCCAAAATGGTATCAATAAAAACTACAGCTAGTCCCTAAAAAAACAAGTGCTAAAAGACAATTTGATAAAATGTTTACATATCTCTAGCTTACAACTTGACCAATAATGATATACTATAATGACCACAGAAGGTATGAAAATACTATATATTCTACATTTTTTATTATTTGAAATTTACTAAATATAAGATGATAACAGTAGTTATACTCATTTGTAACAGCACATTAAAATAATTAATTCCAGAACTGTATATAAAACGTCCTTTACAGTTTCACAGAGAGAGCTTTTCAAGTCAGATAACACTATTTCATAGCAACTCAGTTTTTATTTCTTTTAACTTTTGCTTTTCATCTTGTTTCTTGCCTATACTGTATAAATTTAGCAGTCACTGAGGAGGTCAGTGGCCATATAAAAGCTTATGACTTCAGGCAACTGTTTTAATGGAACTGAAGACTCCTTTAGTACTGTATACTTTAATTTCACAGAAGCCTCTGAGATACCCCATTGTATTACATTATATGAGTAGACTTTTGTCCTTTTGGCATTATTGGACCTACCAGAAGTTGTATTTTAGCGAGGTAGTTAAAAAGATCAAGATTTTTGTCAAAAGGCACTGTTCCTACCCTGGAAAGAGATGGTGGCTAAAAATGAATAATAACTCTAGCCAAACTTTGTGAACAGAATTTGTTATTATTGTGTCTACAACTGTTTCCATATGCCAATTATAATGCAACAGCATTTTAGGGTCTGTATAATGCCTACAACACAATTTTATCCAAAGATGCTGGCTAAGGCTAGGACTACATGGTACTTCTTCGGCTACATGTACACGACCGTTACGTTTTTTGCGGTCCACAAATTGCGGATCTGCAAAACACGGAAGCCGCCCGTGTGCCTTTCGCAATTTGTGGAACGGAACGGCTGGCCCATTATAGAATTGCCTATTCTTGTCTGCAAAACGGACAAGAATAGGACATGTTATATTTATTTTTGCAGGGCTGCGGAATGGAGCAACGGATGTGGGCAGCACACGGAGTGCTGTCCGCATCTTTTGCGACCCCATTGAAGTGAATGGGTCCGCACCCGAGCTGCAAAAGCTGTGGCTCGTATGTGAACCAGAACAATGGTCGTGTGAATGTAGCCTTAATATGTGATTCTCAGCTGCAATAAAGGTGTGTTCAGTTGCATATTTCATTTGATGACATAAGATCTGTTATTAAGTTTTGATCAAATGCATGTATCTGTGTGAACAGTGTGATCAGAAGTTGCAAAAACATTACTTTGTACAGTTGATGCATTTTAGTGGAATAGTCAGTTGAGCAGCTATCTTACTAACAAAAAGGGATATTTGGCTAGTGGGTGAAATTTCAGGATTAGCCTAAAATGCAGTATAGCCTTTACCGATGAACTTAAAGGGATTTTCCCATCACATACAATGGGGGCATATCGCTAGGAGAGCGAAGGTGGGACCCGCACCTACAATGAGAACGAAGCGGGAAAATGAATGGAGCACGCACTGTGCAAGCGCAGAAGCCCTCCATTCATTTAAATGGGGCCACCCAAAATAGCCAAGTAGTGGCTCGGCTATTAACGTCTGCCCCATAGAAATAAATGGGAGCAACGCTTGGTGGTGGGCGGACCCCAGGAAACCCAGGGTCCTTTAGCCACAGCTCCTCCCGCTCTGTTCTCCTTGTAGGTGCAGGTCCCAGAGGTGGGACCTGCACCTATCAGAGAATGGGGGCATATCCTAGCGATATGCCCCTGAGTGTATGTGATGGGAATACCTCTTTAATGTGAACTTTTCTAAACTTTCCAATACACATGTCCAACTGTTCAATGTTTTAGTCTGTTTTTTGCACAACTTGCTGTTCTCTATCAAGGAGCTTAATGGCAAAATTTGCAACAGGATTTTGATCCATGGATCGCCCAATAAATTTCCTGGTTCAATTAGAATTGGTATTTAAACAGTCCTTCTCATCATTCTGTTCACATTTTTACATCATGAGACTAAGACGACACCAAACAATTGATCAACAGTACCTCGCCATTGTGAAGCTTCAAGCAGGATGTTCTCAGAAGGAAGTGGTCACTGAGCTTAGAGTGTCACAGAGTGTCATCAGCAAGTTGAAACAGAGATACAGAGAGATGGAAAGAATCAGATAAACGCATAGGAGTGGACGTCCTTTGGCAACATCCCACACTGATGACCGCTTAATTCTGAACAGTGCCCTGCGGAACCCGATGATGAACGCCACACAACAGGCACATTAAGGGAGGTGAGAGACACCCAAGTGTCATGTCATGTTATTTGAAAGTGAAACCGTTTACATCAGAGTGGTCTGCGTGCTAGATTACCTGCAAGGGTACCTAACCAAACCACCAGGCACAGGTGTCAATGTCTTGCATGGGCCAGGGAGCATCTATGCTGGACGAGGGACCAATGGGCCAGTTCACTGATGAAAGTCAATTCAGGTTGAGCAGAAATGATGGCCGCGAACAATGTTGAAGACATCAAGGATAGCGCTATGCATCAGCCACTGGTGTCATTAGACAAGCCTTTGGTGGTGGCAGTATTTTAGTGTGTGCTGGTGTGTCAATACAGAACTGCCCTACACTTTGTGAAAGGTACAGTGACAAGCCCATACTACTTGAATAACATCATGAATCCAGTCATTGTGCCTGTGCATGAGCTACACAGGCCTAATTTAATCTTCATAGATGACAATGTGCCAGATCATCGAGGTCACATCATTAAGAAATTGCTGGGGTACCTCAGATGTAGTGGCCTGCACTTTCTCCAGACCTTAATCCCATTGAAAACCTATGGGGTTAGCTGAGTCGCTGTGTAAAGGCTCGTAACTCTGTACCCCAAAACCTTAATTACCTGAGGTCTGCAGTTCAAGAAGAGTTGGATGCCAAGCCTCAGCAGACAATAAGTTGACTTGTGAATAGCATGAGGTGTCATTGTCAAGCTACAATTGATGTTCAATACCCCTTGACAAGTTATTGAGACATTGACATTTTTTGTGAGGGTATTCCTACTACTGTTATTGGTTTTTGTTTTAATACATTTTTTTGAGATGAGGAAATTACCATTGCATGTTTCTACTTAAATACCCTACTTTCATGAAATAATATCACTGTAGCATTAGCTTTTTATGTTTTCCATAAATTTCACCCAAAAAACAAATATCCCAAACTTTTTGTGAGTAGTGTAAGTATTCAGACCCTTTAGTCAGTACATAGTTGAAGGACCTACAGTGATTTCAGGCTCCAGTCTACGTGGGTATGATGCCACAAAGTTTCACACCTGGATCTGGAGATGTTCTGCCATTCTTCTTTGCAGATCCTCTCAAGCCCTGTCGGGTTAGATGGGTCAATAAACCGTCATTTTTAGGTCTCTTCAAAGATTTTTTATTTGGGTTGAAGTCAGGGCTCTGGCTGGGCCACTGAAGGACATTCATAGAGTTGTCCCTAAGCCATTCATACCACAGGTCGTGGCTGTGTGCTTAGGATCATTGCCTTGTCAGAAGGTAAACCTTCAGACCAGTCTGAGGTCCAGAGCACTCTGCTTCAGGATTTCATTAAGAATATCTCTGCACTTTGCTCCACTCAGCTCTCCCTCATTTCTGACTAGTCTCCCTGTCCAAGTGGATGAGGTAAGTATTTTTATTCCTGTTATTTCTAAGACAACTCCCACTGCCCTTTTAAAAAAAAAAGCTTTAACTTCGGGAAGAGAGAGCAAATATGGCTTTGTTTAGAATAAAATGTTTTCCTAACAGTTGGACCGAATTCCACTTTGGATGCTTCGCTTTGCTCAGCACTACCCCATGCTAAATTTTAGTTTTTTTCTTTTTAATAAATTTGTAAAAGCTTCTAAAATTATGTTTTATCTTTTGCATTATGGGGTATTGAGTTTGAAGTAATGGGGGAATAATTTTATTAATTTATTTCTTAACAAAAGGCCGCAATATAACAAAATGTGAAAAATGTTATAGGGTCTGCTCTCTGAAGACTTTTCAAATGCATTGTACATGTCTATCTTTCTTTACATGAGTTGAATTAGACTAATCAGATAACATCATGTTTCTTAGTATTATTAACAAATGTTCAATCATTGTATTACATTACATTTTTACATTTGTTATAATAAGACAACAATTCTGTCTAAAGTTAGTCACTACAGAATAGCCACTGTTACCAGTTCAGCAGATTACCCATTTACATACTGCCTTTCTATTTAGTTGGGTATTATGAAAAAAACTAAATATTAAAAGGGTTGTCTGGGATTAAACTTCTTTTCACAGTGCCTTCAGCCTCTATTTTAGTTACATATTTGCTCTACTCAGTGAAAAAAAGTAAAAAAAAAAAGTTTTAAAAATGCAAAAAACACAGAAAATTAAACATTTAAATTACCCCCTTTCCCAATTTTATACATGAAAACCAAATGTATTCAATGTTTCTAAAACAAAGAACGAAACAACGATTCAATAGGCAAATCTCCATTGTAATAAACAACAAACTCTGCCTAGTATCATGCTCTCCATATGCAGTGGACATGAGTCTGTCAGTTATCCTAACAAGGCTAATGTTTGCCAAAGATTTAAAGGTCTGAGACTGTCTGCTGTTTTGACCAAGTTGTTAAACTGCTGACAGCATTAGGTAGGGACCTTTGGAGAACAGGACAAACATACAGTACCTTTTTACCTTTTGCTCTTCCTAGCCTCTACCTAGTATGGTCAGTGGTTTAGCATAGTCAACTGCTGACATAGTCACTTTAAAGGAAACTATCATGTTGAGATGGTCTCTGATCTTCAAGCTTGCAATGAAGCAGGGGAAGATGAGAATGACATTTTTTTCTGGAATACACTGAGTATAACATGTACAGTCGTGGCCAAAAGTTTTGAGAATGACACAAATATTAGTTTTCACAAAGTTTTCTGCTAAACTGCTTTTAGATCTTTGTTTCAGTTGTTTCTGTGATGTAGTAAAATATAATTACCTGCACTTCATACGTTTCAAAGGCTTTTATCGACAATTACATGACATTTATGCAAAGCCCACTCTCTTGGATGAGAAGCAACCCCACACATGAATGGTCTCAGGATGCTTTACTGTTGGCATGACACAGGACTGATGATAGCGCTCATCTTTTCTTCTCCAGACAAGCCTTTTTCCAGATGCCCCAAACAATCAGAAAGAGGCTTCATCGGAGAATATGACTTTGCCCCAGTCCTCAGCAGTCCATTCACCATACTTTCTGCAGAAGATCAATCTGTCCCTGAGGTTTTTTTTTGGAGAGAAGTGGCTTCTTTGCTGCCCTTCTTGACACCAGGCCATCTTCCAAAAGTCTTCGCCTCACTGTGCGTGCAGATGCACTCACACCTGCCTGCTGCCATTCCTGAGCAAGCTCTGCACTGGTGGCACTCCGATCCCGCAGCTGAATCCTCTTTAGGAGACGATCCTCGCGCTTGCTGGTCTTTCTTGGACGCCCTGAAGCCTTCTTAACAAGAATTGAACCTCTTTTCTTGAAGTTCTTGATGATCCTATAAATTGTTGATTGAGGTGCAATCTTAGTAGCCACAATATCCTTGCCTGTGAAGCCATTTTTATGCAACGCAATGATGGCTGCACGCGTTTCTTTGCAGGTCACCATGGTTAACAATGGAAGAACAATGATTTCAAGCATCACCCTCCTTTTAACATGTCAAGTCTGCCATTTTAACCCAATCAGCCTGACATAATGATCTCCAGCCTTGTGCTCGTCAACATTCTCACCTGAGTTAACAAGACGATTACTGAAATGATCTCAGCAGGTCCTTTAATGACAGCAATGAAATGCAGTGGAAAGGTTTTTTTGGGGATTAAGTTAATTTTCATGGCAAAGAAGGACTATGCAATTCATCTGATCACTCTTCATAACATTCTGGAGTATATGCAAATTGCTATTATAAAAACTTAAGCAGCAACTTTTCCAATTTCCAATATTTATGTAATTCTCAAAACTTTTAGCCATGACTGTATATTATTCATTATTCTTGGCCACTAACTTTTCAAACAACTTCATCTCAAATGGGATCTTGAACACGTTTGATTCACTTTGATTGAAAATGTTCATGTTATGCACCCTAGAAACACTTCTGAAATCTCTGCCACTAGGGGTGTCCCTTCTATAAATGTTGCTGGCCACTCACTGTTACTGGCTAGAGAGAGCAGTAGAGAGAGAGCTAGATTGAATAAATAAAGTGTGTGTGGTGTTTCTTTACTAGTTGGCTCCAGAGCTCAGTGAGCTTCTGCACTCAGTGCAGAGGTCCCTACCATCCAGAGCACTGCAGAATGCTCAGCATCTCAGACTGCTGTTTTTTGCATATGACAGCTACATCTTCCCATCAGTGTATAGTAAGTGAAATTCTTACTCCAGTCATAATAGAATTAATTTATGTCGTGCTTAAGTGCCTCTGTATCTGTTTGTTTTAACTAGTTCATTAGTGAGCATCCCTCACTGGACTGACTCTGCATCAATTTACATAGTCTTTTCCCTGTCTGTACTGTAATCAATAAGTGTCTGTTGGGTTCAGGATCTTTCCCCTCTGTGTGCTGGGAGCATAAACTTCTTCTGCGATATGCAATTTTCCCCTCCCTGTGCTGTCATGATAATGTATATTCTAAGTCCTAGATCATTCCTTTCAGTGTGCTGTGAGCATAAATTATCGCTTACACACAGTGTGTACTGAGAATAGAGACAGGGATTAGGGCCCACTGTTAATTGACCTAGAAATATGGAAAAGGAAGTCTGGCGCAGTATAGTACTGACAGACTACATATATTAGGACACACACTCAAGATTGAGGAGAACTGCTAAATGTAGGAACAGTACACTGGGGGAAACTAGAATTCACTATACTGTAAGCAGACCATAATACTGGGGAAGACTGGAATGGATCATCACACTGTCCCCAGCAAAAGCAGAAGTTAATTTGTGAGACATTTTAAAACTCAGATACCCTTTAAATATCTGCTCTTTCTTTTCCTAGGAGTCCAGTGGGTGGTTCTACTCAGTGACTAACAGTTATCTCTGTATGGACAGTTAGGGCTCATTCAGACGTCTGTATGCTGTCCGCAAAAATGTGGATCAGTTTTTTTGCGGACTAGTTGCTGTCCCATTCACTTGTATGGGGCCCTTTTCTTCCATTGCATGGCTCAGCAAAAAAAAAAAATGAAACATTTCATATACTTGTCAGTTAAAATCAGGACATGGCCTTATTGAAGTGTATGGATCAGCAAAAAAACGTAATGCAATCCGTTTTTTTGCAGACATGATGAACTGTCCGCAAAAAAACAGATCTGCACTTTTGTGGACAGCATACGGCCATCTGAAGGAGCCCTTATAAGGGAAGGCTGTCAATCCCTGACAAGAGTTTGATGGCCAAATGAAAGAACAGAAAGGCGCTCATAGGTAGTGATGAAAAAAATATATTCGTCTTATCTATCCAGGTTGAGTTAGTTTTACTCACCTGGTAGATTTCCGCTCAAAACTGTACACTTTTGTGAAGGGTCACAAGTAGGAGGTTTATGGTCACAATAGTTGATGCTGCCGTAACGTGTCCTGAATAACCATGGGCGCGGGCCAGTCCGCCACTTTGGTATGTATCTTTTTATACTTTTTATATATTTACTTATACATTTTACCATACAATTAACTGTTTTCTAATGTAATCAAAATATTTTAATATTATCAATTTATTTAAAGTTTTGTACCACTACATGTGTTTTTTTAGACTTGATAAAGGGGTCTTTGGTGCCCCGAAATGCGTCGTCTATGCAATAAAGACATTGTTGTATCCATACCGTGGTCTAGTCCTTGCGCCTAGTGTCTATCTGCTCATCACACAATTAACAAGTGGTAGACGAGCTGTTCCCTTACACTTAATCCCTGACAAAGACCACCCTCTGGACTTCAAAATAAGAGTTTAAATAAATAAATGACGTTTTTCATATTTTTATCTTCTTTTTTTCTAAAAAATAATATATTACTCTGGCCATCTGCTCCTACTGTATAGCATACTGCTTACAGATTGGACACTATGTTAAATGTGATATGTCCCTTTTAGCATGAAACCCTATCCAGCAACAAAATAGCAAGACATATATTTACTTCTAATAATTCCATTCTTTCAGGGATAACTATTTACTTATTAAGAAATCCTATCTATGTTTTTTTTTAACATAACACAACACAGCAGGACAGAAAAAGTAGACACTTCTTCTCCATCTCTTTTCTTTAATGTATTAGAATAGCTGCCTGCAGTGTCAGTTTGAGGCTATAGATTCCTATATCTTCTTGGTTCATAGGAAAAGAGAATGTCTAAGGTAAAATCCACCGAATATATCATCCTGACATATTTAGTGTTCTGTCTGCTCTGTGCTTTCTTCTGTTTCTGATATAAAATGTTTATTGTATTTTCTAATGGATGATCACAGCAGCAGCAATAGTTGCTGAAGTTCTGACTATATGGAAAGTGTTCACTTTTACAGTATATAGGCATGGAATGTAAAGTTAAGGAAATAAAGTGAGATATAGGGGAAAATTTACAAATCAAAATGCGAGTTCTAGTGCAATTTTCACAATAAAAGAATTAACGTGCATGCTTTAGGAAACATTTATCAAGTGTTTTAGGCTCTTTCAGATACTTTTGCAACTTGCTTGACCAGGAAAAGTGGTTAAGCAAAATAGGTTGGATTTTCTGGAAATAGACGTGGGTTAAATGTGCTGCTGTGCATGAAAAAATGTGACAATTTTTGACAAAGCATAAAAGTTGGTGTAAAGTTATAAAAAACAATCTGTAGGTGTGCCAGATTTATCAGCCAGTATCAGCCGCTGTTGACATTGTCTTACTATTAGACAGTGTTAGTAAATGTGGGAAATAGCACTTTCTAGAGGACTAAAATGATTTTAATACAATTAGAATATTATACACAATTATGCATAGATACATAAATATATTCAACATACAAGAATAAAAAAGTATTGTTATAGGGCCATATTATGAATGGTTTCCAATAGCTAGGAATAGAAAACACCAGTGTTATCTTAGCTTTATGTGTATTATATAAATGTATCAATATGTTCAATTTCATGATACAAAATTGAATTTTCAGCATAAGCCTACATGCACATGAACGCGTGTGTTTTACCGTCCGCAAATTGCAGATCCGCCCAAAAAACGGATGGCGTCTGTAGGGCATCCTTTTTTTTGCAGATCCATTGTAACAACGCAAAATGGACAAGAATAGGACATGTTCTATTTTTTTTGTGGGGCCACCGAATGGAGCACGGAGTCCGCACCCAAGCAGCAAAAAATGCGTCTCGGATGCAAAACCAAACAATGTTCTTGTGCATGTAGGCTAAGAAAATTAATTCTGTTTAAGGGTTTTGTGACTACAAAACAGTTTCTCTTGATATCCTACTGATCCTAATTTTTCCCTGGCCAAGTAAAATATAAAAAAATATTTATATTAAGTTGGCTTACTTTGCAAATTGCACATTACATCCGTTATTTTAGTCTCATCTTGGGTTACAACCTGAATTAAATTCTAGTAAGTACACATAAGAACATGGCACTTTATCAAATCTGAAGTTCTAGAGTAGTGATGAGCGGCAGGTGCCATATTCGATTTCGACGAAATTCGCGAATATTCGAATGAATATTCGTTTCATATTCGTCGAAATCGAATATTCGTCATTATTCTAGTTACCGCGATTAATATGCGATTTAAATAATCGCGTATTGCGATTTTAACTTAAGGCTACTTTCCTATTGGTTTCATATCTAGAATTATAGCGAAGATGACGGATATGACGAATGTATTCGTCATATTCCTCAAAACGAAGATAACGAAGTATTCTACATCTTCGCTTTAGCAACCTATTCGTCAACTTCGCTAATTCTAGCAATCAAATAGGAAGGTTGACTATAGAGACAACTGTGTTTAATTCGCTATGCGATTATTTATATATATTTTTTTAATAAATAGAATAATTATAATAATTATATCAAGTAATATAATTATTCTATTAAAAAAAAAAAATCGCATAGCGAATTTAACACAGCTGTCTCTATAGTCAACCTTCCTATTTGATTGCTAGAATTAGCGAGGTTGACGTAATAGGTTGCTAAAACGAAGATGTAGAATACTGCTATCTTCGTTTTGAGGAATATGACGAATACATTCGTCATATTCGCTATTCGCCAATTCTACCAAGCCAACCATAAAGTTCCTTGCTCATGGAGCGTCCCCATCACCATGGGAACATCTCCATATACTAAAATGTACTGTCGGATTTGAGGAATTACGTTGAAATCGCAATGCGATTAATTCAAGTTATATTAATCGCATTGCGATTTCAACTTAGAGCTGGGTTTATAATGGGTCAGCTTGCTAGAATGAACGAAGTTAACGATTCAATGAACGAGTTAACGAATATGGAATATAGCAGCACTGCTAAGTTGAATTCGCAATGCGATTAATTTAACTTGAAGTAATCGCATTGCGATTTCAACTTAGCACTGCTATCTTACATAGGTTAGAATTAACGAATATGGAATATAGCAGTGGCACTAGCAGTGCTAAGTTGAAATCGCAATGCGATTACTTTAAGTTAAATTAATCGCATTGCGAATTCAACTTAGCAGTGCTGCTATATTCCATATTCGTTAACTTCGCTCATTCTAGCAAGCTGACCCATTATAAACCCAGTTCTAAGTTGAAATCGCAATGCGATTAATATAACTTGAATTAATCGCATTGTGATTTCAACGTAATTCCTCAAATCCGACAGTACATTTTAGTATATGGAGACGTTCCCATGGATGGGGACGCTCCATGAGCACGGAAGTCGGCAGAAGCGGCAATGGGCACTGACTAGAGCAGCCAGGAAGCCAGGAATCCTCAGGACAGGTAAGAACTACTGTTGGGAAGAGGGAAAGAAAAAAATATAACTAAAAAAAAAAAAAAAAAAAAAAAACACGAATATTCGAAATAGCGAATTTATAGCGCTATATTCGAAATATTCGCGAATTAGCGAAGTGCCGATATTCGCTAAAAAAATTCGCTATTCGAATATTCGCGCTCAACACTATTCTAGAGTAGGTTTCCAATCCACATCCACAAGTAGTGAAATCACTTTGTACTATCCAATCACAGTTAAAGTTATGTTTATTTATTGATGTTCAGGACAATCCAAGCCAAAGGTAAACATTTTGGTTTTTTAACCTCCATTAGACCATAGGACCATCCTTTAGCCACACAATGTCAGCTTTATGGACTATACCAGACATTGCTGTATCCCACAAATATTGGTGGGGCACATCAGAGTCTTTTATACTCCCTAGTGCTGATTTCCCAAACATCAATACATTTAAATACCTTTAGTAGTTACTTTAATTTTAATTTAATAGTTTCTCCTCTGTAATGTAAGTTTACTATACCATGAATGGTGTGAAGATGGCCTTTCCCAGCATGCAAATCCATTAAATAACATTTCTGCATATACTGAGCCAGAAGGAAGTGCCAAGCACTTCCAGTTCAGCTGACTATCGAAAAATAAATGCCACTCTGGAATATTATACAGGTTACACCAGTTATATGGAGTCACACAAGTTCCATAAGGTATCCTGTGGCACTTTTGCCCACAGATGTTATTGCTGGGCCTGTAGATCCTGCACATTCATAGGTTGCTGAAGATGGCTTCCCTGTTTGTTTGGAGAGAAATCTGGTGACCAGGTATGCCTAGGAAGTGTTGCAATCTGGTGAATAAATTCTTGAGAAACCCTGTCATTAGAGGCAACACATATGGCTGCAGGATGTCCTACACATATCCTTGAGCTGTGTGCTTAGTATCGCTACTAGGAGTGACCGACTGTCATGTGATGTCTCCCCAGATCATCACACCAGCAGTTGGGGCAGTATGTCTCTCCGCAGCAAAGGATTGAAGCATTCACCATGAGGCCTCCACTGAAACCCGACTGTCATGGGATCCCAAACTGAACATGGAAGATAAAGTTCCAGTCCATATCAGTCCAGGTATATTGTTTACGAGACTACTGCAAACAGTCGCTGGCTGTCAATGGCAGGGCACGTAGGGGGTCATTTATCATTTAAGGTTGTTTTTATGTCAGTTTTAGGAATGGCTTTGCTTTGTGTGCCTGCTCCTTTGTGGCATGAATGTAATGTGGTTTAAACCTTTAGGTGTAAAAGTAGATGAGGTGTTTGCCTGGCGAGGGTTGTGACTTTTTGCATACTAAATTAACATAACTAAATTAGCCATAATTCAGGTCTAAAAACCTTTAGCTCTTAAACATAGACCACTGTAAAAAGTGGCGAGGATCACAAACTGTCACAAAAATGTTGCATTTGCCATGGAAATGTTGCAATTTTAAAATTTTCTTTTGATAATCGCCTAGAAATGATTCAAAGAGAGGGGTGTGTAATGAAGGTGTCATAATGGGAGCTATTCATATATGTTGGAGGCTGAAATGATCCTCTCTACTGTTTGTTTGTTTGTCTAGGACATCCAGAGCCTTTTAGCTGTGTGCATATACCCTCTTGTAACCACTGCTACCAACACATCCTAACAGATAGATCAGAACAGCCTAGCTGGTGGGCAATTTTTTAAAATAAAATTTTTGCATATCTCAGGCCAATGGTGCATCGTAAAGGCATGACTGGCAGTATCTAGTGTCTAATCAGACCACACATGTAATCATTTACATATCTGCCTGAGACATAACTTCATGCGATTTTTGATAAATATATATATATATATATATATATATATATATATATATATATCCAAAAAAATTGAAGCAGCACTCCAGATATGGTGAAACAAATGGTGGACCGACTTTATTCCCCTTGCAACGTTTCAACTGCACAATGCAGTCTTTCTCAAGCATTCCTCAAGACTGCATTGTGCAGTTGAAACGCTGCAAGGGGAATAAAGTCGGTCCACCATTTGTTTCACCATATCTGGAGTGCTGCTTCAATTTTTGGGATTTCTATTACTGTGACGACGTGGCCGGTCGCCAGTGAAGGATTGCACCTGCTTGTTACCTTGAGTGCTGCTGGATCTCTTTGTTTGCTATATATATATATATATATATATATATATATATATTGTAAGGGATCACTTTCTCTCAGGGGGGTCACAATCACAGACTTCTCCTCTGACAATGGGGTTCAAGTCCAAAAGGTGCTTGATTTTGGCACTTCAGCACCATCACACACATCACCTGCGGGTCTGGGCTCTACCTAATACACGTGTTGTCTCTACCTCACCTATAGAGCGCCATTCACACACGGGATTAGATCCGGCTTCCTCAGCCATATATGCTCCAACAGCCTCCAGGCTGTGACCACACCAGCACCCTTGGGGGGAGATGGTCCAGAAGTCATGCCGACTCTGACCGTGCAACTCTCTTTCCGTAGGCGTCCCTGAGCCCCCACAAACTTCAGGCTTTACAAAGCCTCGTGGCCCTCAGCCCTCCTGGCTGAGACCACACAAAGCCTATCAGGCTTCCTCAGCCTTTCTCCCTCCAAGTCATACAGAGAGGGTTGTGTTATGCGTCCGTGACTACAGCAGCAGGCCTCACCTGCAATCTCCTCCGGCAAAATACAATACATGTACTGGAAGGGTATCCCCCAGTCCACATGAAATCCAGCCCAGAACAACATCTAGACAAAACTGTTACAACAAACTACACTTTGCTGAAACCACTGCAGCTTTCTGCATTTCAGTTATCTCATCCAGCTGATGTATCTGGGTGGGATATACATGCCTCCAAGCACTTATACTGTACAGATCACCAATATATATATATATATATATATATATATATATATAAAATCTGTAATGACTTTGATTGTTTACAAGACTGCAGAACTGTGCTTCACCTATAGAAGACATCAGAGATGAGTGGGGTTTTCAAAAATTTGATTCAGACACTTTTAATAAGGTTCCAAATTAATTAATCATGAAGCGCATTAAATTAGCCATATAATGGCCTGCTGGGAGAGTGTATCTTGGTGTACATCACTGTGCATTGCAGCAACATGCATAGCTAGTCCTTTCCAGTAGTGAAACAGGTAGAGGCAACTCAATAACAGTAGAATTAGACAGATTATTCCCCCCAATTTGAGAATCAAAGACTAATAGAATTGCTTATGTAATAGACAAGGTGGACATCCCATTAACTGTAAGCAAGACAGGTTATTAACCCCAACTTGAGAGTAATGGAATTGTGTGTCTATAAAACAATGTGGACCCCTTAATAACATTGGTATTAAACAGCCTATTCACCCCAATTTGAGAATCAGGGCGTAATATAATTGTTTATCTATTCAACAAGGTGGACACCCCAATAACAGTTAAATTACACAGCTTATTCACCCCAATTTGACAATTAAGGTTTATTGGAATTGCTTATCTATTAAACAAGGTAGACATTGTTCAATTAGATAACTTTAGCTCTGTGCCCTACACAGGGATTGATCCTTTCATTTTAATATTACAGAGCCTGCACTGTCTCTGCAGTCTCCTTATGCTCTCCCAATAGTGTTTACAAACTCTCCCTACAATCTCCCTACTGTGTCTCTGAACTGTTCCTGCAGTCCACCTATTCAATATTCCACAATTAAAGGCTTCTTGAAGACTGTCCCAAGTGCTTGTCACGTGTCTCCCTATACTCAGATCAGTGAAATGGCAGAGACTGCGTGGGATGAGGCTTTTAATGGGCTGTGACAGGGGATTGCCAACTGCTGATTGGCTGGCTGCATAGCATTGTGGATCATATTGCAGTCCTCAGTTTCTTACTTTCACATGTAACATGTGACATGTGTAGCCATTTTAGGGGGGAAAAAAACGGTTTGTTACCACAAAGCACAAGGAAATTCAGATTTGTTGCAAATTTTCCAAAACTTCGGGTCAAATTGCACTTCAGATGCTTCAATTCGCTCGGCACTAGAAGTCATCTTGCTACTCAGCTAGATACCCCAGAACATCTAGTAGGTCTAAATTGCAAAACAAAAACATATCTGAAGTACACAGCAACAGTAGTAGAAAACAAGACCCTTTAAACAAACTCACAGAGGAACCAAATGCTGACTATCACTGAAGGAGGAGATGATCCAGCAATGGGGTAAATGGTAGATGTATGGCACACAGACAGATAGCAGATACATGGCAGTAAACACATTCTAGTGAGTAAATGAGCCTGGATAGTACAACACAATACCAACACACAAATCTCAAACTCAGGAAGAGACCATGGAGCTACATATATGAGAATACATATGTGACACACTATACTAGAACAAGATATATTTGTGAAACTACAGATTCCAGAATACAAGTACACAATAACTGGAAGGGGATGTTTCTAGAAATTGTATATATATGTTAACCAGAATGCAGTAAAGCTTGCAAATATAAAGGCTCATCAATCAGCAACTCCATACTAACCAACCAAGTAAAGCTAAGCAATAACCAAACCTAGTTTCAGTTGCTAGGCAGTTGCATAGTAGCTTCTAAAATCCTGTAACTAATGTATCATCGAGAAATAGGGAGTCCCCTTTTACTCATAATAAAAACAAAGCTAAACTAAACTTGGTCAAAATGTACAGTTACACTGATTAGTCTCTACATCCTATATATAAAAATAAAATACAATAACATTCATTAGAGAATATCTAAAAATTATAAATAGGGTCACAGCAATATCTGAACTGAGTTCCTTAAGAACTCTTGGGTGTAATCCATCTGGACCCAGAGCTTGGATCATATCTACAGTTAGCCAGTTTAGTATATTACTCAATGTATTAAAACAACACTGGCACCACATATATCACTCTTTTCTTTATATAGAGAGAGAGCTAAAAAAATAATTTTAAAAATCTCCAGTGATATCTCCCCATTTTAGCATTTTTTGGAGACCTACCTGCTTTCACCTTTTTGTATCATTTATATAACTAAACACGATAACAAAAGCCGCAGAATAGAATGTTTAAGGGGTTGTCTAATTTATAGATGTGCCCAGTGTTATTTTGACAACAGTTATGACTAGAGATGAGTGAAGTATTCAAAAATTGGATTAAGCTTCTTTAAAAAATTAGCTTCATGACAAATTACCTTGTCACGAAACGCATTTCTTTGTAAGTAGTGGGTGCAATGACAGGTATTGTCATTGTACTCCTCATATGCTGCCTTCATAGCTGATTGTGGCTAGAGATGGCCCAAACTATTCACCGGCGAACAGTTCCCAGCGAACATAGCTTGTTCATGTCCGCCGCGGCGGGCGAACATATTCGATGTTCGCGTTCGCCCCTATACTTTATCATTGAGTAAACTTTGACCCTGTACCTCACAGTCAGCAGACACATTCCAGCCAATCGGCATACCCTCCCTCCTAGACCCTCCCACCTCCTATCTAAACGCAAGGACAGCATCCATCTTAGATTCATTCTGAAGCTGCTGTGTTAGTAATTGTAAATCGCAATGCGATTGATATAACCTGTATTATTCGCATTGCGATTACAACTTAGATCTGAGATCCAAATGGTTGTATTACTAGAATATAACGAAGATAACGAATATAGCACTATATTCTCAATTTTTGTTATATTTTAGAAATACAACAACCATTAAGAACTCAGATCTAAGTTTAATCGCATTGCGATTAATATAACCTGCATTAATCGCATTGCGAATTCAACTTAGAGCTGAGTTCCAAATGGTTGTTGTATTGCTAGAATATGTGTTATATTCTAGCAATACAATCATTAGGAACTCAGCTCTAAACTGTAATCACAATGTGAATAATTCAATTATTAATCACTTTGCAAATCCATTTGATGCCTCTATTTGATTGTATATGACGGTTGACTATGACTACCACCAACGTTCTGCTGCCACCGAGGCAAGATATCTGAACCACCCAGGGGCCATTTGGGCGTTTTTGATAGAAAACGCATCAAAAACGCATCAGCGTTTTTATAATTTTTTCATTTCTCATTTTGTTTTTTTGTGTATTTTGCCACATTTGGTTGCATATTTACATTTGGTATAGGCAAATATGGTAGTCTAGATCATGTGTCTATACCATTGTTTGACAACATATTTTCTAAGCCATGTAGCTGAATATAGATTTGGGCAGAGTAATGATCTAGACCTGTGTTTTCCAACCAGTGTGCCTCCAGCTGTTGCAAAACTACAACTCCCAGCATGCCTGCACAGCCAAAGGCTGTCCGGGCATGCTGGGAGTTGTAGTTTTGCAAAAGCTAGAGGCACACTGGTTGGGAAACACTGAATTCTAGACTACCATATTTGCCTATACCAAATGTAAATATGCAACCAAATGTGGCAAAATACACAAAAAAATTAAATAAAAAATAAAAAAATTACTAAAATGCAGATGCGTTTTTGATGCGTTTTCTATCAAAAACGCCCGAATGGCCCCTTGGGGGTTCAGATATCTTGCCTCGGAGGCAGCAGAATGTTGGTGGTAGTCATAGTCAACCGTCATATACAATCAAATAGAGGCAAAATGGTTTTGGAAAGCGATTAATATTTGTAAGTATTATTTGCATTGTGATTACAACTTAGAGCTGAACTCAGCTCTAAGTTGAATTCGCAATGCGATTAATGTAGGTTATATTAATTGATCTGAGTTCCTAATGTTTGTTGTATTTCTAGAATATAACGAAGATTGAGAATATAGCACTATATTCTCAATCTTCGTTATATTCTAGCAATACAACCATTAGGAACCCAGCTCCAAGTTGAATTCGCAAATAAGATGTCCCAAACTATTCACCGGCGGACAGTTCCCGACGAACATAGCTTGTGCGCGTTCGTCGCGGCGGGCGAAATTATGCGATGTTCGGTCCACCCCCTATCATTGAGTAAACTTTGACCCTCTACCTCACAGTCAGCAGACACATTCCAGCCAATCAGCAGCATACCCTCCCTCCCAGACCCTCCCATCTCCTGGATAGCATCCATTTTAGATTCATTTGGAAGTTGCTGTCTTAGTGAGAGGAGGATCCAAAAAAGAAAGAGATGGAGACAGCACTTCCAACCTTGGTGGTTTATTCCGGATGCAACGTTTCGGCTTATCAGCAGCTTATCCACCATCCCGGGAGAGCCTGCACCCACGTTGAATTTAACTATAGGTTTGCTGTATACCGGTAAGATTTTTCATACATTAGTGAGAGGAGGGACAGTGTAGCTGCTGCTGATTTAATTGGGAAATCGATAGCTAGGCTAGTGTATTCAATGTCCACTCCAGTCTTGAAAGACTCATCAGATCTCTGCTGTAAGCGTCCTGATAGCACCCCAAAAAGCCCTTATTAGGGCTAGTACATCAGTCTCCCTCCCAGACCCTCCCACCTCCTATCAAAAAGCAAGGACGGCATCTATCTTAGATTCATTCTGAAGCTGCAGTGTTAGTTGTAATCGCAATGCGATTAATATAACCTGTATTAATCTCATTGCGAATTCAACTTAGAGCTGGGTTCCTAATGGTTGTATTGCTAGAATATAACAAAGATAACGAATATAGCACTATATTCTCAATCTTCGTTATATTCTAGCAATACAACAACCATTAGGAATTCAGATCTAAGTTTAATTCGCAATGGGATTAAAATAACCTGTATTAATCGCATTGCAAATTCAACTTAGAGCTGAGTTCCTAATGGTTGTTGTATTGCTAGAATATACATTATATTCTAGCAATACAGCCATTAGGAACCCAGCTCTAAGTTGAATTCGCAATGCAATTAATATAACCTGTATTAATCACATTGCGATTACAACTTACCACACTCTGTGTCAACTACGTAATTTTCCATGGGAGTTTTGCCATGGATCCCCCTCCGGCATGCCACAGTCCAGGTGTTTGTCCCCTTAAAACAACTTTCCCATCACTATTGTGGCCAGAAAGAGTCCCTGTGGGTTTTACAATTCGCCTGTCTATTGAAGTCTATGGAGGTTCGCATTGTTCGCATGTTCGCGAACATTTGCGGAAGTTCGCGTTCGCCGTTCGCAAACGGAAAAATTTATGTTCGCGACATCACTAATTGTGGCATCTGAAAGTAATAATACAGTGTAAATGTCCTCCCTTTCATAACAGAAACGGGACAGATCTGTTATGCAGCCCCTACACTATTATGACGGATTGAATAACAGAATGCCTCTAAAGGCATTCCGTTATGCATTCTTCATAGAATTGAGTTATGGTTAGGGTTGAACGAACCCGAACTCTATAGTTCGGGTTCGTACTGAATTTTGGGGTGTTCGGGACACGGACCCGAACCTGAACATTTTTATAAAAGTTTGGGTTCGGGTCCGTTGTTCGGCGATTCTTCCAGCTTTCTGAAGGGCTGCACAGCAGCCCATCAGCAAGCGTTTTACTTATTTGCCCTACGAAGCCATTACAGCCATGCCTACTAATGGCATGGCTGTGATCGGCTGAGTGTAGCATGTGACCCAGCCTCTATTTAAGCTGGAGTCATGTAGCGCCACATATCACTCTGCTCTTCTCAGTGTAGGGATAGGATGCTGCCACTTCTGTGAGGGACAGATTAGGGAAGAAATCTGCAGAGCCTGTTGTACTTTATTCCACAAGATACAGCAAATAGAGAGCGAAGGAACTTCAGCAATCCTACTTTTCTGTACCCAGCCACTGCCAAGGAAATCTTTTTTTTAAATCCATATGTTACAGAGATAGGGGTCGGCGGCCATTTTAGCCACTGCAGTGTACTGCATGTCTGCCAGCCTGGCAGGGACATCAGCTTAATCCTTTTTGGAAGCTCAGTGAAGGAGAAAATGCTTTTTTTCTGGCTGCTCAAGTCCCCTACATTACCTTTTGTATAAATAAGGGGTGACATAGTCCATTTGTCTAGTCTGGGACCTGTGGTGCCACAGAACACTTGTGTATACAATGCCCTAAACCGTATATTCAATTTCTGCACTATTTTTGTGATAAAAAGCTGTGATCCTGGTCCCCAAAGCAGTTTGAAATACACCACCCAAATACACATTTGACATTTCTGCAATGAAATAGTGAATTTCTTTTTTTTTTCTTGTGGGGAAAAAAGCAATATTCTTGCTTTACAAAGCAGTTGTGCATACAAATACATATTTAATATTTCTGCAGGGAAATAGTGCCTCAGTGTTTTTAAGGAAAAACAAATGTTATTCTTGGTCCACAAAACAGTTTGATATAACCGCCCAAATACACATTTGACATTTCTGCCATGAAATAGAGCTTCAGTGTATTTTTGGGAAAAATGGAAGTATTCCCGGTCCACCAAGCAGTGTTAAAAACACCGCCCAAATATATATTTTACATTTATTCAGTGAAATAGAGAATCAGTGTATTTTTGGCAAAAGAAAAACGTATTCCTGGCGTTCAAAACAGTTGTGCAGACAGCGTACAAATATATACTTAATATTTCTGCAGAGAAATAGTGCATCAGAGTGATTCCTGAAAAAAAAGAAACGTTATTCCTGGTCCACCAAACAGTTTGAAATACCCCGCCAAATACACATTTGACATTTCTGCCATGAAATAGAGCCTCAGTGTATTTATGGGAAAAGTAGAAGTATTCCTGGTCCACAAAGCAGTTCCAAATACACCACCTAAATACACATTTGACATTTCTGCAGTGAAATAGCGATTTTTTTTTTTTCGTGTGTGTGGGAAAAAAAGCAATATTCTTGCTTCACAATACAGTTGAAAATATTGCATAGAAATACCAACTTTTTTTGTGTTTTATAAAAAAAAATCCTGTTCTGGGTCCACAAACCACTTGTGCATACAGCGTAGAAATACCAACGTTTTATTAATAGCAGTGAAATACTGCTTTTCTGTGTTTTATTTAAAAAATCTGTGTTCTGGGTCCGCAAACCACTTTTGCATAAACCGTAGAAATAGCTACGTTTTATTAATACCAGTGAAATACTAATTTTCTGTGCTTTATTTAAAAAATCCTTGTTCTGGGTCCACAAACCACTGTTGCATAAACCGTAGAAATAGCTATGTTTTATTAATAGAAGTAACATACAAATTTTCTGTGTTGTGTTGAAAAAGTCCATGTTCTGGGTCCACAAACCACTTTTGTATAAACCCTAGAAATAACTATGTTTTATTAATAGCAGTGAAATACTCATTTTCTGTGTTTTATTTAAAATATCCGTGTTCTGGGTCCACAAACCATTTGTGCATACAGTGTATAAATACCAACGTTTTATTAATGGCAGTGAAATAAAGCTTTTCTGAGTTTTATAAAAAAAAAATCCATGTTCTGGGTACACAAACCACTTTTGCATAAGCCGTAGAAATAGCTACGTTTTATTAATAGCAGTGAAATACTGATTTTCTGTGTTTTATTGAAAAAATCTGTGTTCTGGGTCCACAAACAACTTTTGCATAAACTGTAGAAATAGCTACATTTTAATAATAGCAGCAAAATAATGATTTTCTGTGTTTTATTACAAAAGTACTTGTTCTTGGTCTACAAACCACACAGTGTATAAATACCAATTTTAAATTGCAGCACGAAAATAGTGCTTTACTGTGTTTTACTGAAAAAAACTAACAAAAAAAATGTGTTCTGGGCTCACCAAACAGTTGTGCATACAGCGTACAAATACATATTTTACATTTCTACAGCATTATTTGGTAGGCCTGAATGCCTCTCTATGGATGGTGAGGCCAGAACATGTACAGGAGATAGTAGATTGAGTGATTGACAGTGAGTCCAGTTCCTTCACAGTGTCTCCCACCCAGTCCTCTGCAGAAAGCTCAGAGTTGGCACCTGCAGCCCATGCCCATCAGTCTTTCACCTCACTAAATTACTGAAAATGGCCTGTTGCTTTGGTGGGTAAAATGAAGCTTGCTTTGCCACACATTGACCTCTCCTCTGTCTTGGTGCCTGTGGCCTACATTAATGATAATCGTCTGTTCCATTGCTAGGTGACATGAAGCGTGTTTTGCTGTTACGGGACCTCTCTCCTCTGTCAGGGTGCTAGGGCCTAAATTACTGAAAGTGGCTTGTTCCATTGCTCGGTGACATGAAGCCTGTTTTGCCATGCATTGACCTATCTCCTCTGTCTGAGTGGCTGTGACCTAAACTTATGATAATTGCCTGTTGCTTTGGTGAGTGACATTAACCTCTTTTTGCCGTGCATTGACCTCTCCTCTGTCTGGGTGCCAGGGTCCTACATTTATGATAATCGACTGCTGCATTGCTGGGTGACATAATGACTGTTTTGCTATTACGTGACCTCTCTCCTCTGTCTGGGTGCCAGGGGCCTAAATGACTGAAAATGGTCTGTTCCATTGCTGGGTGACATGAAGCCTCATTTGCCGTGCATTGCCCTCTCCTTTGGATGCCAGGGGCCTACATTTCAGATAATCACCAGTTGCTTTGGGGGGTGACATTAACTTCATTTTGCTGTCCTATGACCTGTCCTCTGTCTGGGTGCCAGGGGCCTATATTTATGATAATCGACTGCTGCATTGCTGGGTGACATGATGCCTGTTTAGCTTTTACGTGACCTCTCTCCTCTGTCTGGGTGCCAGGGGCCTAACATTTCTGAATATCACCTGTTCCATTGGTGGGTGACATTAACCTATTTTTGCCAGTGATAACCCACAGCTGTACATTGCTGGCAGTAAACCAAATTTTGTAAAAACGTATGTTACTGATTAAAAGATGCGTGACTACTGACTACAAAACGCACGCTGGTAGACGCGCTGCTGATGGCATTCCCACCTGACGCCTCCCCAACCTCCTATTCCACCTCCTCATCCGAGTTGCCAATTAATATTGTTTAATTTTTAGATAGTTTATTTTATTTTAAGTTATTTCCCTATCCACATTTGTTTGCAGGGCACTTACCTGCATTTTAAAGCCCTCTAGCCCTTTTTCGAGCTATTTTACAGCCATTTTAGTGCCAAAAAGTTCGGGTCCCCATTGACTTCGATGGTGTTTGGGTTCGGGGACAAGCTTGGGTCAAGTTCGGATCACAAACCCGAACATTTCCGTGAAGTTCGGCCGAACCGCTCGAACCCGAACATCCAGGTATCTGCTTAACTCTAGTTATGGTCCATGGTAACGGAATCCATAATGCTATTAACCTTTTACCAGTAAACAAATCGCAAATGAATTCCATAACCGGAAATTCGCTAATCTCTAATTCCCAGAATAGGTCATCAATATCAGATCATTGGGGGTCAAATCAGCTTATGTTGCTTCATCTCCTTATATGTCATTTATACAGTATAGTGGCACAGTTTCAGGGTATGCAGCTTCATCCAATTCAAGTAAATGGGATGAATCTGCAATACCCTGCTCCACCACTGCTAAATTGATAGCTTGTGGGTAGATGGGTTGAGGTAAAAATATGATTAGCAGGAGAGACAAGAGTCAGCACCCAACCAAACTGATATAAGGATGATCATCAATATGCTGATCTTGAAAAACTCTTCCAACCAGCTGCTCTTAGGAACTTTAGATGTGTCGGTTAGATGTCCATGCTGAACTGTAGCTATCTAGTCTATCTTATTTTCAAGAATGACTCTGATCTGGCTTCCATCTAAAACATAGTAAGTGAAGGAACAAATCAAATAATTTAGCACTGACTACAAACCTATCACTAGTGGAAGAATGTGGATAATGTTGCAGATTTTTTTCCCGAGAGGTCCATCTATCTTTGCTTCCATAAATAGAATAAGTTGATGCACTTGGGATCCAAAGCCTGTTTAACTCAACCTCTTGCCCATTTGTGTGTGAAATTAGTATTAAGCATGAATGCATTGATTGTTAACCATGATTTAATGAGTTTTTCATAGATGTCACGCTGTATTTATTGTTCAGCATTAATTCTGAATCCTTTTTTCACCTTCTATGAGATGTTCACCTTACATATGTTATTTTTTCCCAAGAACTCTGTTGTTTCTGCTTGGCTCTAAAAATAATCTAGAAGGAAAACACACAGCAGAGAAAACTAACTCTCAATGACATATCAATCAGTGTGAAACTAGTGCACAACATATTCACATTATAAATAGGCCTCAGCCAAGCATTACCTTCATTAAAAATCACACTGCATACCTTCTCTTTGCTCAACTTAATTCAGCATGGATTAGATGGATCTGTGCATTTTATATACTTGAACATTTTATTCAAAATCAAAGATCAAATGTATCAAGAAAAACCCTCCATCCTTTACATTCGGATCATTAGACCACACATTGCAGTAACATAGTACATTTAATGAAGAAAAGTTAAAGTATATATGATTGCAAAGCCCTTTAATGTCACTGCAAAATGAGAGGATGTGAATGTCATCAATCAACCGTTTGATGAAGTATTGCTTATTACATTCAGCCTCTAAAACCAATCATTACACTATTCTGCAAGCTGCACAAAGGAATATTTAAAATGAAAGGGATCTTTTTGTAATAATTTGAAACCCTTTTTCTTCCTTGGCATAAACATAGGTTGGTAAACACATCCTGAAATTAGGACTACTGGTGCTACCATTTAAGAGGAAGAAATTTTACTAAATACAGAAATTTATCACCCACTTTATCTAAATTCTATGTTGGAAAAAGGTTCTTCATAAATATGGCACTCATTCTGAATTCTCATTCTCAGTGCATAGGAGAAATAGTCTCTTTGTATTTAGTTCCCTAGTGGCAGCTACATGAAAATACAGTATTTTCTTGATGACATCATCATGCACTGGGCAAAAATTTTGAGCTGGATTTTCAAGCAAGATGGCCAAGGCAGCCTCTTCACTCTCAAATGGATAACGTACTAAACAACCCCTAAAAGACCTTAATATTCATCTAAGATGCCATGATCAGTGATGAACGCGCATTCGGAGGGGGCCGTCACTGCACCTACTACGTACAAATAAATGTGCCACAATTCATCATGAAATTGTTCCATTATTAACTGTTTTGTTCAATAAATTTTATGAATGATCTTTTCCAGGTACCTACAGTATGTAATGATTTATTCATTGGTACTGTATGTTAATTGAAATTTTTAGTTTCATAGTTTTAGTCTTGTAGTATACCTATGTATGTCATTTGATTCTCTTTAAAAGATTATAATTGGCCATATCATCAATATCTGATCGTTGGGGTCTGACATCCAACACCCCACCGATCAGCTGTTTGAAGAGGAGGCGATGCTCCATGTGAGCACCCTCTTTATTACACTGCCTGTCATCTCAGAAATGCAGTGTAATTGCAAGTATTCACTCTATACACTTGAAATATCGTCCACACCCCTCCTGTTTCCTTCACATTGCTTGATATGTCTACTCTGAAGCAAACTGCTACATCCAGCTTTCCCAGAGTCTGATATCGTCCACACCCCTCCTGTTTCCTCCACATTGCTTGGTATGTCTACTCTGAAGCATTAATGTCTCTTTCCCTGCTGGATTTATTGAGTATTTATTTACATTGACTATTTCTGTATCTGGTCCTCCCTTGATTAAGCCATAAGTAGCCCCCCCCCCCCCTCTTGTTCACACCTGATTGAACACTGAGTGGTATAAATCTAAGTTCTTAGATCATTCCAGACCTTGGTCATTGCAACATCTTCAAAGTGCAACATTCTAAGTGCACATACCGAATTATACCAGAATTGAACCAGAAGGGAACCAAAGGTAATTACAAAAAGTTAATGTAAACAATGCTTCAATCTTTCATCTTACTCTACCCACTTTTTCTAAACCTCCTAAAATACCCCCACATCCATTCACCCAGCAAGGAACTATTCATATCTCCCTCCATCTTACCTTCTCATCTGACTGATTTCACAAACTTGTTTGGCAATGTAAAACACTTCCTTCCCAAACACACACAGTTACCCCGTGCCGTTTTCTTTTTCTCACCTACTAACACTTTCTATGCTTCTCCTTATTGCTGGTGATATCTCACCAAATCCAGGCCCCCCTCAGCAAATCCCCACTATCACCTCTACCTCCTACTACAAATCTTATTCCACAAATTTCTGCAACCCCTTAAACTTAATAACCATTCCTCTCACCCCTGCTCCTTTGGTTCCTCTTGATGGAGCATTATGGAACGCTTGCTCTGTCTGTAACAAACTGTCCTACATTCATGATCTGTTTATCTCTCAAAAACTTTCCTTTCTGGGTCTCACAGAAACATGGCTGACACCCTCCGACACCTCCTCCCCTGCTGCACTCTCGTATAGTGGATTTCATTTCACTCACACCCCCCGCCCTGGCAGCAAACATGGTGGAGGAGTTGGTCTTCACCTATCAGATACCTGCTCCTACAGCCCAACTCCACTGCCGCCCTCCATTACACCCACCTCATTTGAAGTACACTCTGTTCGCATCTACTCTCCCTCAAACCTCCAAGTAGCTGTTATTTACCGCCCCCCAGGCCCAGCCACCACCTTTCTTGACCACTTTAAAACCTGGCTCCTACACTTTCTTTCTTCTGACATCCCCACTATCATCATGGGTAACTTCAACATCCCCATTGACACCTGCCAGTCAGCCGCCTCTAAACTCCTATCACTCTCTTCCTCCTTCGGCCTCTCACAGTGGTCTTCCGCTCCCACACACAGAGATGGTCACACTCTGGATCTTATCTTTACCAACCTCTGCTCCCTATCTAACCATTCTAATTCGCCTCTCCCCCTATCCGACCACAACCTACTCACCTTCTCTTCACTCATCTCTGCTGCTGCGCCCCTTGTCCATACACTAGCACACACCCGCAGGAACCATAAACATCTTGACTTTCGCTTGCTCCCCGACTCTCTTCTGCCGCTCTCTTCAATTTTTTCCCTTCAAGACCCAGATGCTGCCACCACTCTATATAACACCACAATAAGTGCAACTCTGGACACTATTGCCCCACTTAAACGCAAACAAAACCAGAAAAATAAACAGACAACCCTGGCACACCAACCTGACCAAAAATCTCAGACAAGCTTCCAGGGCTGCAGAGCGGCGATGGAAGAAATCCCATTCTAAAGATGAATTCACCGCATACAAGCAATCCCTCCTCATTTTAAAATCCTCACTCGCTGATGCAAAACAGGCCTACTTCTCATCTCTCATATCTTCCCTATCCCACAACCCAAAACAACTTTTTAACACCTTCAATTCTCTTCTCCGTCCACCAGCGCCCCCACCCTCTCCTCTCATCTTGGCTGAGGATTTTGCCACATTTTTCAAACAAAAGATAGTCAACATCAGAGAAAGCTTCAACACACAGTCTCCACAGACCCTCCACACAGCTGCTCCATCCTCTTCTCCCAAAATCATCTCTTCAACCTATCACTAACCTCTGGTCTCTTCCCCTCTGCTTTTAAACATGCTACCATTACACCCATCCTCAAAAAGCCTTCACTTGACCCATCTTCTTTGTCCAGTTATCGCCCCATATCCCTTCTTCCATATGCCTCAAAGCTACTTGAGCAACATGTCCATTCTGAACTGTCCTCTCACCTCTCCTCATGCTCCCTCTTTGACCGGCTACAATCTGGCTTCCGACCCCACCACTCAACCGAGACTGCCCTCACCAAAGTCACCAATGACCTACTACTTGCCAAAACCACACTGTCGACCACTCCCTTCTGTTGCAAACTCTCTCATCTCTTGGCATCACTGACCTGGCCCTCTCTTGGATCACATCATACCTCACAGACCGGACATTTAGCGTCTCCTACTCTCACACCACCTCCTCGCCTCATTCCCTCTCTGTTGGTGTCCCGCAAGGCTTTGTCCTAGGACCCCTGCTCTTCTCTATCTACACCTTCGGCCTGGGACAGCTTATAGAGTCCCATGGCTTTAAGTATCACTTTTATGCTGATGACACACAAATCTACCTCTCTGGTCCAGACATCACCACCTTACTATCCAGAATCCCACAATGCCTATCTCGCATATCCTCCTTCTTCTCCTCTCGCTTTCTAAAACTTAACATGGATAAAACAGAACTCATCATCTTTCCCCCATCTTGCTCACCCCCTCCCAACAGACCTATTTATCACAATCAATGACTGCACACTCTCTCCAGTTAACCAAGTCCGCTGCCTTGGACTGACCTTGGATTCTGCCCTCCCCTTCCGACCACACATCCAATCCCTTTCCACCACCTGCCGCTTCCAACTCAAAAACATCTCCCGCATCCGCCCTTTCCTCAACTTTGAATCGGCAAAAATGCTTGTACATTCCCTCATCATCTCCCACCTAGACTACTGCAACATTCTTCTCCTCTGTGGCCTTCCATCTAGCTCTCTCGCACCCCTACAATCTATCATCAACTCTGCTGCCCGACTAATCCACCTCTCCCCCCGTTACTCCTCTGCCTCTCCCCTCTACCAGTCCCTGCACTGGCTCCCCATTGCCCAGCGAATTCAGTTTAAAATACTAACCAACACATACAAGGCCGTCCACAACCGGTCCCCTCCCTACATCTTTGAGCTACTTTCCCGATACATCCCCACACGCAATCTTCGATCCTCACAAGACCTCCTTCATTCCTCTCCTCTTATCACCTCTTCCCACACTAGCCTCCAGGATTTCTCCCGTGCATCCCCTATACTCTGGAACTCGCTAACCCAACATATCAGACTCTCACCTACAGTGGAATTCTTCAAAAGAAACCTGAAAACCCACCTCTTTAGACAAGCCTACGACCAGTGACACTGCTGCCTCTCTACCGCCATGACCAGCTTCACTCTCGCCTACTGTCTCCTTCCCCCATACCATGTAGATTGTAAGCCCTCACGGGAAGAGCCCTCTCTCCTTCTGTACCAGTCTGTAACTTGTCTCGTTCATGCGTAAGGCAATTGCCTGTATTATGTATGTGCACCGCTTATGATATGTACAGCGCTATGGAATGAATGGCACTCTAAAAATAAATAATAATAATAATAAATAATAAATACTTGTAATTACATTATGCTGCCGTTACAAGGGAGACAACGAGTAGTGTAATGAATAGAAAGCAGTGTTCACATGGAGTGCTGCCTCCTCTTCAAACAGCTAATTGGCAGGGTTGTCAGGTGTCAGACCCACACAGATCAGATGTTGATGGCCTAAGGATATGTCATCAATATAAACTGCCTGCACAACTCCTTTAAGTATAATCGCTTATCTGCATAGCCTGAAATGCATAACTGGCGAATGCATTGATAATATTATGGATTTTAATGGAAATTATAAAAAAGAGCCTACAGTACAGCGGATCCTGGAATCTTTTTAGTTTGTACAATTTCCTGCATCTACGTTAGAGAAAAGTGAATTTAGGTATGATCCATCCAAATCAGCCACATGGTTCAATTTGGGTCTGAATAGAGTCTACTTTTATCAAAAATGTTTAGATTGCCTGCAAAGTTCTCACTCTCACACTTCACTACCTTTGAATATCCTAAATCTATCACAATCACTTAAAATTCATCTTTTTTTTTTTCTTTTTTTCTTTTTTTTAACACAGGTAAAATTCCAAGTTTTTACAATCAATTCACTCATATATAATCCACGTAATAGCAGTCTGGTGATCTGGTTTGGTTTTTCTCTGAATAGGGGTAATATGATCCACCAAATAAGTCTGGTGGGCTATTTAGGCAGGCATCCTTTATTATCTAACCTCTATTCTGAGTTTCTGTCACCTATTTGGTGATATCTCCACATAGGCAATATTGTCACCTATTGCTAATGTACTTGATACATGAGTCTGCTAGACCATCATTTATTGGCTTTATTGATTTATTCTTATGTCACACCCTGGTGCCATATATCTGTAACTTCCTAATTCCCAGTGCTAACTATAAGACTGACAATGATTCTAGTCTATTCTCTCTGTGATATAATTCCTGGTACATTTGAAAATTCCAACTACTCTCATTTGGTCTGCTACTGAACATTATGCAGGGAATCAACCATTGGACCTATTAGAGGTACCAAAGTTCTTAGTCCAATAATGTCTTAGACTCAATCTAAAGTCATTTGAGATGACAGTGTTAATTACATTCCTAAATTTGCAGTTAGTCCTTTCCCTGGTATCACAGAAATTAGACTGTTAAAGAAGATTGTCACTCGAGTTGAGAACTTGCTGTCTGAATTTCTTATCTCATCTTATGAAAGGTGAACCCCTGATAGGAATGCAACCAATAAACACAATTCACACAGTTAAAAATCACTGCAGCATTTGAAACATCAGAACATCAGATATGTATGACCATTAATACTAAGTAACATTATTGGTATTCCCTATTGTATCCTATATAAAACCTAATCTTGCCTGGGATCCAAGCACTGCCACCATTGATCCTACTAGTGTCACACCTTACAGCCTGTAGGCATTAGACATTAAGAAATCCCTGAAGAATATGGAGAATGCATTGTATTTTAAAATTCAATTGAGTGATTACATTCAGAGCCCAGTCAGCAATATTTAACTTTTTTCCAACCCCAGTGTGTGCATCAAGGGTACACATTTTATCTACATGAAAAAGACTCGTGTCATTAAGTAAATACATTTTGAACACACGTGGGGCAGTCTAGAGAATGGGCATTATATGGCTTCCCAATACATAATGCCAATCCATAGTTTGGCGTGGAAAGCTACTCTCTACTTTGTCTACTTATAAACCAATCAGATTGTGGTTTCATGTAGGTGGATATTTGGTGGATATTTTAAAGCTTCATTAGATATAATTGCTATGCTCCTTGTCTGAAAGCAAGAGGAAAGTCATGGATTGTGTGTGCCCCTTCACAGCCTGATCTACTGAACATTGTGCAACAGCATAATCTGGGATCATTATCCATTGATAAGGAAACCTTCCAAATAACAAGGATTTAAAATTTCACTTTTAACCCCTTGCTGATGGAATGATATTCCATTTTTGCATTTTTATTTTTTACTCCCTGCCTTCTTGGAGCGATAGATTTTTTTTTTTTTTTTTCATTCATATAGTGGTATAAGGACTTGTTTTTTAAAGGACAAGTTGTAATTTCAAAGGGCAGCATTTAATTATTGCATAGGATGTAGTGGGAAACTGAAAAAAAAATCCAAATGGTGGAACTGGACAATAAAAGCAATTCCACCATAGTTTTATGGGTTTTGTTTCTACGGCTACACTATATGGTAAACTGACTTGTGCTCTTCATTCTTCCGGTCATTATGATTATGAAAATATCACAGTTGTGTAGTTTTTCTTGTGTTTCCATACTGAGAAAAAAAAAAAACTTTAAAAAAAAGTTTTTCTTTATTGCCATATTTTTTCCCTTATAACTTTTTTGTAGTTATGTGTATAGAGCTGTTTAATGGCTCATTTTTGCAGAGTGATCTTAATTTTTAATTGATACCATTTTGGGGTGCTCATTACTTTTTCATCACTTTTCATTCGATATTTGTTTTTTGTAGGTGAAGCAACCAAAAAAGGTTAATTGGCCATTTTGACTTTTTTTTCTATTTTTTCATATGGGATAAAACATTTTATATACTGTATTTAAATAATAAGGGGGTGTTTTCACATGTGGATATGCCCATGATTTTTATTTTTTATTATTATTTATTTTGATTTTAGGTCTCCAATTGGGCCACAACTAGTAATTATTAGATTGCAATTTGTATAAAGTAATAGTATTCTAACTATTACCATATACAGAGATTGCTATATATCAATTAAGTGCTGCCCCCTGCTGGCCTGATTTGAAATATACAAGTTGTAAGCCTGCAACGGAATGCCTTCCCTGATCTTCACCCGGGGGAGGCATTCCTGCTCAGGAATCTCGCACTTACGGGTTTTCACCTCTAAGATGCCGTGATCACATTTGACCAAGGCATTTAAGGAGTTAAATGTCCGCAATCCGCATTATTGCCAGTTGCGGACATTAGGCCCGGGTGTCTCCTCTGTTGGATGCCATTTCTAAAGACCCATTGTGATGTAACAGTATGTCACATGTCTTGAAGAGGTTAAAGAGACACTTCTTTCAACATTTTTTTTATTCCAGATAAAAGCCAATACATGAATAATCTATGTATTTTTTTTAATACAAATAGATGGATGGTTTTCTGAAAATAATTTTAAGTCAATCAATGTATTTACTTTTTTTGCCCTGGTTCTTTAATTTTCTCTTTATTTGCACTTTTAGAGTGACATACAGTCTTGCTTAACTTTTTCAGTCAGAACATTCACTCCAGCTAGAAAAAAGATCAGGGGATAAGGGCACTGTTATAGAGATATCATATTGTTTTCCCAAGTATACATCTACCACTAAAACATACCTTCCAGATAACATCTTCCCCTTACAGCTGCAGGAATATGTTAATGGATTACCCATGTATATAGTTGTTCTCTCTATTTACTGCTACTGACAGACAATATTTTGTATTTAATCTTCAAAGGTGTATTACTTCTCCCGACTGATACCTTTTAACAATGAGATCCCTCTGATGCTTTGGAAGCTCTCTGTGGTCCATGGTTTTTGCTGTGGGATGTGACTAAGAAAATTTTAGGAAAGACCAACTAGAGCAGCTGAACTTTATTTGGGGTTAATCAGAGGCACTGTAAATGATGGCATGTGTATGCTGACTCCTATTTAACATGATTTTAAATGTGATTGCTTAATTCTGAACACAGCTACATCCCCAGTTATAAGAGGGTGTTCACACTTATACAACCATATTACTTTGTTTATAGGTCACATTAAAGGACTGTGTTATGTAACAGAAGACAGAGGAGCATTGCTAAGGCTCAAAAATGGGTCACTTTAGAGCTATTTTTCTAAAAGAAATGTACAATTTCAAAAATAAGAAAAAAATAAAAAGTTCCAGTTACACTGAAAAATTGTGATAAAAAATAGAGCTAAATTTTGCCACAGATAGCAGCGTGAGCAAAACCTAAACATACCCACACATGCATACAGATCTTGAAGACTTTCAGTGGTGGAAACAAGTATTGAAGAGCCCCTTTCAGCATTTATCTCTATTTCTGTTTTTATAATTAGACATTAAACAGTGATAAACATTATAACATAGTTGTTCAGCAATTTTATGTTCTGAATTATATTGTATTAAAACTTTTATAAAGGCATAAGAAATTAGATATAATATTTTGCTGCAATGTCTATGAGCATTTGCATGTGCACATGTTTATGACTTCTTCAGCAAAGAGAATTATTACGGCTATAATACAGACATTATGCTGAGAACATTACTTGACTAGCAAATATGAACTGGCAGGCCAAGAAAATTACATCAATCAATCATAATACCCATAGTATTAAAATGTATATTTTTATCTACAATCCTAATAGATTGTATGTGAGTAGGAATATGCCAGAAATCATAAGTCAGATTTCTTTTTTCCTGATGAAACTATTTCTCTCTTTGACAACTGTCAAAGACATCTTGGTGCTATGAATATTAAAGCACTCTTGGCTGGCACATTTGGCATTTTGAAGCTAGGTAAATAGAACTCATGAAATATGAAAGGAATGTTCCATGTTTCAATGTAAAAAATTAGCCATTAAGGAGATTTACAGGGAATGGCTCACCTACACCTATTGCACGTTCTTTAATATTTTATAACAAATTTTTACAATAGTTTTGCATCAATGACGGTTTAGCACCCACACAGGCTATACAAAATATTTTATTTAACCCAATGTGACCTGACCCATAGGTCACAAAATCTTAGTACTAGTCTATTAAAACCCAGGCCTAGAAAAGTATAGAAAATCTACACCCAGACATGGAACAATGAACCTATCCAGCTTGACCTCACAGCTGGACATGATCTTAATACCATTCAATTATAGAAACCCTGGCTCATGATTATTATACACTCATATTGCTTTGTACCATAAACCTACATGTGCATACAGTACTGTAGGACACATCCAAAATGACATGAACTTGAATGATTTGAAAAGATTTGTTTTATTTTCTTCAACTATACAATATGAGGTTCTATTTTAACAACTGACTGCTGGCTTGATTTACAAGTCTCATGTTTTTCGCTGCTCCTACATAGTCACCTCATACTCTTCATTTCCTAACTCACAGAATATCATTGTTCCATCCACGCAGCCCAAGACTCACATACAAAAGGTTTTCAGCAAATAAAGATGAGTGAATTGATTCCAAATTAATTGAATGCAACCTGAATTTTATAAAAAATTGGTTTGCATTCGAATCTGAATGTTTGGTGATTTGGGTGATTTTGTTTTGTTTTGTCTTTTTTAGTAAGGGTGCAGAAAATTATTAGAGATGAGTAAATTTAAAAAAAATTATACGCAGGTTCGACAAATTTTGGGGAAAAAACTAATTTAGAACCGAATTTATTTGCGGTGAATTTTGATCAAAAAATGGCTATTTCTTGGCTGCAGAGAACCTTTATAGTGGTATAGAACACTGTGCATTTCAGTAACATGCATAGGGAGTCTGCTGTGGTAGTGACATAATACTTTATGACATGCAGATGACAGGCGTCACTCTTAGAATCACTGAACACTTCACTTATTTGGGCAGTCACGGGGCTCAAGTATGAACTCAGCCTTACAGGTCAATGTTAGCGCCAAGAAGAAGCGTACTCCTTTAACACCGTCGTCAGCTGATTCCACATAGTTATAAACAGAACCTGTTCTATTAAATGCTTATTCAAGTAGAGCCCCCCGACAGAGTGGAGAGGGTGTCAGCAGTAAGTTTGTATTTACGACACTGATTATTTTGCCCTTCCTGTGAGCTGTCAGAACAATAACCCCCAAAAAGGAGTGGATCCAAAACAGAGATGACATGTGAATGAGGAGACCAAAGAGTGGCTCAATGACAGAGTCTGGAGGTGGCGGCAGCATCAGAAGGAGGCCACAGAGTGGAACAATGACAGTATGGAGGTCGCAGCAGCATCAGGAGGCCCCAGAGTGGCACAATGACAGAGTGGGGACGTGGAGGCAGCATCAGGAGGCCACACAGTGGCAAAGTGACATAGTGTGGAGGTGACAGCAGCATCAGGAGACCACAGAGTGACCCGTGACAGAGTGGGGAGGCGGATGGCAATACGAGTACCAGCTGAAGATGGTGGGTGAAAGAAGGAGCACTTAGCATCAGATGTGTGGCATCAGGCGGGTAGCAGCATCAGAATAGTAGCTGAGGCAGGTAGCCAGAAGAAATCGGTCTCCTTTGTCAAAGTGTTGGTGTGGCACCATGGATAATCTAGTCTGATGCGTCAGGCATTGTTTGGTGGAAATCCTGGCTGATCCACGCCTGATTCATCTTGACAAAGGTCAGGGGTGTATACCCTAAAACGCGTCTGGTTCTTTGGGACAGTGAGCTCGATTTGAATTCATGGACTCACGTACAGGATTCATCTACTTTGTCATCAATTTTCTCTGTATGGAGTAAGAGACTCATACATACTGTAGGATCTATTATTGACTGCCTCCTGATTGGATGCATTGGAGCACATGCGACGTCACACGGTTACTCCATACCACGTGGGATGCCGCATTGGGTAAAGTGGCACGAGAGGCGAGCGGACTGTCCGGCTTCTGATGAAGAGTGGTAAAGTATCACCTACCACTGTCTTTGTATTGTGGGCGTCCTGCTGGGACATAGAGATATACCAACGTCTCCTTAAGCCGTGTTCGGACAATTGGAGAGTGCTCATTTAGTGCTGCCAGAAAGAGGCAGGAACTGTCTGTTTTATCATCCAGACACACCGGAGCTCATTGCTTGACTATACACATGGAATTGTGGCATACGCACTGCTATTATCTCTAGAAAAGACGTGTAGTCGTCCTATGACATAGAGGTTACATCTGGACTCCCAGTATTTGTTTTTCTATACAGTTAGATGTCTATCTGAATTACTGTATTATCTGGTTTTATAGTGCATGTTTTTATTGCATGATTCGATTTTATTTTGTTATACATTGTTTTATTAACCTCTTGCCGACCGCCTCACGCAGGATTGCGTCCTGCGGGCGGTCGGTCTGTTCCTCCTTGACGCGCCTGCGCGTCATCTCGCGAGAGGCGAGATTTCCTGTGAGCGTGCGCGCGTTCACAGGATCACGTCGGGGACAAGGTAAGCTACAGCCTGCCAGCGCTGATCGTGCGCTGGCAGGCTGTAGAAGTTAAAAAAATGGCATATCAGACGCTGTTTTGTTAACAGCGTCTGATATGCTTGCTGATCGTTCCTTTGGTGGTCCTATTTGCTTGGGACCACCAAAGAAACTTTTATAAGTGCACCAAAACACCACACAGACCTCCCACCCATCCACTCCACCCCCACCCCCGTCACTGATTAACCCTGATTAACTCCTGATTAACTCCGATCACCCATGTCACTCCCTGACACTAATTACCCCACTGTAAGGCTCATTCAGATGTCCGTGTGTGTTTTACGGATCCATGGATCCACGGATCCGCAAAACACGGACACCAGCAATGTGCTTTCCGCATTTTGCGGATCCGCATATTGCCAGAACTATATGAAAATGCCTTTCTTGTCCGCAATGCGGACAAGAATAGTACATGCTCTATCTTTTGCGGAGCTGCGGCCGATGCTTGGGGCCGAAACCCGAAGTTTGCGGCCGCAGCTCGTAAATGCTGATGCGGCGAGCACATAGTGTGCTCTCCGCATCACCGCCAGCCCCATTCACACTGAATGGGTCTGCATCTATTCCGCAGAATTGCGGAATAGATGTGGACATTTTACGGACGTGTGAATGGGGCCTTACTACTTTTTTGCACATTTTTGGCAGAGATTTATTCATCCACATTGATCGATGCGAATGAGGAAATCTGTGCCGTTTTGTTTTTTGCACATTTTGAGCAGAGATTTTTCATCCACATTGATTGATGCGAATGAAAAATCTGTGCCGCTCATTTTTAATTTTCAGCGCAGAGGCTGAACGGGAAAAAATCTCATTACCCGTATGCTCAATATAAGGAGAATCGCAGAAACTCCTAATGCTGGCCATACGTGTAATGATTACGGAGACCCTCAAATGCCAGGGCAGTATAAACACCTCACATGTGACCCCATTTTAGAAAGAAGACACCCCAAGGTATTCTGTGAGGGGCATGGTGAGTTCATGCAGAATTTTATTTTTGGCACAAGTTAGTGGAAATATGATATATTTTTGTATTTTATTTATATACAAAGTCTCATATTCCACTAACTTGTGACAAAAATAAATTTTTACTATGAACTCGCCATGCCCCTCACGGAATACCTTGGGGTGTCTTCTTTCCAAAATGGGGTCACATGTGGGGTATTTATACTGTCCTGGCATTTTAGGGGCCCCTAAAGCGTGAGAAGAAGTCTGGAATCCAAATGCGTAAAAATGCCCTGTGAAATCCTAAAGGTACTCATTGGTTTTAGGGCCCTTTGCATCTAGGCTGCAAAAAGTGCACTCATGTGGTATCGCCGTACTCAGGAGAAGTAGGGCAATGTGCTTTGGGGTGTATTTTATATATACCTATACTGTGTGTGAAAATATCTCTGTAAACGACAACTTTTAAAAATTTTATACAAAGTTGTCAGTTTACAGAGATATTTCTCTCACCCAACATGGGTATATGTAAAAATACACCCTAAAACACATTGCCCTACTTCTCCTGAGTACGGCGATACCACATAAGTGACACTTTTTGCAGCCTGGGTGCAAAGGTGCCCAAATTCCAACGAGTACCTTTAGGTTTTACATGGCGGCTCACAATTTAGCCCCGCCCAAAATGCCAGAACAGTACTAACACCTCACAAATGACCCCATTTTGGAAAGTAGACACCCCAAGGTATTCACTGAGGGCATAGTGAGTCCGTCTGAGATTTCTTTTTTTGTCAGAAGTTAGCAGAAATTGAAACTTTTTTTTTTTTTCTCAGAAAGTGTCATTTTCCGCTAACTTGTGAAAAAAATGAAATGATACATGAACTCACCATGCCCCTCCGCGAATACTTTGGGGTGTCTTCTTTCTAAAATGGTGTGATTTGGGGGTATTTATACTATCCTGACATTCTAGCACCTGAAGAAACATGACAGGTGCTCAGAAAGTCAGAGCTGCTTCAAAATGCAGAAATTCACTTTTTTGCACCATAGTTTGTAAACGCTATAACTTTTACCCAAACCAATAAATATACACTTATTGGACTTTTTTTATCAAAGACATGTAGAACAATAAATTTAGAGAAAAATTTATATAGAAATGTAGTTTTTTTTGAAAAATTTTACAACAGAAAGTGAAAAATGTCATTTTTTTGCAAAAATTTCGTTAAATTTGTATTAATGGCAAAAAAAGTAAAAATGTCAGCAACAATGAAATACCACCAAATGAAAGCTCTATTAGTGAGAAGAAAAGGAGGTAAAATTCATTTGGGTGGTAAGTTGCATGACGGAGCAATAAACGGTGAAAGTAGTGTAGTGCGGAATTGTAAAAAGTGGCCTGGTCATTAAGGGTGTTTAAGCTAGGGGGGCTTAAGTGGTTAAATATCTGGTTCATTCGCCGTAGTGCCATCTGCATTTTCCGAGATCTCGGAGTGCCCCTCATTTCCTTTTCTCCATTTAATATCAAACATAACAAAATTCATCATGTCTTACTATCCTTGCTTCCTTTCAACCCATCATATCTTTTAAAGTAGTCTACAGTTCTTGTCCCATATGTATGCTGCTATAATTACTGAGCTATAGTTGGTATACAGGAACTAAGGTCAGTTATGGTAAGTTGAATTACCTAAGTTTGGACTGGCATCATTACAGATGGATAATAAACTAGGGGATTACTCATACTGCAATCCTTTAATATTTAAGCTAAACTACTGCCTGAGGTTTTTATTAGAGTTGGGCGAACACCTGGAAGTTCGGGTTCGCCGGGTTCGGCCGAACTTTCCCACAAAGTTCTAGTTCGGGACCCGAACTTGACTCCGAACCCAAAGCCAATTGAAGTCAATGGGGACCCGAACTTTTGGGCACTAAAATGGCTCTAAAACAGTCCTGGAAAGGGCTAGAGGGCTGCAAAATGAAACAAAATGGGGGTAAGAGTAGGACAATTGTCCTGCAAACAAATTTTGATAGGGAAATAACTTAAAATAACATAAAATACATAAAAATTCTAAATAAACCATCTAACCCTGAGCACAAGTGAGTGACAGTGGCACATGCCACCCTGCAAACAGAGGATGTGGCAGCAACTCCACCACATCTTTCACCGTCACCAAGCATCTCCACACTATCCCATGGAGATAAAGAGAAATAGAAAGAGGAAGTACCCCTCTTACCCACCCGTGATCCCGGGTCCTGAATGCCAGGATTTCAAAATTCCTTGTCCTTTGAAATGCTGTCATTCTGTCTGGTGGAGATGGATGGAGACTTAAGAAACTTATGGCGGTGGGTGTCCCACAGTACGTGGTTCCCAGCTTCCACTACTTTTCCAGACGAGCCATCTCCTCCCTGAACAACCAAGTGGCAGACAAAATCAGGTGTGCGCTGCGCAACGCCATCTGTGGCAAGGTCCACATAACCACCAATACGTGGACCGGTAAGAATGGGCAGGGAATTTATATCTCCCTAACAGCACACTGGGTAAATGTAGTGGTGGCTGGGCCAGAGGCGGATAGTAGTTTGGCGCATGTCCTTCCGCCCCCGAGAATTGCAGGGCATTTCTCTTTGCCTCCTCTTGCCTCCTCCTCCTACTCCGCTTCCTTCTCTTCTACCACCTCCTCATGCGCTTAGCGTAAAACCTTCACCACCAACAACAGCACAGCCAAGGGGGAAACGACAGCAGGCTATTCTGAAACTCATCTGTTTGGGGGACAAACCCCACACCGCGCAGGAGCTGTGGACGGGCATGGAACAACAGACCGATGAGTGGTTGGTGCCACTGAGCCTCATCCCGGCATGGTGGTGTGCGATAATGGGCGAAATCTCATAGCAGCTTTGGGCCTAGCAGGTTTGACACACATACCTTGCCTGGCACATGTGCTGAATTTAGTGGTGCAGAAATTCCTGAACACCTGACAGTGAAAATCACTTCAGTTAATCCAGCTCTTAGATTCTGGTTGGACAAATTCACTTTTATTGGTGCTCAAGGACTCATGCGGCCTAAGCTGCAGATGTGACAGGCAAATAATTTTGTTAAATTTGTCGGTTAGATTGTTGGGTAACATTTCCTATGGTTATCAGGGCTTTTTATTATAAATCGTAACAAAAACTATACAAGCAACATTTCAAAAAGAGAAAATTAATTTTTCACCAACAATGTCACAGTTGTATTGAATGATTATATTTCACTATCAGAGTTGCAGTGCAGGCCCCAAATGTACTTTATAGGAAAAGAAAGATGTTTTTTTTTTTCACCCACAGTGAAACATATGGATTTACTGATTATTTTTCACTATCAGAGTTGCAGTGCAGGCAGAAAAGCGAGTTTATAGAAAAAAAAAGATATTTTTTTTTTACCCAATGTACTTCGTGCCCAAAATATATCAGATTTGCAGTACAGGCCCCAAAGGTACTTTATAAGAAAAAAAAAGAAGATTTTTTTCACCCACAGTGAAACAGATGGATTTAACTAATTTTCTTTTACGATCACAAATGTAGTGCACATAGCAAATGTACATTTAAGCAAAAAAAAAGAAAAAAGAATTGTCAGCCCAGAATTTAACAGATGGATTTACTGAATTAATGACACTGACATATGCAGCACAGGGGTACTTTATAGAAAAAAAAATTAAAACATCACCCCCTAGGTCCCTAAAATCACAGATGGATTAACTATATTATTTTTCCCTTCCCCTGACACATATGCAGTGCAGGTGCACTTAAAAAATGTCCCTCTGAAGTAAAAGAACTGGATTAAATTATTGTCCCTGGCACATATGTAGATGCAAGTGCACTACAATTGCACAAAATGGCCGCCGACACCAACCTAACTCAGACGGATTAAAGTCTTTGTCACTTTACAGTTCGGGTTCGCTCAACCCTAGTTTTTATAGCAGCGGCCTCCTCTCCTTCATTCATTCAGATCACTTGCACACTTGGCAAAGGCTGAGTGCGCAAGTATTTAGGGTGGGAGTTGGGAGGAATAGTTGTTAGCAAAGTATGTCTGTCATGAGCTTCAAAGGGTTTTCCAATTACAAGAAAATAAATAAATACAATAACACTAGCATTCAATTGTACTACAATATATACAATCATGTCCATAAATATTGGGACGTAAACACAATTCTAACATTTTTGGCTCTATACATCACCACCACAATGAATTTGAAATGAAATGAACAAGATGTGCTTTAACTACAGATCATCAGCTTTAATTTGAGGGTATTTACATCCAAATCAGGTGAACGGTGTAGGAATTACAACAGTTTGCATATGTGCCTCCCACTTGTTAAGGGACCAAAAGTAATGGGCCAATTGGCTTCTCTGCTGTTCCATGGCCGGGTGTGTGTTATTCCCTCATTATCCCAAATACAATGAGCAGATTAAAGGTCCAGAGTTCATTTCAAGTGTGCTATTTGCATTTTGAATCTGTTGCTGTCAACTCTCAAGATGAGATCCAAAGAGCTGTCACTATCAGTGAAGCAAGCCATCATTAGACTGAAAAAACAAAACATACACATCAGAGAGATAGTAAAAACATTAGGTGTGGCCAAAAAAAACAGTTTACAACATTCTTAAAAAGAAGGAACGCACCGGTGAGCTCAGCAACACAAATGACCCGGAAGACCACGGAAAACAACTGTGGTGGATAACCGAAGGAAGAATTATTTCCCTGGTGAAGAAAACACCCTTTACAACAGTTAGCCAGATCAAGAACAATCTCCAGGAGGTAGGTGTATATGTGTCAAAGTCAACAATCAAGAGAAGACTTCACCAGAGTGAATACAGAGGGTTCACCACAAGAAGTAATCCATTGGTGAGCCTCAAAAACAGGAAGGACAGATTATAGTTTGCCAAACAACATCTAAAAAGCCTTCACAGTTCTGGAACAACATTCTATGGACAGATGAGACCAAGATCAACTTGTACCAGAGTGATGGAAAGAGAAGAGTATGGAGAAGGAAAGGAACTGCTCATGATCCTAAGCATACCCTCTCATCAGTGAAGCATGGTGGTGGTAGTGTCATGGGGTGGGCATGTATGGCTGCCAATGGAACTGGTTCTCTTGTATTTATTGATGATGTGACTGCTGACAAAAGTAGCAGTATGAATTCTGAAGTGTTTCGGGCAATATTATCTGCTCATATTCAGCCAGATGCTTCAGAACTCATTGGACGGAGCTTCACAGTGCAGATGGACAATGACTCAAAGCATACTGCAAAAGCAACCAAAGAGTTTTTTTTTAAGGAAAATAAGTGGAATTTTATGCAATGGCCAAGTCAATCACCTGACCTGAATCCGATTGAGCATGTATTTCACTTGCTGAAGACAAAACTGAAGGGAAAATGCCCCAAGAACAAGCAGGAACTGAAGACAGTTGCAGTAGAGGCCTGGCAGAGCATCACCAGGGATGAAATCCAGTGCCTGGTGATGTATATGTGTTCCAGACTTCAGGCTGTAATTAACTGCAAAGGATTTGCAACCAAGTATTAAAAAGTAAAAGTTTGATGTATGATTATTATTCTGTCCAATTGCTTTTGGTCCCTTAAAAAGTGGGAGGCACATATGCAAACTGTTGTAATTCGTACACCGTTCACCTGATTTGGATGTAAATACCCTCACAGTCTGCAATTAAAGCACATCTTGTTTGTTTCATTTCAAATCCATTGTGGTGGTGTATAGAGCCAAAAATGTTAGTATTGTGTTGATATCCCAATATTTATGGACCTGACTAAGTCAGATGATGAAGTTCTGAGTGCATTTTGACTCTTCCAGCGTAATTGCGATCTGTGACCTGCATCCAGTGTTTACATCCAGGAACAAGACAAGACTCATGGGGAGTGTCTGTACCATCAGGTTTTTTGCCTCTCCTCCCCCCACCAGCTTGAACATCACAGATCCAAGCCTGCTTGAAGCCCTGCTGGAAAAACCCTGCCCTAATTGCTGACATCACATCAAAAGTTCATGGTCCAGGAGAATGAGCTGAACATTGCTCTCAGAGGCAAGATCATTGATGATGTTGTGTCAACAGGACAGAGCCTTACAAGCGTTGCCAAACCAGACTTAGACATGATGTCATCAGTGCAGGGAACCAACACAGGGGAAAATCTCATAGGACTGTGATAGAGTGCAGGAAAAAGGAGCATTACAGATTAACAATCACTATTAGGCCTCATGCACACAAATGTAATTTCTGTCCGTGTCCATTCTGGGGTTTTTTTGCGGACAGTATGCTGAACCATTATTTTGAATGGGTCCACAAAAAAAGCCCAAAGTTACTTTGTGTGCAGTCCATTTCCATTTGTCCGTATGTCCGTTCTGAAAAAAAAGTAGAACATGTCCTATTATTGTCCGCATTACGGACAATGATAGTACGGTTCTATTAGGGGCCAGCTCTTTAATTCCGCAAAATATGGAATGCACACGGACAACTTCCGTATTTTTTGCAGATCCATTTTATGATGACCGCAAAATACATACGGTCATGTGCATGAGGCCTAAGTAATTGACAGCGTAAACTGGAATACCCCTTTAACTCCATATTTCCTATATCCATTTTACACTAACAGTTCTTCCATTTAAATCAGTACCACAGACACTTAATTTTAGCAATCACTAGGGCCCAATCTCAATTACCTTCAATAATTCCATATTTTTACTTGTCTTAATGCAAAGTTGTATATTTAAAGGTGTACATACACATTCAAGAGGTTGTCCTATGAAAATTTTTCAAATATATGCAGTTTTCAACCAGCACCTGGATCTGAATACTTTTATAATTGCGTATAATTAAAAATTTAGCATAGCCACTAAGATTTTCAATAAAATGTATCTGTATAGCGCCACCTGCTGTTTTTTTTTTTTTTTGCCAGCTTACTGAGATGGCCACACATGCGCAGTTTCATCTTTCAACTGCCTCCTGAGCTGTGATAGGGAGAGAGCTCCAGCAGAAAGGACACGCCTCCTGAGATGCAGCAGAAAAGACACTCCCCTTGAGCTGTCAGCTTGATATATATCTAGCAGAACAATGAATGTGGAGATCACTGGATCCATGTGAGTACAGGCTGACTCTTGCGTTGTTAGAAAGAGATTGTCATTAGAGATGAGCTAATTTCTCTAAAATTCGATTTGGCTAATTCGACAAATTTTACAAATAAAGGGAAGGCAATTGCCATCAGATTCAACGTTCATCACTGATCATGGCATCTGAGATCCATATTAAAGCATTTTAGTGTTTGCAATTTAAAAAAAAAAAATTTAATTGTACTTACCTCATCCATTTGATAGCAAAGTGGCCGTCACGGCCATCTTGCTTGAAGATCCAGTCATATGTCACCGTACACGGGATGTTGAGTGGGATCTTCAAGCATGATGGCCACGCGGCCTCTTAATGCTCAAATGGATGAGGTAATTATGACTTTTTTTTTCCAGAGAAAATCAATTTGTTACCATAAGGCACAAGGAAATCCGGCTTCGCGACAAATAAAATATTTCCTTAAATTTGGATCGAAGTCCACTTCATGAAATTCGATTCGCTTAACACTAATTGTCATGTACTATATGATGTCTTATTTTCGATTTTTACATTAGTCATGGGATAACCCATTTTATTCTCCAAAATACATATTACATATTTAGTGTTGAGCAAAGCATTTGAAGTGGATCAAATATCCAAAGCACTGAACCTGAATGTCCTCATGTTTTGTAGTAACGAATCAGGTATTTCTAAAATGGTGGCTGCATGTGTAGAGCAAAACTAAGTGTAGAGGAGACAAGCTCAGGAAGGCAAGATCACCCATAATGCCATGCAACCAGACAATCTGCAGATAGCCATCCCTTATGATGTCACAGACTTATAAAGCCCTCATCCCACTCGGTGTCTACTATTGTCCTGTGAGCTGAGCATAGGAAGAGTTTTGGTAAGCGCTTATGTACTAGGGACAGTGTTGCTGAAAACGATTCATAGAAGAATATTGGAGAGGGGGAGTACAGAGAGACTGCTGGGAGACTTATTCTGCATCAATGGCAGAAGAAGGGCTCCCACCTGTAGGGCAGGAGAGCTCTGGGGTTAGAGAAGTGGGTATGCCAGAGTTGATTAATATTATGTGTTTACTGTCAAATAACCTGCAGGAGATTGCAGGTAAGAGCAGCAATAATATGCATATTGTGCACCCACCTAACCAGCCAAACCCCATACCAGCAACAGCCCCTATTTAAAGGTGCCACATGGCCATTAACAATGAAGACTGGCTATACAGTGTGGTCTTCATTATTAAATGAAAGGCAGCTGCAGGCTAATTGGCTGCAACCCACCCACAGAACGGCCGCTCTGTGTGGCCATATCCTAAGGCAGGGTGGTCTGGGTACACCTGATTAATAGCAATATATTATGAATTAATTCGTAGCAAATTGAATTTTTTGTGGTAATACTGCGAAACTGCCTAATCGAACATTTTAAAATTTCACTTATCTCTAGATATATTGTAGTATAGTCCCTGAAATACTATGCACATATTGATGATGGCTATGCTACAAAGAGCTTTTTGTAATGTGCAGACTGCAAACTATGCCCCCAAAAGGTCAGTTGAAGCTTGACAGTCACTTTCTTCCTGTAGAATTTTAAAGTAGCTAAAATATATGGTAAACAAAAAAAGCAAAAATGCAGGCAGCACAGCAGTAAGAAGAGTAAAAACGGAGAGCCAGCGGCTGTAGAGGCGATCCACCAACCATAAATATAACATGACTGGACACCACGGCACTTCCAAAATCAAACATGTGTTTATTTACCAGGCGACAGCAACACTTCGGTCTGCTCAATGGAACCTTTCTCAAGCAGTGATGACAATAAACTAGTACTCAGTGCAGGTATAAATACATGTCCACATGATCATAAGAAATTAAGACCAATTAATCAATAATTGTGTACAAAGTGTCTAAATATCCAAAAAACATCAATACAATTCATATTGTGTATAGCCATTAATTATAAAAAGAAAAAAGTGCATCCATAAAAATACAAAATTCATTAAATCAAAGTGAATCCTACAATTTTGAGATATAACCTCATGATTACATAAATAAAAACATATTTGCAAATTCCAGAATCATAATTGCATGAATAAAGCTATGTGTGAATTACCCAGTTTCAGGTGTGCGTACTAAAAACAAGACTGAGAGGGAAGGACCTGTGTACTAACCAGCATGGTGTTTGTAGCGTCCGGGGTTGCAAACTGAGCATGTCAAAAAAGAAAAAAAAAAAGAAACACACCTAGTCATGTGGCATGTAGAGATCACATGGCAAGGTCACATGACTTGATAAAGTCACATGATCACAAGCCAGTGAGTTGTCCACATGACTCATCCAAACCATGTAATACAAAGAATCACATGATCGGATTGATTTACAATGCCTGCAAGGGAATATTAACCCTTAACAGTCTAGTGTTATTGACAAAATGTGTCATGCCTTTCTGGCCAGTATTTCAATATATCTCAAATGAAATAACAATAGAAGTTCATGTGAATCCAGCCATTGACAAGATGTCAGAAAAAACATATATATCTTATTTTAACATATTACGGAAAAAGCGACGCGGAGTGCAATACCTGATTATGCTTAATGTAGGAGACGTAGTAGCATGGAGAACCAAACCGCATCCAAACCGCACAGAGTAACTGACACCAATGCTGTACACCTCGTCAAAGGCAAAATGCAAGAATGTGCCAGTCACTTGACAAATAAAATAAAATAAAAAGTAATGCAATTCAATCTACCCTATGCCATTGTGATGCACAGGGACTATTGATCGCAATATTAAATAAAATTATTTAAAGCCACTCAATATACCCATGCCATTGTAATGCACAGGGACTAATAGTCGAAAATGAATTTGTGGGGGTCACACCGCATTAACGGCAAGAGAACCCCACAAAAATGTGAACCCAAAAAAATAAAAAATAAAAAATAAATAAAAATTGTATATTGAACCGCACATCATATTCCGCCTATATTTTTTTTAAAATTTCAACTAGAGTATAGATAAAGTGTAAATGGGAAGATCACGCATGAGCAATTGAATCAAAGAGCATAAAAAAATCACACAACAGAAATATCGTAGCCGGAAGGTACTGAATAAAGTTCCCCACAGAAAATGGATCCATGTTGGCTATATCAGTTACAAGTCCTCCCACCAATCGCCATAAAAAAAAAAATATATATATATATATATATATATATATATATATATAAAGTAAGTAAATAGAGCAACAGAGCACAAAAATTAGGCAAAATGATAAAGCCATCAAGTGACAATCCAAGGTCTAAAGTCCACATTAAGTACTATGGGCCTCAACGTATCAAGTGTTGTGATCAGTTATAATTCCCATTTCTTTAACAGAAGATTTCTATTCCCACCCCTGTGGACAACTCACTGGCTTGTGATCATGTGATTTTTACAAGTCATGTGACCTTGCCATGCGATCTCTACATGCCACAAGACTAGGTGTGTTTTTTCTTTTTTCTTTTTGCTCAGTTTGCAACCCTGGACTCTACAGACACCATGCTGGTTAGTACACAGGTCCTTCCCTCTCAGTCTTGTTTTTAGTACGCACACCTGACACTGGGTAATTCACACATGGTTTTATTCATGCAATTATTCTGGTATGTGCACATATGTTTTTATTTATGTAATCATGAGGGTATATCTCAAAATTGTGGGATTCACTTGATTTTATGAATTTTGTATATTTATGGATGTACTTTTATCTTTTTATAATTGATGGCTATACACAATATAAATTGTATTGAAGTTTTTTGGATATGATTATGTGGACATCTATTTATACCTGCACTAGTTTATTGTCATCACTGCTAGAGAAAGGTTCCATTGAGCGAAACGAAAGTCACTGTCACTTGGTGAATAATAGTGTTGAGCGCGAATATTCGAATAGCGAATTTTTTTAGCGAATATCGGCACTTCGCTAATTCGCGAATATTTCGAATATAGCGCTATAAATTCGCTATTTCGAATATTCGTTTTTTTTTTGTTTTTTTTTTGTTATATTTTTTTCTTTCCCTCTTCCCAACAGTAGTTCTTACCTGTCCTGAGGATTCCTGGCTTCCTGGCTGCTCTAGTCAGTGCCCATTGCCGCTTCTGCCGACTTCCGTGCTCATGGAGCGTCCCCATCCATGGGAACGTCTCCATATACTAAAATGTACTGTCGGATTTGAGGAATTACGTTGAAATCGCAATGCGATTAATTCAAGTTATATTAATCGCATTGCGATTTCAACTTAGAGCTGGGTTTATAATGGGTCAGCTTGCTAGAATGAGCGAAGTTAACGAATATGGAATATAGCAGCACTGCTAAGTTGAATTCGCAATGCGATTAATTTAACTTAAAGTAATCGCATTGCGATTTCAACTTAGCACTGCTAGTGCCACTGCTATATTCCATATTCGTTAATTCTAACCTATGTAAGATAGCAGTGCTAAGTTGAAATCGCAATGCGATTACTTCAAGTTAAATTAATCGCATTGCGAATTCAACTTAGCAGTGCTGCTATATTCCATATTCGTTAACTCGTTCATTGAATCGTTAACTTCGTTCATTCTAGCAAGCTGACCCATTATAAACCCAGCTCTAAGTTGAAATCGCAATGCGATTAATATAACTTGAATTAATCGCATTGCGATTTCAACGTAATTCCTCAAATCCGACAGTACATTTTAGTATATGGAGATGTTCCCATGGTGATGGGGACGCTCCATGAGCAAGGAACTTTATGGTTGGCTTGGTAGAATTAGCGAATAGCGAATATGACGAATGTATTCGTCATATTCCTCAAAACGAAGATAACGAGTATTCTACATCTTCGTTTTAGCAACCTATTCGTCAACCTCGCTAATTCTAGCAATCAAATAGGAAGGTTGACTATAGAGACAGCTGTGTTAAATTCGCTATGCGATTTTTTTTTTTAATAG